>CATQJL010000316.1:49848324-50309515 GCA_958299035.1 Cylicocyclus nassatus | reverse complement strand
AAGCAGTGGTATCAACGCAGAGTACTGTCATATGGCGCATAAATTTCTTTTGAAAAAGTCAATCGCCAAAGGTTTGCTTAATTTTGCAAGCGTAATGCTTGGGCATCCTATTAGCAGCATTTGCAGAAAGCTCCAGCTGTTCATACGCAGAAGATCAAGAAAATCTATATCCGGGACTTAGAGGCATACCGAAAAAATGTTGAAAATTCTGAATTTCAATTTTTTCCTCCTCGCAGATTTTTTTCTCCAAACCCTTTATATCGTATTTTGTACTGTTGGCCCGCTGCTACAAGATAGGTCACTTGTCATTCATAGAAATTTGAAGGAAGTTATGATTCGTCAAAGACGAGATTTTGAAAAGAACTTTTTTGTTTTACAATCCATAATTATGCCAGTTTATGAAACTGGTGCAGGTAAATGTGCGCTGTATTGAAAAAGGCTTGCGAATGTGGATTTTTCGAAAAGGTATGGCAAGTGAAGGGGAGAATTCGCAAAACGGCTATGTTTGCTTCAACTTAATACATAGAGCCGGAACGGCGGACACATTAGAATAGCCTCTCTATACTCGACAAAGTTAAACTAGAAGTTGAAAACATCTGGTATCCTCAAGAAAATTTGCAACACTTGTTTTCTTCGTAACCGTGCATCTGTATCACTCATGACAATGCATATAATGTGAGTCAATGAGTACTCCACTTTGAGAAAGAAATGGATTATGGAAGCAGTTGCAAAACTTCAACCTGAAAAAACAAGGTCTCGGAGATTCTGTGGATCACTGTAGCATGCATCAAAGCAGTGGAGTACGCGCGGGAAATGCTCTAATACTGTTTGTGCCTGAGAATCTGAGTTGCGCGTTCTGCAATCAGTCCGAATACGGCTGGGTATCGACCCTAAACATCAAGGCCTTATTCTACCGTAAGCGAGATATTGGTTTCGCTGCAAGATCATAAATGACAAGGGATTAGTCAAAAGTTGAAGTGGCCACCCAAACGCGTGCTATTGGGTACAACATAACCGTCTTCGAATCTGTCTTTCGTATATTCCGATCTGCCTAAAATTCTTTGTGATTAAGGATATGAGTAGCTATTGCAAGGAAATTGCGCATACGAATTGGAAAATTTGGAAATCAGAACGCCTGTTTTGCTCATCCAGAGGCAGCAGTATGTTGTAGTGTCAGCAATAAACCTAGCATGCATCTATATGTCCAGATTTGCACTGCCCATATAAAATTTTTCTGCAATATAATGGCTCATAAGTTTGTCGAGTAATTCACGAAGAAGAATAGGTTAGAAATCAATGTTTCACACTGCATTCCTCAGATGCATTTGGAAATGGCCACTTTGATTCTGGCCGTTTCCTTGTATGACATTTTTTAGGATTACAATGAGTTCCTTTTGGGAACTGAACGGGCCATGCAAGTGGACGCGTCAGTCAGAAGTCGACCTATCTCATCCACAATACATGAATTTCACGAAATTCGTGCATCTTTTGACACTATCAGCTACAAGAAAGGTGCTGCAATTATTGCAATGCTACGTGCAGTAATAGGAAATAAGAATTTTAGAAGAGGACTGTCGGTGCGTTTTTCGCCTATCACATTCTTTCTAATATTTGCCTTATAGGTTTTTCATAGACAAATTCTGATTTTCAGCACTAAACTTCACAATTAAGTCACTGTATGATAATGTAAGCTCTAAAAGATGGTCCATGGAGTGTTAACAAAATTTTTATAGGCGTGCTACGTGCAGCCAAAAACTGGAACATGAATAACAAAGTCGAATTTCCGTTTAGGGAACAACTATGCGGCTCTAATATGTTCACGCATACAAAGGCTAGGGATTAAAGTAGTTGCACTTCTGTTTTCTCCATGGCTAAGATTGGCAAAACCGGCTGAAAAAACGAAAATGTCGAACTATATGTTTTTTGCGCTTAGTTTGAATTTTTGGAAAAAGCGCATATAGAAGGCTGACTCCATGCTTGTACTCTAATGAATCTGTGGTATAGAATTGCCTATGTAGGTGCATACTACTGAAATCTTGTATGTTTCGTTGTTGCATAGTGGCACGATGCAATTCTTGCTGTCAGAATGTACTGGAGTTTTTTTAAATGATTCGAGGAACATATGCCTGTCAGAGCCCGGCAGGCTGGACATCGCTCTCGAGGAAAAAAAGTAACGAGGAACCGTTTTAGCAGTTTGGCATGCTAGCGACACGCTACCGGTACGCTGCCGGCACCCCGCTCCTTAGTTGTCAACATGACGCAGTTTGCTAGCATGCTGCTGGCACGCTTTCGCCTGCTGACGGCAAGCCGGCAGCAGTGCGGGTTTTCAAAATTGTTCCCCAAACAATTTGAGGTTTTGTTTACAACCAAAACACAGTGCTATGACACCAACTTCGGACTATATGCATATGATGTTAGCTGAGAAAGAATTATGTAAAAGGTTCAAAATTTATGTGAAGTAACACTTTTTTCTTCTGTGAGTTCACTTATGTTCCGGATTTTTCTATCATGGACGGCTTCCACAGCCAAGAATCTGTTTCAGAGCATAAAGACATTTTCATATCGCTGCCTTTCCTTGTTTTTGTTTTTGGATTGATTTCCTCGTATCGCTTTGTTAGATATCGCGCTCCAAGCCAAACTCTTGCCTCTTATTCCAGGTTTTTCTTTCAGACTTATGGTTCTCTTTCGTTGTCAACTTCTCCTAAGTCGCTAGGTTTTTGGAGATTTTTCAAAATTTGGGCGGAAAGAGGAATAAAATAGTGTTTTGCTCTGAAGGTCATCGTACACATGTCATTCCTTCCACGATGTCATTCTCGCACTCAAGCTCACATTTCGGAGAGAGTAATCAAATTCAAACAGAGCAGATGCTCTCAAAAGCGAGATTTTTGAAAACTTTCTCAAAAGTTGGGCGGAAAGAGGATCACGTTGTCCAAAACACTGTTTGCTCTCAAGCGAGATTTTTTAACATTGGAGAAAAATTGAATTCGAGCAGAGCAGGTCAAAGGGGACTTTGTAAAATTAAGGTCAAAGGGGACTTCGTGAGATTTTCGAGAGTCGGTGGTGACTTCTTTTCGAAAAGCCTCAAAACCGACTCGTGCCGGGCCTTAGGGCCTGACTCAAAAATCACACACAGAGGAGTGGCGTAGTACAGTGCCCGTCCATTAACTAGAATGAAGTATTATTAATTATTAGGCGTTATCACTATTATATAAGCGTGACTACTTTGCACTCTATTGAGTTCGAAGATCAAAAGCTTTATTCGGGGTAACTTTCTTCTTTGTATTTCACAAGTTTTTTGTAAATGCATTTTAATTTGAGAAATCTACATCATAAAAACTTAGAATTCAGTGCATACCATAAAAACCCCCATATGAAGGCTTTGTTTAGAACTATCTGAAAAAGTTTGCCTACAAATGCACCAAGAGTGAGAACCTGTTTCAAGCAATATCTGAGGTCATGGATGAAGTTGAAGGACCAAATGAATCAGCTTTAGATGTATCGAACTTTGGGACGCAGTGGACAAAGATGGTAAGCGGGTGTCGTCATTCTTTACTCAGATATTTTTTTAAGATGGGCTTTCCACTGGTGACTGCAAGAACTCTAGGTACCAAATTAGAGATAAGACAGCAACACTACTTCTTGAATACGTCAGTTCAGGAGCATGAGAAATATCGCTTCCACCGTCAAGAGTGCTTAACGACCTGATTTGCTAGGCGACTTGCTTATCGTTACTTTCAGGTACAAATGGGATGTACCCATATGGCTCACGTCTCGAGAAGGCGACACTACTCTGAAATGGTTGAAAACGAGTAAGGCTTGTGTTCGTAAAATACGTCTCGCAAGTTTATAGAGACAATGCTTTGAAGCAGCCTAAGTGTCATCAGGAGGCGCGCTAAAATTCCTACCTTTCCTCGCACCATGGTTGGCACCAGCATTTCATTCAAGAGGGTTCTAGCATCCGCTCCTCAGAGGCCCACTTATTGCGCCACTTGTTGACTATCTTCATTGTGCAGTAAATTAGAGTAATGACTAGTGATTTAGAAGTCAAGGAAATAACATAAGGCCGAGTTGCAGCGCGGGTAAGGTAAAGAGAATATTAGAGTATATCCTCAACTCACCCTTACTCTTCACTAATCGTATTGTTTCAATCTAACTACCGTCACCTATAACTTGCAAGAATTAGAAAAGCTCATCAGCAATCATTAATGGTTCACGAGTTTTGTATAAACCACCTGTGTCAGCAGTTCAAGTATCTGCAAAGCATATTTTTCTCTATCTCAAGCACACTAGGTAAGAATAACAAGGATTATTGAGAAGGGATTTCTTTTTTGAACAAGGTTCGGTTATGATACTGCTGATACTTGCTTAAGTGGAAATCAAAGGCAGCGGCTCGGCGGAATGAACAACTTTGGATATTCATCGTTCTGGACGAGCTAAGTCTAACACTGTGCTTTGGAGCTCTAAAAAATATCAAAAACCTGCTTTTCCAGACTAAAAAGTGCTATGCGGGCAGACCGTTATCCTGCTCTCTAGAGCGCGATTGGCTTGTGAGTGGAGACAATGTACCTACCTTACCCATGAGCCAATCGCGCTCGAGGGCAGGCATACGCTGTCCTCCCAATCAGCACTTTTAACTTCTGGAAAAGCGGGTTATTGATATCTTTTGAAGCTGCAAAGCACAGTCTTGGACTTAGCTCATCGAGGGGAGCCGATAACGATGAACATCTCAAAGTTGTCATTCTGGCCGCTGCCTTTAAGTTTTCACAAATTTAGGTCTTTTGATTGAGTTTGCGAGACTCGCATTGGTTGCAGAAATCTAGACATCTCTTTTCCAGAAATTCTGATAAAAAGAGAATGACAACCATCGAGAATAGCGTAGTGTTGCGCATGCACTAAAATAGAAACTCACTCACTTGTCGTCTTCAAGAAAGGTATTTTGTCGTTTGAGCATTTTCAAACTTCTATTTTCTTGCATTTAACACCTTTTTACCCAAGTAGTTGTCTATGACAGAGATTTCAAATCAGAATATTCCGCATCTTCTTGAACTACCAAATTTCAACAAACTTGTTTTTGGATTTACTTTGAGAGACTACCATGGGTTACAGTCTTATCCTTTCTACTTCGAAAGATCCTGACAAGGGGAAGATGACAAACACGCGGTACTATTGCGTAGTCACTTGTTGGAGATAAAATGGCAAATAATTGTAAACGCAGATTTTCCATGGATATGCAAGCACAGCTTGATCAAATCACATCAGCGATGAAGAGAGAAAATGAATACTGAGTTGAAAGCGAATTTCATTGCAGGGCTCGGCACGAGGTGGCTAGTTGAAAATGCAAAAAACGAAGTCCCCCTTGACTTCGCCACAAAAAGCACGATATCCCCCTTGACACGCTAACGAACAAATCAAACACGAAAACAAAAAGAATGAAACAATATACAAGATCGACAATAATTAGGCAATAAGAACTAGTAGTTGTTTGTATTCTCCGGGTTGGCGGCATGCCGTGTCCGCCGCGCACAACCGCGAGCTTAGAGCAGCTTTGCCGCTGCCACCAGGTAATTTGGAGGGCTGTAACTAGGCGAAGAGGAGAGGGTTTGGGGAGGTTCAAGAGCTTTTTGTAGAATGTTAGATGTAGATTACTTTTATGTAAAAAAAAATTTGAAAAAATTATGTGAAGAATAGGAAATATATGACGTTTGCGCTAAGCCACCTCAGGTGGCTATCCAGGTGGCTTGAAAGCCACTTAACCCCGAAAAAAGTTTGCCATGCTCTTAGTTCACATAATTTTTTCACAATTTTTCATACATAGTCCCAACTCTCCATTGCCCATCTACACACCTATTTTGGTGCCATTTCATCTTCACTTCGCTGTAGACAAACTCTTTGTTTATTTGCTGGCGGCATGCCGGTAACGTGCCGGCAGCAGATCGAATGACAGCGTTATGCTCTTTCACAAAAACGATCTCCCCTTTGCTTTTTCCCCCAAAAACGATATCCAGCTTGCTTTGCAAGCCAGCTGTGCCGAGCCCTGTTTCATTGTCGTTGCCTATATTCATATATTGCAGATTGCAATGTTTGCAATGTTCCAGAAATAAGTTCGTTTTTTCAAACCAGCGCGACATCCCGGAGAACAGACTCATGAAAGCTTTGTATGAATTTGCAGAAGTCTTCTTCCTTTCTGGCATGGTTGATATCCATCATAGTTTGATCAAGATATCACTAGAAACTGTGTTTTTTGTATGTTCACTACAATCTATGTTTTTTGACGAGGTCCTGTCTTGATTTCCCTAAAGTTTTATACCTGCTCCTCAAAAGAATCCTAGAAAGTGTTTAAAATTTCAATTCGAAAAGGAAACCTTAGATGGAGGTAAAGCAGCGTTTATACTGTACCAAGACTGTCTACAAATACTCATCTTGGAGAATGTGGCGCTCGATCAGAAAGTGCGAAATTACTACCCTAATAATCTGATGCATTGTCGTTTACAGCTCATCGAATGACTAAAAATAATTTTGTCTTTATAATGGTTTATGAAATGTCACAGATAAATTTATGTATAAATGTGTGGTACCATTGAAAAGAATAAATCAAGAAGAATATTGGAAGGTCAATTCTGTTTTCTCAAAAAAAAATTTTCTTGATGCGAAAATGAAGTGAAGCCAGGTTTACTTGCCGAATTTTCAAAAAATCGTGCTCCGAAAACAAATTTTCATTACTCGTTCAGCAAAGAGAAGAAAAAATCCTGCACATCGAATCACGCCTACGGCGCTAGGTCGTAGCAAAAACTTTGTCAGGGTACTCAGGGCGCCTTTCGGATTGGACAAAAACGACACGTCTGCCCGGACGACACGCCATGGAGACTGCCTCATCCTCTGCACCTACAACGCCAGGACAGTCTCCACAAACGCAGACCTCCACGCTCTTCTCGACGCTGCAGAGCACATCAAGTACCACATCATCGCTGAGGAAACGAAGTCCAGGAAGAAAGACAGATGAGTGATGGGACGTTCATTAATCGTGATGAAAAAATTCCATCACGAAACGTTGAAGGCGTTGCTTTTGTCGTCCACCCATCTACCGTCCATCTTGTCGATTTGCATGAGATGCTGTCACCTCGAGCCATCCTCCGACTAAGACCTTCACGTCAGAAGACCATCAGCATCATCAACTGCCTCATCAAAATCAGCAGCTGACGATTCAGAATTAGATGCTTTCTACGAAGACGTGTAGCAGGTCGTCCGCAACGAGAAGTCCTTCTACAAGGCGACTTCAATGCGAAAATTGGGATGTCACTAGAAGAGGAATATAGGATCGGGAAGTTTGGATATGGGCTCCAAAATGAAAACGGCAACCGTCTCGTTGGGCTTCTCTCCGCCGCACGACTTTTCCATGAAAAATCCATCTTCATAAAGAAAGAACATCGCCGGTGGACTTGAAAATCGCCCAAGGGAACGCACGCGGAGATCGACCACATTCTCACCAAACAAGGTGGAGCTTGCTTGATGTCTCAGTAGTTCCAAACTTCTGCAGTGGCTCCAGTCACCATCTCCTTCGAGAGAAGATAGATTCAGTCGAAAGTTGGAAAAGAAGATCTGCCACAGCGCCTCAAAAAGAAAAGACGTCGTTTATGACGGTAAAGGTTAGAAGAGCTCATATCAAGTTGTGACTGGCCCATCGAGGAGGATCCAACGTACGACTACGACCGGCTTCTGAAAGGATTGCGAGGCTGCGGAGAGTGTGCCTAAGAGAAAGAATTTGGAACGCATTTCGAAGACCATCAAGGGTTTGCTTAAAAAAGAAGTTTTCCGAGGCAGGATCCGAATGCAACCCATCTCGAGCGACTGATAGCCAACGCCAGTTGCAGAACGTCTTTGCAAAAGGATCTCAGGAAGTACAGGCAAGCAAGATACTGGAAGCAGCCGAAGGAAGACGAAGTCTCAAGAAGTGCCGAAGGGAACTCTGTGAATATCACGTACCTCTGGCTGCACTATTTGCACGAAGACGGAACTCCGACTTCTTCCCGGTACAAGATGGAATCTATCGCGAAGAACTTCTACACCGACCTCTTCCGCTTAAACACCGTGTCGATGCCCGTTGTTCCCACTGGAGAAGTACCACCACGAATTCTACTTGCTGAAGTGCGCACGGCGATTCAAACCATGAAGACGTCCACGGCTCCAGAACCAGATCACCTTTCCGCCGAACTTCTGCGAGCCGGAGGACACCCTTCTACACGAGGTCCTAGCGTCGCATTTTCATCCCCACCTTCAGAAGGGGAAGATTCTCGATCAGTGGAAAACATCAAGAACCGTCTTTCTCTTCAAGAAGGGCGGACGGGAGGATTTTCGGAACTCCCGTTCAATATGCCTGCTGAGTGTGCTTTACAAACTTTTCACGAAGATTATCCTCGCTCGCATATCTAGGACACTAGATGAAGCCCAACCCCAAGAACAAGCTGGATTTCGCAAAGGATTCAGCTGCATGGACTACATCCAGACGGTTTCGAGAGTCATAGAAGTCTGCCGGGAAACCGACTGCCTCTCGTCCTCCTTCATCGTCTATGAGGAAGCCTTCGACAGAGTCGAAACGAATGCCATTCTGTCAGCGCTAGTGATCAAGGAGTGGACCCAGCTTACGTGAGGACACTAGCCGATACAAGAACTGTACAACAACGATGCAGCTATCCCGTCGTCCCCTAACCATTCCAATTGGGAAGGGGGTTCGACAAGGCGATACTGTTTCGCCGAAGCTGTTCACCGCGGCCTTGCAATGGGTGATGAAGTCACTGGACTGGGACGAGAGAGGCATACGAGTTGATGGCAGATTCTTGTCCAACCTTCAATTTGCGGACGACATCGTTCTTTTTTTGAGCAGTATCACCGAAGCAGAGACATGCTGAAGGAACTTAACGAAGTGGGAAAGAAGATCGGATTGCGAATTTATAGGAAGAAGACTCAGTTCATGAGGAACGCCCTTTGCGAAGATGCGGAAATGGAACTGGAAGACACTTCTATTATGGAGACTTCCTCTTACGTGTATCTCGGGCGTTCGATGAACATGGAGAACGACTTGAGGGAAGAATTTAACAGAAGAAGAAGTGCAGCCTAAAACGCTTTCGGAGCCCTGAAGGAAGCTACCGACCAACTGACGGACCCGCAGCTTGGATGGGCAAACGTGTTCGTCGAACGGATGGACCAGCTGAGAAACCAACTGGATACGATTATCGCACATGGAACTCGTGGATTAGCCACCGACGGCAACCAGTAAGATCGTGGTCTGAAGCGACAGACAGGGACAAATGGAAACTCTTGTGCAAGGGGCCCGCACGCCACGTGAAGATGGGCCATCTAAGTATTTAAGTAAGTAAAGTGCACGAATGGTACGTACATTTACAATTTTGATGTTTTCAACCATTTGCATGGCCATAGATGGTGAAATCCAAGCTGGAACCCAAAATAACCTCTGCGCGCAAAACCAGAAACTCGCATTATTGGCAATAGAAATTCCAAAACAGCAGGTCGCAATCTTGATCAGAGGTGCGATGGAGGGAGCCGGGCCCACCAAAAGTGAAGGTGGTCCCAGCTATCACTGGCCGGCCAAAAGTGAAGGTGGTAGTGCCGGACACTTACATTCCAAAAACGTCGACGAGGGGTGGGAGTGTCAACGTCGACTGAGCCAGCCTATCCTTCCAGGTCGTTGCCGTTAGTGCGCGAGAAATAAGCAAAACATACGCAAAAAAGGTTATTGAAAGCACATTTTTATGTGTCGGCATATATTAGGTCGTTCCGAAGGTAATGTCGCTTTTTTCAAATAAACGCCACATTCAAAGAAATCAAGATTTTCAAAAGATCTTAAGAGCATTTAATGCAGCACTTCCTTCACTTTCTAATAGTTGTAATATCGTTGTATAATATTCAATGAGCTCTGGAAAAACTACCAAAATCTGCGACCCATGCTTTTTGCTATGGTCAAGTTCGGCTATTTTTCTAAATTTTTGTACCTATTCTCCGAAGTACAAGTGACTAATAGATAGAGTAAACCCTATAGGACATAGAGCAATTTTTTCTTTTCCTTAGCTTGCTTCTTAGAGTTTCTGGAATCAATTTTTCAATGCTATCAAATCTCATATTTTGTCAATTCGAAGCTCCAACCTGCAAGCAACTCGAATGTCGTTCAACGCAGCTTTTTCTCCTCTTTTTACCAGTTGTTGTTTTTGTTTCTAATTCACAAAGTTTTCCGGGAAAAAATCATCATAATTCAGGTTTTCAAGGGCGCCCCAGGCTGTACCCGGAAATTTCGAAAGTTGCTAATCTGAAGCGGTGAATGCCCACTCGGTTTGTAAAATTAGTCTCAAACAATAATCCATCTTTGTAAGTTCCGAAATCCGAAGATTTATTGGTGTTTGGTGCATTTGTGTCCGAGACGAGCCTGCTAATTTTCGGTTGTTCCATCAGAAAATCTATACAAAAATTATGACGAGCTCTGGAAAGTAGAAAAAAGTTGTGCTATTTTCTGTAGGGTATGTTCTATCCATCCATTACTTGGACTTCCTTCGAGGGTTGTTATAAAAATTAGGAAAAGTTGTGAAACTTGGCCTTCTCAAAAAGCATGAGTCGCAGATTTTGGTATTTTTTCGAGAAGTTATTGAATTTTGTGAAATAATTATATAACCATTAGAAAGTGAATGAAATGCTGTATCAAATGCTAATAGAACCTCTTACTTATCTTTGTTCCACGAGATGTGGCTCGCCGAAAAACAGAATAGTAATATACGCCAATTTAGCAAAGTTTAGTGAGTGCTGATAGGTAGACTCATATAATTTCTGAATGTGAAGGTGTATGATGTTGCGACTTCATAGGCTTTGTAGAATAAGGTCTGCCTTATCAGAATATATCTTAGCCGTACCGATCCATTGAAACAGCGTCGAGATCCAGAGTCTTGAAAAAGTAGGTAAAAAGCGTTTTTGTAACAACACCTCATAACTTCTTAAGATCTGCATGAATCATGTTGCGACTTCATAAGTTAGATTCTTCTCATCAAGAGCTTTTAGATGATATATGATTTGTGGCGGTATAGGGCCCGCTAGGACTTATGCCCATGGGGGGGGGAGAACTTTTCATCACAGAGTCCCCTGGTGCTTCCATCCAATACATTAAAGTGGGCTGGGGGGAGAATTTGTGATGAAAAGCCTCCCACCAGCCCACTTTAATGTATTGGATGGGCACGGGCAGCCTCCCACCACGGGCATCGTAGGAGGTCCTATACCCCCACATATCATATACCATCTGAAGCTCTTGATGAGAAGAATCTAAGCTATGTATGAGCTGTTAAAGTTCAAAAAGCGCTTTTTTACCTGCTTTCATGACCCTGGATCTTGACGCTGTTTCAATGAATCGGTAAGGCTAGGATTCTGATAAGGCAGACCTTACTAAAGCCTATGAAGTCGCAAAATCATACACTTTCGCATTCAAGATTTATATGAGTTTAACCGTCAGCTGTCGCTAAACACGCTAAAATGGTGTAATTTTTTAGAATTCTGGTTCTTGGCGACTATCTCTCAAATCGATCGATTTTTTCACCTGATAAAGCACTATTTACTCAAACCTATGAAGTCGCAATTGCTGACGTCTTCAAACACCAGATTCATAACAGTGGAATTCGCATGATTTTTCGTTACTTTATTATTTAAAATTCTGGTTCTCGGCGGTTATTCCCTGGATCGACCTACTTTGTTCCCAGTACGTTATGACAAAGTTAACTAAATAAAATCCGTACAGTCCCGCTAACTTTTACTTCCAATACACCCTTTATTAAACACATTTATTCTAAACATATATGCCGCCTTATGCACAAAAATATGCTTTCAATAATCTTCTTTTGCGTTTGTTTTGCTTATTTTCCTTCTTTATCGTTCAGCAAGAAGTTTTTACTCCAAAAGTGAAGGTGGTCACCCCGTAGTAGCTCTATAGTTGCGATAGGGGGAGTGATGGATCTTACCCCCTTCACTTTGAGGCCAAACTCCCGATGACCCCCTTCACCTGGGCTAAGATTGGTATTGTACTCTGAGAATACGATAAAAATCATTATTAAAAGGTTTTGCAAGCTAAGTACCTCAAACAACAAGTACGCTCATAAATTTACAAAAGAAACGGTATTTATGTTTTTTTATTATTTATTTATCCTCATAGCATTCATTTGGAGAGCAGAAACTGAGAACAAAAAAGCAATTGGTTTTTGGTACATAAAATCCCTCATATCTCGCGACACAGAAGACCTAGAAAAAAGTCGACGGTCTATGTCGATTCTCCATGATCTCAGCTTTCGAATGGTGTAAAGTATACTTGGATAGTTCGAGAATTTTTCATCGAGTGAATGAATATCGAATAAATTCGAAAAGAAAAAATTTCGAATAAACGAATATCGAATAAATTCGGAAAATCAAAAATATCGAATGAATGAATTTCGAATAAATTCGGAAAATCAAAAATATCGAATGAATGAATATCGAATATATTCGAACATTGGAAGTCGAATTTCGAATAAATATTCGAATGATTTTTCGAATAACTGAAGCAACCATATCTCAAACTTGCCGACATATCTGGCTAGAGCCGATCCAATCATAATCAGCCCCCTAGTATCCCCTATACCAACTACTAGCTCAAAATTGTCCAAAAATTGCTGAAATCGATAAAATAGATTTCGGTTTTGATCAACATCCTCATTTACCCCCCTGCACCAACTCCCAAGCTCGTAGCTCGAGATTTTCCAAAAATCGATAAAATTTATAAAGTAAATTTTTATCCATAATCAGCACCCTCACTTACTCAGACACTTTTTCCGACGGCCCGCGCGCCTTGAGCGTGCGAGCGTTCATGCCTTCCGCCGCCCGTAGAAGGAAGGTACGCGGCTCGCTCACTGAAGGCGCGCCGCTCGCCCGCTCCTTCGAAAGCGTTGTACGGCGCTAATATGATACACATAGCACTCGTTGATAAAATTCATATTTTTTCACTGAAATAAGACCTCACAGTGTCAGATTTATTGCCAAACATGTATACAAATATCGTGATGGGATTTTTATTGTCGACACAATCAGAAAAACGACATAACACATGATCAAAAGCAAAATAACTCAAAAGACAATAACTATTACGGAATATCATCAATATCTTCTACGCTTAGCACCCTTTCGAAAACACGTAAAGCATATCAGCTATGCTGATATTGAGAAAGCACTGTTCGGTACCGGTAAGAATGACCTGTCGGGGGAAAAAACCGGAATCCTGTTAGAATCATGACAGTGAGGCAACACCGAGATCTAGATGAACATTTAAAACAAGGTATCAGTATATTACAAAAGATTGAACACTAAAGAGATAAGACACTAAACAATACTCGAAAAGAAAACACAAAAAGAAAAACCTAGACGAAACAATACTTATTCTGAGGAGATTTCGATAAGGTATTTGGGCAAATGTTGGAGTTGCTCCTACGTAATCCTTTCTCGGTAACTTCATTCTTCGGCTGGTGCGGCACGTTTCTGGCGCTGAAAGAAGTGTCAGATCATTATTTAAGTATTTTAGGTGTGCACAAATTCTCACCTTATTGGCTATCCATTTCCCTGACTCGTAATTGTAGGACCGTATATCTCGTCTGAAATCAAAATCTCATTCACTGTGAAATATGTAAAGGATCTTTGGACTTACAGAGCCATTTGGAGGGACTTGAATACAATACCGCTCACATTTTTTGAAAAATAGACGCGAATGTATGGACATGTATGGACATGTACGAACATGTCCATACATGTACGGTCATGTCCATACATGTATGGACATGTCCGTACATGTCCGTACATGTCCATACATGTATGGACATGTCCATACATCAGCGTCGCGTGGCCATATCTCGCTTCAGAGTGGACGAATTCTGAATCCAAAGCAACCATTCGATTCAGCTCGGCGCGGAGAATCTTCTGATGTATTGGAAGTGGGGGTGCGATGTCTTCGATATTCCGTTTCCAGTTTTTTCAATTTGTTCTGCGGAGGTCCTTTCGCGAATATGTGAAGCAAAGCCTACCCAACATAGAAGACTTTACAGAGTGCTATTCGATTATTCTGTTCTTGTAGAATATTGTGCGCTAGAAAATAGGCTCAAACTTCTTTCCAAAGGAGATAGAAGCGTTGATGAATTTTGGAAAAATCACGCGTTTTCAAATTCTACTCGCCATAACTTCCTTCGGATTGAGTATACTTTGAATCCGAGAGAAGAGCCTTGCTCAGCTCATCAAGGCGAATCTTCCTATATACAGCATGTCCTTGATATTTCGATTTCAGTATTCTTGAATCTTTCTGAGGACGTCTTTTCGCGAAGGTGTAAAGCAGCGAGCATTGTCCCGAGTAAATTCCAGCAAGGATCTTTCGATGGCACTTTTTCTGTAGATTATGATGTGCTAAATAGTAGCCGCAGGTTTCTTTTCAAAGAAAACAGAACGGCTGGTGAATTGTGGAAAAATCTTGTCGTCCCAAATTCTACTCGCCATAGCCGCAGGATACGAAGCTATCTTGCTAAGCAGATGTGAGTTTCGAAATCAGCAGGTCGAATAACCTCTGTGAGCAAGTTTTCCGATATGTTCGGGTTATTCCATTTTTTCTCGTTTTACGCTCCAGAAGCTCGCCGATGGATTTTGGTCAAAATGTTGATGCTCCTGAATTGTAAGGATACTTGCTTATAGAGGTTTTCGAACACGCTCTTTACGAAAATCGTGGTCTTTGAGGATTACAGGGTTTTTTTGGAGAGATACGATGAGGTGACTGTAACTTCATCACGAAAGTACGTAACTTTGGCCGCACTTCTCGCGTACCTTTCAGAAACCTTGCCTGCTTGCTTTTCTAAGTCAAAGCTACTAGGAACTGTGCTATCGAATGGTGCATTACTCAGGCTCCAGTCTATGAAATTCGCCGAGTTACGAGCCTACGAAAACACGTCCTCATGAATTTTGCCCAAAATGTAAAGATCGCAAACTTCGTCGAAATTCCTCCGTGAGCGCTTGTATTAGGTCATTCGGAAAGTTTTTCCGTTTTTGCACCTCCAAATTCAAACGAGCACAATTTTTTTCTGATTCAACCTTTTTCCATCAAGTACAGCCTGTCCCAATCGGGATCAGGCCGAACCGTCGGCTGAATTTGTGCGCTCGCAGCGCTAGGGGTTTGCGCTGCATACGCGCGCTGCCGCAGAGAGCAAAGAGATTGAGGAGAGAGCAGACTAGCTAGACGCAGAAGTGGCGCGAAACCCTCGCGACGCGCACTTTCGCCAAGCCAATTTTGGCCTGGTTAGGATTGGGGCAGACTGTAAACGCATTGTGTTCAGCAAATTTCTGGTTACACTCCTATAGTGCTCTTGTGCTTTTTTCTTGCGAAATGATCTCAGAGGAATCACTAAAGCCTGAAAAGGCGTTTTTGATTAGTCAATCTCTATTAGGTCCCATTATTTTTTGATAGGCACCGAGGATTTGGAAAATTCGGTAACTGGTAAAGGAAGGACTAAAGAGTTTGAAAAATAAACAGGAACCTCGATGCGCAGTCAACCCCTTTTGTGAGAGCCACTTTTCTTACATGTGGTTTGGCGGAGTCATGGGCGAGGATGCATCTCTCATAGCTTATACGTGCAAGTCTGCTCAGTTTTGAAATTTTGACAAACAGTCTTCAGAGTGACATCACACTACTCTGCTCTTACAGTACAATCGCATTTTAGCAAGTTTATAGCGTACAAGACCAGCAGGATTACATTAATTTGAGTGCATCAACCTTTTGGAATGACAGATTGTTCTGGTCATGCTTTCAATGCTTCTTCCAAATGATTTACCACATTGTCGCTTCTTATAGCCGCACTTGGCCAATTTTTTGCTGTAATTAATAACCCAGGCCGGCAAAGGATGGCTACATAAAATTATGAGCGACGAAAGCAGAGTCAACGCGCCCTCAATCTGAAAGTGCGACAATTTGTAGGGTACATGTCGGTGAAATTTTTCGGTATTGTAGCTTTAGCGAAGGTGGCTCCTAATAGGGTTATATGACACTTCAGGGCCTGCTGATCATTTTACGCAGCTATAATTGCGAGTTGTTCCAAAGGACCCTCTGAGATGCTCGTTTATATGGCAGAAACACCTTCCAGAACACTGCAAAATATTAGCTTTAACTTCTCTAGATCTGAACTTTCTGAAGTAAACTTGAACCTACCTCAAGAAAGACGTGGTTTTGGCAAATGCATTGCGCACAATGATGGTTTCCTCAACGGTCTTACGCTCAAATTTAAGCTTAGAGAATACAATTATTCGAAAATCGCGTTTTCGTATGTCGAATTTAGAGCCTCGTAAACTTTCCCACAAAGCGTCTTCTGCAATTTCGGTGGGATCCCAGAAACTAGAAGACTTCCTCTACAGATCCATATATGGCAACCCTTATCAGCCCCCCGGCACCCTCTTAAAATACGGTATCAACATCAAAGGCGCAAAAAGGAAAAAACTTTCCGAATGACGTAATACAACGCCCTTATCAAATCCTTTCACATTTTTAATGGATCTTATTGTGTTAGATTTGGTGCTTTGAGCTCTAACCACGAAATAGCTTTGATATTCAATTGAGCAGCTGAAGCAGACTCAAGCACCATATTCAGTGCAGTGGGAGTCGTTCGACGAAGCGAACATAATATCTGCAACGAGCGTCATACAAGCGCTCACGGAGGAACTTCGGCGAGATATGCGATCTTTACATTTTGGGCAAAATTCATGAGGACGTGTTTTCGTAGGCTCGTAACTCGGCGAATTTCATAGACTGGAGCCTGAGTAATGCACCATTCGATAGCACAGTTCCTAGTAGCTTTGACTTAGAAAAGCAAGCAGGCAAGGTTTCTGAAAGGTACGCGAGAAGTGCGGCCAAAGTTACGTACTTTCGTGATGAAGTTACAGTCACCTCATCGTATCTCTCCAAAAAAACCCTGTAATCCTCAAAGACCACGATTTTCGTAAACGTGTTCGAAAACCTCTATAAGCAAGTATCCTTACAATTCAGGAGCATCAACATTTTGACCAAAATCCATCGGCGAGCTTCTGGAGCGTAAAACGAGAAAAAATGGAATAACCCGAACATATCGGAAAACTTGCTCACAGAGGTTATTCGACCTGCTGATTTCGAAACTCACATCTGCTTAGCAAGATAGCTTCGTATCCTGCGGCTATGGCGAGTAGAATTTGGGACGACAAGATTTTTCCACAATTCACCAGCCGTTCTGTTTTCTTTGAAAAGAAACCTGCGGCTACTATTTAGCACATCATAATCTACAGAAAAAGTGCCATCGAAAGATCCTTGCTGGAATTTACTCGGGACAATGCTCGCTGCTTTACACCTTCGCGAAAAGACGTCCTCAGAAAGATTCAAGAATACTGAAATCGAAATATCAAGGACATGCTGTATATAGGAAGATTCGCCTTGATGAGCTGAGCAAGGCTCTTCTCTCGGATTCAAAGTATACTCAATCCGAAGGAAGTTATGGCGAGTAGAATTTGAAAACGCATGATTTTTCCAAAATTCACCAACGCTTCTATCTCCTTTGGAAAGAAGTTTGAGTCTATTTTCTAGCGCACAATATTCTACAAGAACAGTATAATCGAATAGCATTCTGTAAAGTCTTCTATGTTGGGTAGGCTTTGCTTCACATATTCGCGAAAGGACCTCCGCAGAACAAATTGAAAAAACTGGAAACGGAATATCGAAGACATCGTACCCCCCACTTCCAATATATCAGAAGATTCTCCGCGCCGAGCTGAATCGAATGGTTGCTTTGGATTCAGAATTCGTCCACTCTGAAGCGAGATATGGCCACGCGACGGTGATGTATGGACATGTCCATACATGTATGGACATGTTCATACATGTATGGACATGTACGGACATGTACGGACATGTCCATACATGTCCATACATGTCCATACATTCGCGTCTATTTTTCAAAAAATGTGAGCGGTATTGTAGTTGTGGTCGCCAATCTTGTCGTTGTTTTCTTAGCTCCGCAAGCGCTTCCATTCTCTCGTTTTCGGTATCTCTAAGGTTTCTGTAAAATCTGAAATGCAAATCTTTTGGTTTTTGCGGATCCTGTTTTAGTCACTCACAAAGACTGATTTAAGTCCAGGCTATTCCATTGATCTAATTCCTCGTGCCCGAACCCCATCATGTCTTCACCGAAGTCTGGAAACATCCATTGAGAGTGATTATTTTGAAGGTGAATGAATTAATCTGATGTGCGTGTGTGCCCTCAATGCTTTTGCTTGTTTGAATTGAGTATGCAAAAAGCATTCTGAAGTGTACTGTTAGTGCATTCAATAGACTTATAATACCGCAGATGTGTTTTGCTTCTGACGTTCATACTTCAAATGTATTGAGGATAGAAAAGAAAAGATCCAAAAGGGGTAAAGAACCAATGAAAAGGACATGAAGGATAGGCAGATTGACGCAATGGAGAAGAAAACAAAAAGAAGTCACGGACTGGAGAGAGCGACGACGGGATGAGGTGGTAACCCACGAACGACGAGGATTTCAAAATGATGCAGAACGCGCGGAAGCGTCGTGTCATTGTGGATCCTGACACGTCCATCATGGGGCGCCGCTCGCACGGTTACTCACGATGGCGCGCCGCCCGCCGAAAGCAAGGTTCGCCGCTCGCACGGCAGGTTTCGATAGCGTGCCGCTCGTCGGAAACGATGCCACGCCCACAAATCTAGGCGCGCCGCTCGCACGGTAGGCTCATGAAAGCGCGCGGGCCGTCGGAAGAAGTGTCTGAGTTACCCCCTTGTACCAACTCCCAGCCCCGCAGCTCAAACTTCCCCAAAAATCGATAAAGTCGGTCGGTCGGCATCTAGTCTATACGTCAGCAAAATGTCATATTCTACCCATTATGGACGATCTAAAAAGCAGTCGATATAAATTTTTATGCTGTGCCCAAAAGATTCTTCTTCAGATGGTCTGAAAGAGACTGATCTACACCAGAATTAACTTTATTTCTTATCAGCATCAACAATGTTAAAGCAAAGGGCTTGCTCTACTTTCTACATCAATTAAAATCCACATATGATTTTTTTACCGTCGCAAGCAGTCGGAAGCATGCGACTCTCCATACAGTTCAAAGGTATAACGGTTGCAAAAGATGCATTACCAGTTTTGCGAAAAAAACGCGGACGAAGTGAGCTTGGTACTCATCAGTTCGCTTTGCAACAAAGTCGAATAACTTGAATACGGAGTCATTCGAATACGAATTCGAATAAACATTCGAATGCAACATTCGAATAAAATCTATTCGGAACCCCGTTTTTTGATTATTCGAGTTTTCGAATATTATTCGAAACCTCGAAGTTCGAGTTTATTCAGTTTCGAACATTATTCGAGTTTTCGAATAATGTTCGAAACTTCGTTTTTTGATTATTCGAGTTTTCGAATTTTATTCGAAACCATGTTTTTTGATTATTCGAGTTTCGAATATTATTCGAAAATGGAAGAACTCCGAATATCGAATTTCGAATACGAATATATTCAAATGTTTTATTCGAATGATCGAATTTCTATTCGATTCGGACCCAAGTATAGTGTAAAGCATGTTGGGGCTTCTTTGCTTCCCGGTTCTAAAAAGCACTTGCTCCGGTAACCGATAAAAGCCAATACATTGGTGGAGCTGGGTGGAGCAAGCTAATAGTAAATATCTCCACCATTTTTGAAAACTGGTTAGTTTTTTCGCCCAGTAACCTATATACCATTCGAAAGCTCAGGAAAAGGGGTTCGACCTAGACCGTCGACTTCTTTCTAGCCCCCCTCTACCGAGAGATACATCGCAATTTATCTGAAAACATGGTCATTTTCAACAGCAGATTTCTGCCAAATGAAGACCTAGTCACTGCTGATTATCTATCTATGTTAAAGAGCAAGTCTTCATTAACAAACGTAGACCGTCGAATTTCTCGTAGCAGTCATTTGGAGAGCAGAAAGTGAGGACACAAAATCAATTAATTTTTGAAGCACATAAAATCCCTCATATCTCGCGGCACAGAAGAACTAGAAAAAAGCCGACGGTCTATGTCGATTCTCCATGATCTCAGCTTTCGAATGGTGTAAAGCATGTTGGGGCTTCTTTGCTTCCCGGTTCTAAGCACTTGCTCCGGTGACCCATAAAAGCCAACACATTGTATAAGACGTCCCGAAAGTTCTTGCGCACGATGTTCAAAATTCATAACTTCTGATTTTTCCAATTGATTTGACTGCTTCTATTTTCGTATGAAATAGTAAGTCACGTTATAATGACATCTTATCTGCTTACTAATGGTCATCTGTTGCATATATAGGAGCGATAGAAGAAAATTGGTCAAAACTTGAATTTTCTGTGTAGGGTCATGAAAATCGGAGACTTGCAACAAAAATCGGAGCAGTCAGTACTGTAGGTTCTTTCACCAGCTCTTTCTAACAGTGCAAAGTTTGCGCTGATTGAGGGTCTCTATGAAAAGTTATGACTTTCGAGCAAGCAATACAAAACGGCGAATTTGGTTTATTTTGGCATTTTTCAGGGAAATCATAACTTTCCATGTACACGCTCAATCGGCACAAACCTTGCACTGTTAGAGAGAGCTGGTGAAAGAACTTACAATACTGACTGCACCGATTTTCGTTGCAAGTCTCCGATTTTTTATGACCCTACACAGAAAATTCAAATTTTGACCATTTTTCTTCTATCGCTCCTATCTATGCAACAGATGACCATTACTAAGCACTGAGATGTCATTATGAAGAGCATGACTTACCCTTTCACATAAAAGTAAAAGCAGTCAAATCGGTTGGAAAAATCAGAAGTTATGAATTTTTGAAAATCGTGCGCAAAAACTTTTGGGACGACCTAATAAGAGCGAGGTGAAGCAAGTTAATAGTAAAAAATGTGCTGTGGATTGACATCGTTATCAGCAGTAACGGGAACATGAGCGAACGCATCTATTTAAGCGTGCTTATCGTTGTTATATGTTTATGTTTTTTTGGTAAAAAATGCGCTTTTAATTGGCAGTTATGCCATCATTATTAGCACACACTCGAAAAACTATGGGAGATTGGTGAATTTCCACACCTTCACACAAAAACCCGCCATTTCTGGAATCTATACTCTGCAAACCTAGTGCAGAAGAAGGTCACTTTCGTAAAAACGCTCTAGACGCACCTTACCTAATTTGTAGAGAATGGTTGGTTTCAATGAATCAAAAACTTTAAGACATTCAGAAGAATAACATGTTATTGAAATATCTCTCAATGTTTTGGAAAGGTTGGCAGTTTGACGAGGAAGCGGCAGGCAGAATACTTTACAAATCGCAGATGACTCGCATGTGTTCCAGTTCAACAGCGAGGCAGAAAGAATCTTACGCCGACGAAAATGTTGTCGACATTGATACAGAGTTGACAATTGAACGAAACTCTCTGATTACCTACATAAGGAATCCAAGCAGATTGCCTAGTTTTAAGGAGGAAATGTCCAGGAAGTCCATTGCTGATCTTCAGGTTGCTGATTTCAAGGCTGCTAAATTCACAAACATGGATATGAACAAAAGGAAGGTGTTAGTACAAAGCATTGTTACTGCTCTTAGATCCCGAATGGAGTGCGAACCCAACTCTGTGCTTTATGCTTTTGGAAGTTATTCGCCTTGTGACATTATGACATATGATATTGAAAAAAAAACCAACGCGCAGCATAGTATCTACTTTTTTCGGCCATTCCGCGATGCTGTTAAAGAAGAAGTTGAGCAGCTTTCTTATCAGTTAACAGAACGCATGCCAGAGGAGGTGAAGCCAGAGTTCGACAGGGCCCAAAAAAGTATGCAGTATTTCCTTCCCGTGTTGCGAAAGCATATGCGATCTGGCTCTTTCCCTATTACTTACCGCAAAATTCTGATGGACTTACTAGCAAAGCTAGTTTCCATTCCGACTAGCACGGCAGAGGTGGAAAAAGAAATTTTCTATCTACTCTGTTATCAGAACACAACGCAGAAGTCGTACAACGATGGAGCATCTAAACAATTACTTAAGGTTTGTCAACCTTCTACTAAACACATTGTTATCTAAAAACTTCATTTAAAGGATTGGTATAAGTGGAGACAGGCTGTTACCGTATGACTTTTTGAAATATTCTAAAAGATGGTATGAAGAAAATGGTCACCTACCTGCTGAATTTCCTGGTGCTACCAGAGGGCCAGGGAAAAAATCACAAAAGCGCTTAGAAGAAAAAGAAAGTTTCAAATCCATTTTCGACTCAGAACGCTTTTGCACGCAATTCTACTTCTACTCCGATGAGCTTTTGGAGGAAGAAGAAGATATTTCAGGCAGCGAACTTGTTGTCTCTGACGTTAACGATAGTGATATTGATGATGACGAATAGTCAATTATTTTAAATTTTTTAATTTCTTTTAAAATTTTTGAAAATTTTTTCAATTTGTGCCTAAATAAGGTACAAATTAGAGCTCTTCATACCACGCTTTTTTACATTTCTCTCTTCCTCTCCCCCCCCCCCCTAGACTCACACAACCCCTTCACCATGGAAGGTCGGGAACAGCCGAGACCCCCTTCACCTGGAGAGAGCCCGACTCCCCCTATCGCACCTATGATTAGCTCAAAAGTTAAGGTAGGGGGATAATCGGCTCCCACTGTCGCACCTTTGATCTTGATTATGGCTTACCACATGGTCAAAGGATATGTGTATCTAACAATCTTACTACAACTTTAAAGCGCAATTTGGAAGTGATAAATTGATTTTAATTCAATTTTAATCAATCAGGTGTTATTCAATCAAGTGATTTTTTTAGAAGTTTAGCTATAGGGCGTAAAAACCATCATCGCTCGTGGGTACCCAGTGAAGGGTGTATGTCGAAAGGCGCGCGTTTGGGCGGGCGTCATTGCCAAAAGGGTTTTGTACTCTACAAAAGCGAGGTTTCCAAACTTCTAAAGTTTTGTCATCATATCAGAAATAGTAACAGAGGATTACTGGTTGAATCCCGGAAGTACCAAACCAATTTCGAGTTCTTTCCTGGTTTTTCTGATTAGTAACAATCGATCAATACGCGCCATTCGACCGTCTCCCCCCAGTGAATGAGGCAGCGCGCGCGCGATGCGAGCGAAGGGGATTGCACTCGAGCGCAAAAGGCTAGCCTTTTCTTAGAATCAATGAGTTGATTGATCCCGTTTAACATTCTATTCTCTTGATAAGCATTAGATTCCGTGTTTAAGCGATTACTAATCATTTCAGATGGTGGCGTTGTACGAATGAAGAGTGTTCAAACAGAGACGGTGAAAGCGCATCTTTTGCTTGTGCATAGCAGAAAATCATCCATTCCAAGTTGAGGAGACTCGGGCACGCTTTGCACAAGTATGATGAGAAAGTGTTACTTGTTCTTTACCGCATTTGGTTGGTCTACTACTAGAGATCAAAGGAGAAACATGTTCAGGTTGTTAAACAACGTGTGCAATTCTCAAGTCTCCTAATCTCAGAATGGCGATATAATCACAGTGTTAAACTCAAGTCACAGTCATACAAGGCCGCATTACCTTTATAACCGTTTTGGAAGGAAAGAAGTTTCAAGGTTTCATGCTGCTCATATCGCGCGAATATGGAAAACATATTCCAACATGTAATTAAGTACGAAATGAAGTTCGACAGATAAGCAAGAGAACCCTTTGTAAAATCAGCAAAATTCTGTAAAGGAGCGATATTCAATCCTAACAGATCTAACAGCAAGCCCTTTCGAACCGGGTCTAACATCGCTGCCTGCGTCGCGTGTTTGCAGTCTCACCTCGTGGGTACCCACGACCGATGGTGGTTGGTATGCCCTATACCAGTGGCGTACCGAAGGGGGGCGGCCCTTCCCCCGAGAATGGGTCGCGAAATTTTTGAAAGTTACTTAAATGTGCCATAAAAATGTGTAGAGGACTTGTTTTTACTTGTAAATAATTAAAATTATTTTTAAAAAATTTTCAAAATTCAAATTAGCCCTGTAAAAAAATTTTTTCGGGGGCGTGGCTGACGCCACGCCCCTTTTTTCAGAAATTTTGGAGTCAGGGACCCGGAAAATTTTTGGGAAGTATCCCAGAAATTTTTTCGGAGTGCGTGGCTGACGCCACGCACCTTCATTAGAAAAAAAATTTTTGTCGCGCCTCTCCCCCCCCCCCTCCCGAGCCGAAATCCTGGGTACGCCACTGCCCTGTACATAAGGTCATAATGTCTTTTGTCACGAGAAAATTCCATGTAATGAGTATGTGATCGTAAAGGTGTGATAGTCAGTAGTTATACCCAATTATGGCAAACCATTGCTGAAAAACAGTTACTCAAATTATAGAGCTTTGAAATTGCATGTCAAAACGAAATTAATTATCATCCAGCCTGATAGATATATGAGCAACAAGAATTGGCAAATGAACAATACTTACAGATGAGCCGCTTTATGTAAATCTGGAGTCCTTGAACTTGCCACTAATAATAAATCCTCATCGCAATGGATACTATAGACAGAATTACGACAGTGCTGGATGGAAGCGCATAGCAAGACTGCTGAAGCAAAATCATACGGTAAATTTGACAAGATCATTTGTGAAAGCTTTGAATTTTTCGTTTAAGAGGATCAATTTTGTCAAATGATTTAAGATTAGAGACTTGAAATGAACAGAAATTTTAAGGTTTTGGATCATTATACGAGATACGTGATTTTATGTGATGCATTTTCTGCAGCATTCATCGGCCAACTGGATTACGGAATTGTATTTGAGCTTATTCGATATGCTCACGCACCCGATCGTAGAGAACAGGTGTTATGCATTACTGTTACTTTTAGTCAAAGCAGGTTCTCAAAAAAATGTTTGGGTCTCTGGTCAGTAAATCCCTTAGCGACAATAAAATTGAATCAAAACAAAAGAATGTTTTTGCGAAGCAAACAAACGCAACGCATTTGTGAGGAGCATTTTCAATAGAGCAGGACATGCTCCAAAGGAAAGGCTTTGAAAATTTGCAAAGTGATGATTTACGCGAAGTTTGAAGCCGAAGTTCATTAAGAAGGATTGCAAGTTCCTCTCTCTTTATCAAAAGTCTGCAAACTACTTGCTTCATCATGTAGCAGACAATAACTCCAACTATGTACACACTTGCTATTTTTTTCCGTGCTGCCCAAGAACCGAATGACCTCGATAATTGGAAAGTTCGCCCGTTGTGCAGCCTCAAGCATGGGGTGAGGAGCTCGAGAAGGAGGAGGAGGGGGGGGGGTGTTGTATTAGGTACATAGAAATGGCAGTCCCACGATTTTGGTTCGGGAGGGGGGGGGCAAAACTTTATTGGAATATTGTTGCGCGGCATTGTTACACGCTCCGCTCTAAAAAATTTTCTACGAGGCTAATTTGAATAAAAAATTTTTTAATTTGAATCAAGAAAATCAAAACATTGAATACATCCAAATATAAACAAGCCACATGCACATTTTCATAACTAATATGAGTAATTTCATGAATTTCGCTACCCTTCTTCGGGGTGGGCGCATTCCCCCCTCCCAAGTTTTCTGCAAAAGCCTCACGCGCAGGGGTGTATCTTGATGGCTGAAGCTACTTTCCTCTTTTTCAGTTTCTGTTTAAGGTTTGCCAAGCACGTTTTTAAGAGACTTATCCCATGAAGCTTGAGGAGAAAAATACTTTCAAATATCAAGTTTTAGCTTAGTTTTAGCGTTTTATCTCGCTTCCCGGCTTTTAGCCTTTTCGGAGCCTTCCCGCCATGCTGAATCCATATCTGAGCTTTGCAGCTCATGAAGGTAGCAAAAATAAGTTTTTCTACAGTTTTCCATGTAATTCGATCCGATTATAGCAAATTTACAACAAAGTACGATTATTGCTGACACTTTGACAGTTTCTCAGTTGCAAATTCTTGAACACTTCCAAGCTTCTCTAATAAATGCACTTCTTCGAACACTTAAAGGGAATGAGTCTAAGATGTGCCGGTAAAAAAGAGACAAGATTGAAGGTCATATCTCTTGCCATTTTGTGAGGGCACTCGTGAACTCATGGAAAGAACCTACCCTTCAAAGGGGGTGTAGCCTCCTTAAAGGCAGTGTACAGGCAAATCTAAGCGTATGGGTTTTTGCTGGAAACTGATGAGGAGGTTCTAGCTTAGACACTGCTCAAATCGCAGCGCAAATAATTTATTCACGGCTGAGAAATCCGTCCGCAAACACTCCGCGGCGGCGCCGTGACCGCAATGCTTAGGATGGATCCCTGCGCGAACGTAGTGTTAAAGTGAGCGAGTCGCCTTCGGTTTACGGTCACGGCGCAAGCGCGGGGTTTTTGGGGACGGAATACTGAATAATATGAACGAATTAATCGAATACAGGCCTTTTCTTGTTTCGACTATTCGAATAATCGAATGATTGGACTTTCTCAAACAGAAGATATCGAGAAAGTACAATTATTCGATTATTCGAATAGTCGAATAAAAGAAAACGGCCTGTATTTGAATAATTCGTTCATTCGACGATTTGAAGAAATGCGTTATTTGAATATTCGTTCATTCGAGGAGTTTTAAAAGACAGTTATTCGAACATTCGAATATTCGAGCCAACTTGAAAGACTGTTATTCGAATATTCGACTAATGAAGATCATTCCCTCGAATACTTGATGTTAAAAGAAAACTTCAGCTGTTCTACATTGAGTGCAGGTGTCCGCGATCGGTCCCATACAAATGAGTGATTATATAACAAAATGGCTAGCAAAGCCCTTTTGTTAAGGCAATCGCGAGTCATTCCAGAGCTCAGTGATGACAAGCCTTATGCATAAGTCATTTGGAGTGGTGAACCATCTTCTGGAAATCACGTCTGCAATACGAGATGCAATAGCATGCGAAAATACCTTAGAGCTCTAAATTGGGTGAAGAATCAAAGCCGTCATTACGCGCCGCTTTGGCGGATCGCTGGTCCTAAAACAGCTTGCGTAAGCATCTAAAGGACAACAGTCCTTTGAGGGTTGGGCCAGACTGCGCGGCGTATGCGACGTACGCAGCGTACGCCGCTTCCCCGCGAAGTCTGGCTCAACCCTGAGACAGCACGTGTTGGCAACGTTCATTCCTTCACCCCGAGATCTCCACTTGCCTTGCCAGCCTAATCACCGCTCGCATGTCAAAATACCTGAAAGATACAGGCCCCGTAAGATCCAATTGCCCACGCATCGCTTTGAACATCAACGCGCGGCGCGGCTGGAAACGTTTGGTCCCAAAGCCTACAGACTTTTTGCGATCGACAGTGAGCGCGCTCCCTTTCCACACATATTTTTTTAAACTTTTGAAGGGAGTTTTCGTCAATATATACCTTGCATTGACGAGAACAACATGAAATGAAGAAAGATCTCTTGGAATGTATTGAACGCCGACAGTCGTTCGCGACGACCGCTCGCTTGCGCTGGTGTTCAAGGTACGGCGCGGGCAATTAGATTTTACGGCTCCTATACGTTAATCGGCGTAAGGCCAAAGCAAGGCGGTCGCGAGAACCTGAGCCGTTTGACTTGTGGCGGAGGCCTGTAAGTCAGTCACCATACCATCGGCTGCCTTTATATTCAGGAGGTGTAAAAAACTAATGTTTAAATGTTACAAAATTCATAGAGGAATAATATTTTAAGTAGGCGTGTAATTGAACAATAATCATTTTGAACCTGAGTAAAAGGTGTAGAAGCTCCCTCAAAAAAGGTACATACCTCAAAATTACAGCTAGAACAGCTTTCTTTATCTTATTTTCGACCAATTGGGTCGTACTGTCAAACTGACAGTTTCTCTTCTCAGCTCATTTACAACTCATAATTCTCCTTTTTCTAAACTTCCGACCAACAATACTAACCTTTGTTCACAGTCTTCAACATTATCCTTTACGACCAATTGGGTCGAGCTGTCAAACGGACAGCTTTCTTTATCTTATTTTCGACCAATTGGGTCGTACTGTCAAACTGACAGTTTCTCTTCTTAGCTCATTTACAACTCATAATTCTCCTTTTTCTAAACTTCCGACCAACAATCGTACGGTCATTACAACGGTTCCATTCTTTTCCTCATCATCAACTATTTTCCATCAATGTTTGTGCTGTCAACATTACTATAACATTTCACTATCGTCCTACCTATTATTCAACTATTTAATAATCTTCATAATTCCAAAAATTACATAACAAAATATGCGGCAAATAAACGACTGCAGTTACAACATGTTAACCTTACGCATACACATCAAACACCAATGTGTTTTCCTTTTTTTCTTTTTTATTATATTTACTTTTTCAATCACAAAATATATCATTAGTTTATACAAAAATTAATTCAATCATTAATTTACAATATTAATAACATTAAACATAAACTAATAATATCAATATTTTTGAATAACTTTATAATTATATATATACAAAAAATGTTGTATCTAAATTATGTCATTTTTCTAAATATCATAATCAAAACTTATTTATCAAATATATTTATCAATAACTTATTTATTAAAATAAAATAAAATAGGTAACTTTATTTTTATTTTTGTTTTATCGTAAGATATTGTTTTATTGCAAATACCTTACAAATTCTTTGATAAGAGGGCCATACCTCTTGTTCTATAAAAATAGGGGGACACCATGATGGGTGAAACCAGTGGGGATGTGGGGACATGGGGGGATACCCCCCCCCCCTGCGACTCCATGGGTCCCGTTTATTCATTTGTAAACCAAAGTTTCAAAAACTCACTAAACACAAATAGGGTCGGTCATGAACCCTGGCAGCAGCCCTGCCAAATCATTATCTCCCGCACTTCCTAGGGTAAAGACCTGCCGACTAGGAAGTTATTTAAGTGGTCTCGAAAAACTACGTCTTGCAATGCTGATAATTATTATAAACAATCATAATTTCATAAAAGTAAGGTTAACAAAATGTACACATTAGACAATTTTGGTAACGATTACAACACAACTGCATGTTGTTCAAAATGCGTCATTTGTAGACAAATGGATCACAATCCATATATCGTAACTAATTCAACAAAATTAAAAATATACACATTTTGCACAAATAACAGCAATTGCAAAAATAACAATGTCATCTATTGCATCACATGTAATGAATGCAATAAACAATATGTAGGTTTAACGACTAGAAATCTGAAAAGCAGGATAAGAGAACACTTTTATCATTCTAAAAGGAATGATATAAGTAACTTTCTAAATGATCACTTCAAAACATGCACAAATAGAAGTATTACAGTTCAAATACTAGATAGTCTGGAAAACAATAAAGACAAGAATGTCTTGGTAAGTAAAGAACTATTCTGGATCAAATTACTCAACACAGCTTATCCTTTTGGATTGAATGACAACATTAAAGGATATGGAAATATATCCAATATTGATAACCCTCTTTTACAAAAAGAAACACATCCTTACTATAATTTGAAAATAACAAAAGACAGAATACGTAGTCAATACAGGCATAAAAATAAGAATAAAGAAACACTAGATTCATTCTTAAAAACTATTAATAGTAAGAGCACACTACAAGATTTATTTCAATATATCCATTCATTGAAAAGAAGTTTTATAAAACAAGTAATTGCAGCATGTTTTGATCCCACATTTCTAATGAAAATTGAAGAAAATATAAAAATAACTACTCTTAGTATACTTTGCAAATTTATGTTCAATGGTAACAAAAAAGAAAAACAAAATATTAATTATAACAATATCAAAGTTGAATATATCCATAATATACTAGACGAAATCAATCTAAATAAAATTATCAATAATAGTTACGTAAAAAACATTCTCAAAAATAGTAAAATCAATTATTAGGTTGTAACAGAATTAATGCAGGTTTTGAATTCCAACCGCAATAAGTCAAACACTTCTCATTTCTAAGTAGGTTGCAAAATACCATTCGATAGAGCAAAGCAATCTCTACAAGGTGGCAATCTTGCTTTAGCAACAATGCTGGTCCACCATGAGTTTCGAGCCAAAAACTAAAAAAGATTCAACTGTCCGAAAAATTGAGGAAAGTCGTAACTCAGTTCATAAAAAACCTACAAAAATTCTAACTTGTTCACGTAAACACTATTCACAGAAAACATCTATACACGCCTTTGCCATATTTTTTCTCTGTTAGAAATCAGGAAAACGGAAATTATCGTGTGTTTGCCAAAGTGATGCTGTGCCGTTACCACATAAGTAGTTGTATACTACAAAGCTGTAGAAGTACAAACGTAAATTTTCAGCTCTTTACAGGCTTTGTCTTCGGAAAATATCGAATACAGTTTTCGCTAGCCATGTGGTCCAAGCTGAAATTTAAATTTCTCGAAAACTAAAGCCTGTAAAGAGCTGAAAATTTACGTTTGTACTTCTACAGCTTTGTAGTATACAACTACTTATGTGGTAACGGCACAGCATCACTTTGGCAAACGCACGATAATTTCCGTTTTCCTGATTTCTAACAGAGAAAAAATATGGCAAAGGCGTGTATAGATGTTTTCTGTGAATAGTGTTTACGTGAGCAAGTTATAATTTTTGTAGGTTTTTTATGAACTGAGTTACGACTTTCCTCAATTTTTCGGACAGTTGAATCTTTTTTAGTTTTTGGATCGAACGTCATGGTGGACCAGCATTGTTGCTAAAGCAAGATTGCCACCTTGTAGAGATTGCTTTGCTCTATCGAATGGTATTTTGCAACCTACTTAGAAATGTAAAGTGTATGACTTATTGCGGTTGGAATTCAAAACCTGCATTAATTCTGTTACAACCTAATACAATCCATGCAGACTTGTATATATTAGGTTGATTCATAATTAATGCACGTTTTGAATTTCAACCGCAATAAGTCATACACTTTTCATTCTTACATAGACTTCTAATTACCATTGGATAAAGCAAAGCAAGCTCTACAAGATGGCACTCATATCTTTGCGCCAAGCTCAATCCACGGAGAGTTCGAACTCAAAATCTAAAGATTTCCAAATGCCCAAAAAATCGAAAAAAATCAGATCTTCGTCCAAATAATTTCTACGGACCTCCCACTCACTCACATCAATACTATCAATATCTGATATCCATATGTGCGATTGCCGTATTTTTTCCTTGACTAGAAATTGAGAAAACGAAAATTTCCCTGATTTTCTCAAAGCAATGCTGAGCCGTTTTTGCATATGTAGTTCTATACTACAAGCCTAGGTAAGCATAACTGTAGGTTTTCAGCCTATTTCGAATGGTACTTTTCGAGAAATGTCGATTTTAGCACTGAAACTGAAACGAAAAAATCCGAATTCGTTATTTTTCGAAAACTACCGCTTGGAATGGGCTGAAAATCTACAGTTATACTTACCTAGGCTTGTAGTATAGAACTACATATGCAAAAACGGCTCAGCATTGCTTTGAGAAAATCAGGGAAATTTTCGTTATCTCAGTTTCTAGTCAAGGGAAAAATACGGCAATCGCACATATGGATATCAGATAGCGATAGTATTGATGTGAGCGAGTGGGAGGTCCGTAGAAATTATTTGGACGAAGATCTGATTTTTTTCGATTTTTTGGGCATTTGGAAATCTTTAGATTTTGAGTTCGAACTCTCCGTGGATTGAGCATGGCGCAAAGACATGAGTGCCATCTTGTAGAGCTTGCTTTGCTCTATCCAATGGTACTTTGAAGCCTATATAAGAATGAAAAGTGTATGACTTACTGCGGTTGAAATTCAAAACGTGCATTAATTATGAATCAACCTAATAAATACAAAAATCCAATTTCTATACAAATTTTTAATTACAATTCTATTCTCGCTGAACTTGATACGAACAAAATAAATCAAATTCTTACTCAAAAATGTAAGTGTAGAGAATCAGAAATGACACAATATATCGATAACAACCATGGACATATCATTACTGGAAACATAGAAATAATTAAAGATAAACACTTAAAATCCATAATGAACAAAGGTACTAAATACAGAATACCTAACAATACCAGTAAAAAAGAAATAATAGATTGGATCCAGTCAACAGTTCAACTCATTATGAATACTTACATCAAAAAATACAAACTTAAACCTGAAGAACTTATAAACATAGAAACTTTTCTTCTAAAAAATTCAAACTTAGATTCAAACCACTTCTCTATAAAACCAGACTAAAAAACAAACAAGACCCAAACGAACAAAATTACAATTTTGAATGTAGTTACATAAAAAACCTTAAAAATCAATTTGTAATTTGCCCACTTGATAAAGCAAGTAATAACTTCGGTATTATTTGTAAAAAATTCTACATACAAACAATAATGAAAGAATTAGGGATCACATTTGATAAGAAAAACGAAGTTTCAAATGAAAATGAAACATATAATTTATATGAAGAAGAAAATGCTAATGATATAATAAAAAGACATGTTGACTTTTGCAGAAATAACAAGTTACCACTGCAAAATATTAACAAAATACCATTAATATACTGTGTACCAAAACTCCATAAAAACCCTATTAAATTCAGATTTATCACTGGAGCTACACACAGTAGCATTAAACCTCTTGCCTTTGAACTACAATGTATATTTCAACAAATAAAAATACATTTTAAAAACTATGTACAAGCGATTAAATATAAAAAACAAACTTCATATAATTACTGGTCAATAGACAATACTAATATAAGTGATAAATTATCCAATATCAACATAATTAACATGCAATTATACTCAGCTGATTTCACAAATGTGTTTACTAGCCTACCACATAACATAATAAAAACCAACCTCAAGGAACTTCTCAAATTATGCTTCAAAAATGCAAACAAAAAATATCTGACATATAATGGCTTTAACAAAATATACTACACCGATAATATAAACACAAAATCTACCTACAGAAACTACACCATTTCAGACTTATTGTATTACATTGATTATATTCTTGATAACAGTTTCTGTAGATTTAGCACTTACATTTTCAAACAAAAAATAGGGGTACCACAAGGCGGTAATTTTAGTCCATTGTTAGCAGACCTGACACTATCTTGGCATGAATACAAGTATATAGTTAATAAAGTAAATAACAATAAACAACTTTTTGCATTTCGTTATATGGATGATCTATTAATCATACACAACCGCACTGAACCTACAATTCATAATATAATCAAAAACCTATATGATAACAAACTAAGTTTGGAAACTACTCATATAGATAATTTACATTGTAATTATTTGGACTTACATATTACAATCATTAATAACAGAATCACAACTAAAATGTATAACAAAACTGATAGTTTCCCTTTTCATGTAAAAAGATTTATACACATCACTTCTGATGTATCCAATCACATCAAAAACGCAATTGTTTACACAGAAACTTTAAGAGTTGCCCGTACTTGCACTTATCTTGACGATTTTGTCAAAAAATACTACAATTACGAAACTTACTTATTTCCAATGGATATAATGAAAACATGATTTATACAAATATTTTCAAATGCTTACATAAGAATAATTTTATACTATATAAATACGAATTTTACAATTACGATAAAATTAAAAGATTATTACACATTCTACATCAAAATTTACACAATATATAGTTAATTGATGTTATATATGTCTTATACCAGCCTTTAATTCAATTAAGCTCTTTCATACGATCCTAATCAATAGCACATATCATTAATCAGTATAGTTATTTCAATACACATCTACTACAGACAACCAATTCAGTAAAGTAGTCTAACAAAATGACTAACATCATAATAAATAAAACCAACTACAAAAACACTAACATGTTTCATTTTATCCTCTAGTCTACCAATATGGTCACTACTATAGTTTATAGTATATGATCAATATATATAATATATCATATATTATTATATTTAATGAAAGACGGAGTATAAAAATTGTAAGTTCTTTAACTTCATCTATTTCAACAACATTCAAAAAAATTTTATCCTAACTATTTCGAAATACACAGGACTCGTGAACTCTCCTTCCTTACTGATGAGTTCCGGGGAGAGTTCTGAGCTCCTTTACTCCGTCTAAGGACAGGAACGAAACGGAGTTAAATTAGTTCACTGCAAAATTGATTTCCATGTTAAACAAATTACGGCACCACATTTTGTATATAACTATCTCTATTTCTATTTCTATTTCTATTTGTAAAAATTCAATCCTACAACAGAAAGTGTGAAACTCAGCGTTTGACAATTTCAGATTAGTACCCTAAAATCTCATAGATAAGTCCTTCCATCAGATAAGTCCGTCTACAGTAGGGTCATGCGTGTGATGCGACTGTCGCAATGGGGGGTCGTAAGCGGTGTACCTACGGTGGGGGGGGGGTCTTAAAAGGAGGTAAATTTTATAAAAAACCCGTAAGCATGGAAGGAAATCGAATGGCAAATATTAGGATGCATAATTTTTGCACCAAAATTTTTGAAATTCTATTGGTTTACCCAGCTTCGATAAAATAGTCTGATTTGATACATATCATAGAGAGCAAATCTTGCGCTTTCTGATGGCGCTCAAGCCAAAATTCCTTGAGGGCACAACGCAGCGACATAATGAATAAAAGAAAAACCCAAAAAGCGGTTTTTCGATTTTAAAGTTGCTAAAACGTCTACTAGGGATTAAATTTATTTTTGATTCAAGTTTTATGACATGCTTTTTTTCAAGGGAGGTTGGTAGTAATTGGATGTCTCTGCGAATAGTTACGAATTCCATTTTTTAAATTTGATTTATTGATTTTATTACATGTTGGTTTTCTAAAATATACTATAAAATACTATTTTTGATATACATAACAAAGAGCATATTTCGTAAGTTGATTAGCTTGTTTAAGCATTTTTGAAATATTTTTTTCTATTTTTTGGTGCAAGACTTGTACACAACCTAATAATTATTACATGTTCTTATCAATAAATTCAGAGAATGTCGTGTACCAGTGTATCAAATAAAAACGAGTGAACAATAATTTGAAAACATTTGCAAACCTAGAAATTCGCTTCATTTGCTTTTGAGAGATTATGACTTAATTTATTTTTTAATGGAAATCACTATTTCTCCCGCAAAATATTGCCGCAAACGAACATCGAACCCTTCTGGCATGACTAAAATTCAAAAATAAACACTTTTAGAAGCTCAAATGCTATTAAAGGCATGTATGTGTGATAGAGATGTTGGATGTACCGACTGGTGTAGACATCCTGCTTCCGAAGGCTCACTGAAGACTCGCACACTCGACAAAAGCGCATATCTCTATCAACGCTAATCATCAATAATTTGTAAATCTGTTTGTAATGCTTTTTATACGGTCTTTACAATGTACTTTAGAGATGCTCTACTACATTTGTGCAAAATTTGGTCCTACTTTATAGCCTTCTTCGGATTTTCTTATGATTTTATGTATGGTGGCAAAAAATGACAAAAGGGGGGTCGCATCTAAATTTTTTCGGAGCTATTGAAGCTTGTTGGCTGCAATTTTGCTGTAATACAAGGCCATCCTCCTACCTTCTATCCTAAAAATCTCAGACCGTTGCACATCCTGTTCATTGCAGCTTCTCAGTCTTTTTCTGAACGTAGTTACGAATTTTCAAAGTACCGTGCTCCTTCACATTTTCGACACGTTCTGGATGGTGCTAAAACGGTCTTTTTCACAGGAAAATATGTGCAAAAGGTAGTAAGTAAGCTTTTTACTCGAAAACATTTTTTGTGTTCAAAAAATATTGTTTTTTCTTTCTGCAAAAGAAAATGTTGTCGCCTATGGGGATAGAACACGAGACTGTCATTATAGTCTAAAATGTGTAATTTCCATAACCATCACCGAAACATGAATGAGTTATGCCGAACATGACTGGCGGAGGAATTTATTAAGTCAGAAATTGAGTTATTATGAAATAATCAATTATAATGACTGGAATGGTCAAATCTAGTGCTGAATTTTTCTCGGTTGTTATTTCTCATTTTTTAGCGTCTAGTTAGAGTACAACATTGACATTATTCGGATCAACAATTCAACATCGATGTTCTGCTTTGTCAGATGAAGTCCTCTTCATCCATCTTTTCCTGACATAGTCAGATCTTCGTAAAATTTTACTACTCAACCAATTTATGCAGAATTATTTTTTAGGTTTTTGGGCGGTGAAGCATTATTGCATTATCTCCCAATTTCTAAGTAGTTATCTTTTTCTGTCCTATAATTTTGATTGAGGCCCATCGGCAGGCATTTTTTTAAGGTTGGCATTCGTTTATGTGGTGGGGGGGGGAGTAAGTGGGGAATGAGGTCGCACGGATGAGTACTTCAAGGGGGGGGGGTCGTAAAAGAGGGTTTCGGATCGCATCAATACGCTTGACCCTGGTCTACAGATAAGTCCGCGTTCAGGTATGTCCGCCTACAGATAAGTCCATTTTCTTTCCATTATAGCTCCCCTGAAATCTTGTCAGATAAGTCTGGACTTATCTGTAGGCGGACTTATCTAATGGGAGGACTTATCTGCAAGATTCTTGGCGGTGCGAGGGTGCATTTTCGTCAATTTTTCTTGTCAGAAAAGCGGACTTATCTGTAAGATTTTAGGGTATTAGATTAGCAGCTAATATATGGATTTAGATGTGCACAAAAGTATTGTGCAGACAACAGTGCGTCACCTCTGCTGCAGAGGTTCATTGATTCTATTGCAGTAGACCTTTCTCATGCTCTCCCAGTGCTAGTTTTAGAACTCACGCAATGCTGACGATTACAGTAAATTACAAAGCTAACTATTCCAAAAGGTATTCCATGTTGAATCTGCATTTTAGGAGAAAGTTCTGTGAAGCTTTGGAAGAAACTTCTTTGAGGAAGAATAAATACTTGAAATGGTTATTAAGTAAGGCTTAGTAGCCGTCTTAAAGGACAACGAACACCTTGCACTACATGTTTAGCAAAATTCTTCTGTATCCTAGATAGAACCTTGACCGAGCGACAATAACCCAGTCATCCTTATCACTTGCTACGCATGTAATTATCAGCTATAAATCTAGATCAAATATAGTAATTAATTTTTTTCTGACTGCAACAAAGAAAAAACCAGCAATGTTTGACCCACTAGATTATTCGAATTATTCGAATAGTCGAATATTCGGACACGTATGATTATTCGAATATTCGAATAGTCGAATATCCGACCATATGCAATCATTCGATTGTTCGAATAGTCGAATATCCGACGAACCCCTTTTATTCGAATATTCGTTCACGAATTTTAAAATGTAGCCTTATTCGAATATTCGAATTCGATTAGTCTGAAAATCACAGATCGAATAATGTTCGTTCGTTCGAATATTTTTCAAAAACCGATTGATCGATATTCGTTCGTTCGACGAAATTTTTTCGGTCGTTTCAATTATACTATCTTATAGGGCATGAAACGTTGATTCCAAATCTGTTTTCGGTATCTGCAAAGCGCTTCTGGAAGGGGGCGGGGAGCTATGCGAAGTTTTTGAAACAAAAATTCAAGGATTTGGCTAAGGCGAAGGCATGTACCGAAGTTTCTCCGAAGTTTGAGAGGAGTTATGACTAGCATATGTATATTTGAAGGTATTAGTTGCATAAAGCGCCTTGGCAGTAATCATGACCACGTTTGAGCTCACAGGCTACACTTCTGAATGATTTTATCGTAGCCGCGCATTCAAATTTTTTGCTTGAAAAAACTCCCATAACTCTCTTCGCAAAAGTGCTTTGCAGATGTCGAAGGCAGATTTGAATACAGCGTTCCATGCTCTATAAGATAGTATATATCTCGTATGGAAACTCCACTTCGACCAAGTATTCTGATGCTGATGCCAGCAACACTGCGTTTGATAAGCCCTGTATGAGATTCCCAAAGTCTATTCGACATGCTGGTCACGCGTTCACACTTCATGGAAACTTCTCGCTGCATGGCACGGTGGATGCTGTAAGGGGTCAAAATCACAGAAATGTCTGAAAATTTGCCTAGGAGGTTACTTAGGACGCTTAAAATATATTATTGACTTCTTGAAGGCAGCGTTCCGGCAAAAAGATGGGTGCCGGGTTTTTATAGCGATGTTAAAGTTGACCCCTACTTAAGCGACGACTGAAGTTTGGAGCGAAAAAGGGGGTCTACCAAGCCTGAGATTTGCTCCGAAAGTGGCCCGAATCTTAAGCAGTCCCGAATGCCGCCCGCACAGCGATTTCGAACCGCAACTCCAGAGCGCGCATAGGCACGCAGTCATGAGCGTAGGTTCCCGCAACGATTTTGTGTCTCTGCTTTGCGTGCATCTCGTACTCGGCCGAGCCTACCGTAAGATTCGGGGCAGTTGGCGGGAGATTTGTAGAATTCGCAGAATCCCTTTCGCGCTGCAACTTCTGTCGTCGCTTAGTTAGAGGGTCTACTATTACATTACTACCTGAGCCAGGTACCCCCAGTCTGTGGGACACTGCCTTCAAGCATAATGGATAACAGGACAATGGCTCACAATGGGAGAATTTCAAGGTTTTGTGTGATCCCTTGCGGATCCCCATGGGATCACCCACCTTACAGTTTCGAATTCGTTTATCTTCCTATAAACTCGATGGAAGTGGTGAAATTGTGTCGAGGATATACTACGGCACCGCTAAACATGTTGGTAATAGAGATTACTAAAATCTTAGATATTGAGCTTTTCGATAAACCGCTGTTTGCGGGATGAGGTTCATCGAAAGAATCAAGAACCTGCACAATTTTATGTTGAGGGCATCCTTAATGTGCCACAGTCTAGACATGATTTTCAAAAAACAAAGACAGATTTGGAATCAGCTTTCGATGCTCTTCAAATTAGTATACGCTACATTTAGAAAGCCACAACAGCTTTGGGTCCTCTCCTAGTAGAATTTGGAATCAGTATTCGGATTAAAGCCATGAGTTTCGCCTTTGAACCTTCACGCAGATCCCTACTTCACAGTGCGGACCGAGGAGGGACCCCCCCCCCCTCCCTCCCGCGAATGGGTCGCGAAATTTTTGAAATTTACTTACATGGGCTATAAAAATGTGCAAGTGACTTGTTTCTTCTTGTAAATAATTAAAGTAATTTTTGAAACTTTTCAAAAATTCAAGTTAGCCTTGTAAAAAAAATTTTTCGGTGGCGTAGCTGACGCCACGACCCCTTTTTCAAGATTTTAGGGATTATGGACCCGTAAAAATTTTTGAATGCACTCCGAAATTTCCTCGGAGTGCGTGGCTAATGCCAAGCACCTTCATTGGAAAAAAAATTCTGCCCCCTCCCCGGTCCGAATTCCTGGGACCGCCACTGCTACTTATATATTTGGAGGACGTGCGTTATCCTAAAAAGACCTCTCCGCCAAAGCCGCCATAATCGGCACGCGCGCCGAGCTGGATTACTGTATTCCGCACCCATTTTGCACCGGTGAGCGTGAGCATGGGGCAATCGCGAGAACGTAACCCTCGTCAGCTTTGCCGCGTTGCGACATTGTGCCGCGGTGTCGTGAATTTGACAAAAAGGTTCATGAAAATACTCAGAAAAAATTCGTCTTTCAGATTTTAAGTGCTGTATCGTCCGCCGTAGCGCATAAGGTGAAAGTTATGAGAACTTATTAATTTCGTGTTTTTTGATTCGATCTATGTTCTTTTGTAATTCCAAATAAAAACGAGAGATTCGTTTGACTCCGGAACTCCTTATGTTTCTTCGGTTTTCTTTTTGTTTCACTTATTTGTCATGGCATAGTTACGTGATTGTCATCGCAAGCTCTGACCTGTGGCATAGATTGCAAGTTGAGATTGGTAACACGGCGATGAGGACCTGTGGACCTAACTTATTAGGACAAAAGAAGATCGCTGATGCCAATACGTATATAAATCAGGAATATTTTGATTATCAGCAACATACATGTTTTAAACGCTTTACGCTCCTTATTTTTTTCTTCCATTCTTCAAACACGAACACTCAGGTGATAAGACTTGATAAGAGATTTTCACTCCTTTGATTCTATTTGAAGAACGGACATGAGTCAAATAAAAACCAACCTTTTTTTTCGAAGTTTCACCTTATGCGGTGCGACGGACGATACCGCACGTTAAAATCTGAAGGAGGAATTTTTTGAGTATTTCCATGTAAGTTTTGTAGAATTCGCGACATAGCGACGCGACGTCGCAACGCGGCAAAGCTGACGAGGCTGCGTTCTCGCGATTGCCTCGACGTTTTCCAATGGGCAGCCCGCACGTAAAGAACGCCCCCTCCGATGCTAAATGGCTGCGGGATACAGTAAGCCAGCTCGGCGAGCGTGCAGACTATTTCGGCGAGCTTTGGCAGCGGGCGCTTTGTAGTATAACGCCACGCCGACAAATATTAAGGTGATTGGTGGTCTTTCGACTCTGTGCTGTTTTATAAGCAATACAATTTTTGGTGTTCACTCTGCCACTGTAGCATACTATGCCCTTACCATGCCATTCTGATTCAACTTCTCAATGAAACCTTGGGAGATAAGGTTTAGATTAGTTTTCTAGCTGATTGTATGGCCAGCGCAGATTCCGAACATCACCTCCGATTATATTTGATTCATTTTACAGCATCATTTGCCTTTGAGAGCAATCATAGATGGGCTTGATAAAGTATCAACTATGTATGGACTTGAGGAAAAAGATGCTTCGAGCATCAAAGTAAGTCTGGATACAAAACCTCTTTTCATTTGTTTGCATCAAAAGCGACTTTGCAGTTATACATAAAATCAGTGTTGTCTCCACTTTACGATGAAACCGTGTCGCGACTATTCAGTCAAGGTACAGAATTTGGTCAGAGTATAGAAAAACGGCACAGCGGGCTGCCTCCGAGGGAGCGTATCGCTGGAAGAATGATGTCGGAAAGAAAAAGATGGAAATCCGTTATTGACATGTGAGCGTACAATTGCACATCGCTGCTGATAGCATATAATCTTTTGCTTAGCACCCTCTATGCGAATAATGGCTTCTAGAGCTATACTCAGTGTGAAAAAATGGTAATAATTCGAAGTTCCAGTCTGACATTTTTCGGAACCTTCATCTAATTGTGCTGCCTGCGAGCTTATGCTATACCTTTAGGAAACAAAGTGCCTTTCTAAAACTTTCCTTCGTTGCACTCAATCGTAAATTTTGGCCCGTACACCTCAAAAATTTGGAATTTTTGGTTGCTTCGTTGGATAACAAGTAGCTGGCTTTTTCGGTATGGTCTAGGCCACTGATTCCCGTTGACGAGACAATCTGTATGTGCTCTGCACTCCATCCCCTTCTCATACGGCATAATTGGGCTACGCCACACGTCAACTTTTTGCGGCGCTATTCGGCTATCCGGGTCCCAAAATTTTTTGGTCATGGATTTCTCTCAAACTTGGCCCAGAGGGGTTACCTGACATGCTGATCACGAATATCACCCTTTCTCCGCAGGAAAACGCCTCCCTGCAGGATTACGGTAGGTATACGGTAGGAGGTCAAGATCACGGATTTGTCCGAAATTTGGTCTAGAGGGACTATTTGGCATGCTGAACACGAATACGGGGTTTATTTCGTGCGACAGCGCCATCCGGTGGAGTGTAGGACTACGGTATAGGGTCAAAATCAAGGATTTGCCCGAAACTTGGCCCAGGGGGGTTATTTGGCCCACTGATGCCAAATATCACATTGGTTTTGAACCGTAGCGTCACTTTCTCGGGTTACGGTTGCTATACGGTAACGGGTGTAAAACATGGTTCTGCCTGAAACGGGTGCACGGCGATTCGGACGATCGTGAAGCTTTGCACACACGACCACCGCCGCGCGCTACACACCCTGCTGCGGCTGTTGCCTAAGCAAAGCACAGGGGAAAGACACATTTGCTGCTTTGTGATTTTGACCCCTACCGTAAACCTACCGTAATCATGCAGGGAGACGTTTTCGTGCGGAGAAAGTGTGACATTTCTAATCAGCATGTCGAATAACCCCTCTGTGCGAAGTTACAGCGGATTTTGAGATTTTGACCCCACACCGTACACCCATCGTAACCCGGGAAGATGACGCTACGGTACAAAACCAATGTGATATTCGGCGTCAGTGGGCCGAATAACCCTCCCTGGGCCAAGTTTCGGGCAAATCTGTGATTTTGACCCCCTACCGTATACTTACCGTAACCCTGCAGGGAGGCGTTTTCCTGCGAAGAAAAGGTGATATTCGTGATCAGCATGTCAGATAACCCCTGTGAGCCAAGTTTGAAGAAAATCCATGACAAAAAAATTTTGGGGCCCGGATAGCCGAATAGCGCCACTTTTACCACTTCGTGCACTGAGAGCGTCTCGTGGCTCGATGTTTAAGTGAGGCTCGTGCCCCGTCCACAAGCGCCAGTGAACACAATCCAAAAAAATAAAAAAATCGACTATGATTCAGCACCAGTTTTACAACGGAACTGTGGTTTACCGCTTTGAAATGTCAAATGTCGCATTTCTGGCACAGCCTGAGCTCGTCCAAAATCAAGACTTGTGATAATTTCATCTCCGAAGGCTTCTAAAATTGGGAAGGAAAAACGGCCTTACAGGGAGGATGAATAGCTGCGTAGAATGAGTTGTTGCGCTCCGTTTGATCTATAAGGTTTAACATGAAATACACAGTCTACTATAGGATTGCATCAAAAAATGATTTCGGAAGTTTCAGCCAGCTATAAATGTCAGAAAAATGTGTTGTATTGTACTTCGCTCACCCTATTCGTTTGTCATCAAAGTAGGAACAAGAGTTTTTGAAACTTGCTAAAGTTGATTATGCTAAAAACCATGATCAACTACAGCAACTATGAGTTCGCAGTTTTAGTATTCACTCTATTGACCATATGAGTAATAAAAATAACCAGCTGAAGAAAACCAACTGCTGAAGCGAGGAAGAACAGTTGCGCCGAGGTCTTTACAGCGCTTGATACCTTTATTAAAAGTGTTTTTATGGTAAGTTAAAAAATAATAAGAACTTTCGGACTGACCTGATATTTCAAAGTAGCCTGCAATACCAATGCAGAATTTCTTACTTCGAGCAGCTATGATCACGATGCTACTCTTCTGACAAGCGCTGAGATAATCGCCGGCGTATACAATCCTTCGTTTTTTCTTTGTCTAACTTCCAATAATACTCAAACATTCAAAGAGACTCTTGAGAGAGCTTTTATAGCCAGCAGACATTGCGAACCTTTTGCAAATATCGCCATCTTTCACTCTCAAAACTTCTTTCCAGAATTTTTTTGAGCAATGTCAAAAGTGTTAAGTTTCTAATGAAACTTGCATCTTAGGTTGTTCAAAATCAAGGCACGTTTTCTTATCTCTTTTTCCAAACCTTTTCTAAAGTAGGTGCGAAAGTGCTTATGATATCTGAAAAGGCTTTCTTCTAGTTTCTTACGCATGCCTTCGCTTCCGTATATCTCAGTTTATTTCAAAGTTTTATGCTTCAAATAAAAGAGATTGGATATCAAATTTCTCTCCTTTCACAGTCTTCCTCAAACCCATGAACAATAGCAGGATTGATTTCAGGATATCTTCATAATCACTATGAAGTTTTGTGGTAAAAAACACATTTTTGAGAAAATGTTGGAAATTCTGAGACTAGAAAATTCATCGCAATCTTGGATAGTGATCGAGCTATTCCGTGCCTTACAGAACGTTTGCACTGTACAGAAAGGGTAGACTTATTTTATTTAGTGGTAGAAACGTACTTCTTACTTTCCAGCAGGAAAAACTGAATAATTTTCAAAAAAGCCAGTTTTTTAAACCCCCATCGAGATGCCAGGGGAAAGCGAGTACTTTCGGCTTTTTTCCAATGTGGCCAAAGAATTGCTCTTCACAGTAATTTATGTTTTATTCTAGATATTCATGTTGTTTCATGGGTATACACATGGTGCATCAAAGAGAAAAAACATCAGAGATATAATATAAATATAAGTATAATCAGCGCACGAGGTCGGCCACTCCTCAGCCTCAATGAAAAAAAAAAGATTATAGATAACAAAGGGCGAAGCTCCAGACCCACTAACAAAATAAAAGTGTACTATGTTTAAAAACCTAATCTTAAAAATCTTGCATCCTTGAAACTAACAGTGTATAGTTTCAAGGTTGCAATATATAGCCAAAGATTTGCTGTTTGCAGTAGTTTACATTGTGCCCGAAAAGACCTTTTTAGAACAGACTTACCTTGGTTAAATGTTGAATTAGAAAAAAACGTGCATTAATTAATAAATCGACCTAACATTTGTACCAAATACTACAAAATCTTCAGAAGACTAGAGTTTCGAAACTCAGTTATTACCAGCATTGACCTTACAAAGTATATGGAGCGATTAACGTTCTAGAATGGGGAGATTTGAAAATTGGGTCCAACAAATTACGTTTGAAGGAACACGACAATTTTTCATGCAAGTTTTGCCTGTATCATAAAAGAAAAGATAATGAGAAGGAAAGCAAACTGCATCGAAGGTTGTCAGAGTTATGTACTTGTACTTGTCTCAAGGGGTTAAAATAGACCGATTATGAATTTTGGTTACTTTGAAAACATAAATTCAAAAAGACAATCCGCATATTCAAAAAATCAGTTTGCAAAAAACTTGCCTTATCTGCCATTCCGACCTCCCTCAAACTTCTATACATGAATTTTGAAAGTTAGGGAGACATGATAAAATAAAGGGCTGGAAGGTTTTGGCGATTATATTGCAATTATTTGCATTGGATACCGTTTGAATTTGTTTTACTTCACTCTATACAGTTTGCAGTGGATTTGAAAAACTGACAAAACTTTTGTTATGACAAAACTTTAGACTGACATCGACCCAATTACCATCAAGCCTGACATCTTGAATGATAAAAGGTAATAATATCAAATTTCAGTAGAATCAATAGTTTCAGTTATCTGCCTGGTAAACTCATTGAATCTACTAACACTTTTGAAAACTACAATTTTTATCAGCATCGCATCCAAGAAGTAATTTTTGCAATTTTTTTAAGAAGCACGACATCTGACGAATTAAGAGATTCTTTGATTGCTTTCGATTCAGCTTCATTTTACCTTGAATGGCTATGGTTATTGCCTTCTGACTAAAGAGTTTCTAGAAAATTACCAAATTCAAACTGAAAAAGGTCTGCAACCTGGGTTTTTTTGCCAAAACCCAGTTCCGCAGTTCTGTTTTTATACCAGCCCTCAATGGAGTCCAAATGACAGATGGGAAGAGCAAATCCTATAATTGGTCATCCTAAAAGTTCTTTATTTTTGTACCCTCCCTCAGGGCTTAAAAGATTCATAACTTTATTCGTAATCAACTTTTTTACTCAAAATAAGCACAAGTTCGGCACATCTCTAGCAGCTTTATGTAGCGTTCCTCCACCCTTTTTTTCAGAAAAACCTCACATTACGAAAGCAAAAACGCGTTTTTGACTGCTACTCATTGGGACTCGCTTTTTTGGAAGCCACCTTTTTCATGCGATTAGCGGCAACGTGAGCCGAATGGCATCTCTCATAGTTATAAGTGCAGCTCTGCTCATGCTCCAAATTTCGATAAACGGCTTTAGATTGATCTTTACTCTACTCTGATCGCACACACACCTTTCAAGGCTGTAGCGTACAAAACCAGCATCCATCGATTTAGATGCATCAGCCTCTAAAATGAATGCCTGCTCATGCTCATGCCTCTAATTATTCCGTTTCAAACTACGCCTTATCTAGTCTATAATGAACAAATGTGAAGTTAGAATTAAGAATTAAAATGTAATTGTCAAGATACAAAATTTCACGATAATTTTTGCATTTGTTTTTTACACTATCCGGTTTCGGGGCTAAGAACTATACCGGTAGTGCAGCTTCCTTGGTGCCCCTCATCAGTAGTTCCCAAGGAAGCTTCAAAAATGGAAAGAGTGGTCTACAGAATCTTAGCGGAATGAAAGGCATAAAGTTTAGAAACAAATCAAGACACAAAGAAAGTAAAATCAAATAACCACGAATGGCATGGCGATTGATTGCAACCTCATATTTGAATGAGTGTCATCCCGCCGCGACCTCAGAGCGCGCTAGGGGCATCCCATGCTTGTTGCAGTTCATGTAAAAGAGGAAAATGTATAGTTGTAGCAAATCCATATTTGCGCATCATAAATGGTCTATCGATGAAAATGTGGTAAAGTCTATTCATAAAAATGTGATAATCCCATCCATTATTCTTAGACGTCATGCCTAGTTCTATTATTCTTTCTTTGAATTGTATGTAATCTGAGCAATTCCTATATATTCTAAGTACTTCTGTAGCGCAAGTTTGAACAATATGTATCGTGGTATATTAGATCCCCACTGTGGATATCTGTTGACTTTGAAATTATACTCATCTGTTTTATTGTACATACTAAACTTGATCTTGCTTTCGCAAACTATCATGTTCAAGTCAAGAAAATTCGTTTCAGTCAAGCTGACGTTGGTTTTATCTATCTCTAAAGTTGAAGGAAATATTTCTTGTAAACTTTGTTCGAACTGTGACGCATCGTTAGAAACGTGTAATATGTCATCTATGTATCTATATGTAAAATTATATAATGTATTGACATGGGTTTGTGTCCTTATTAGCCTCTTTATGAATTCGTATTCCATACAAGTTAATGTAAGATCTGCCATTTGGGGGCTGCACGAAGCACCTTGAGGTATACCTTTTACCTGCCTACAAAATAACGCCACCAAAAAATAAGTAGCTAGACTCTAATATTGAATCTACCATATATATTACATCTTCGACTTGATAATAATTGCCTTGTGTCATGTCTGAAGTAGCATATGAGACTTTGTTGCCATGCACCTTTATGTATTTATAACCTTTCATACATAGGCTTATAATCTTTCTAAGGTTCGTTCTCACGACATCATGTGGCAAGTTAGTAAAAAGACTAGAGAAATCTGCTGAATGCATTTCAAGGCTGCCATGAGCTGTCGTCAGTTCCCTCAGCACCTGATTACTATTTTCTATAGCCCAAAAATGTTTTATTCTTGTTCTTTGCCAAATTACTTTGCAGTAATTATAAAAATGCCTTCTTATATGGGCAAGTATCAGTTGTAGTGTCTTAGCCAGAGGCTTCAACGTACTTCTTTTAGCACCAGTAATGAATCTGAACTTAATAGGTGTTTTGTGCATTTTTGGAATGCCGTAAATTCTAGGAATTACATTACATTCTTCTACTAACTTAATGTTCAAACTGTTAAGAATCCTTTTATGCTTCAAACAAAACATCGCTTTCTCTTAGTCTAGTTGATATATAAGTATATCCATTCGAAGCCGACTGCTCCATTTCCTTCGTCATCATATGAAAGTAGAATTTCTTGCACGTGAAACTGTAATTTGACGTGGCTTTGTCCACTGGAGTTATGATAAAATGTTTATGTAACTTTCTCAGAACTTCTGCATCATATTCGTCACATTCAATCTGTTCTGGATCATACATATTGAACAATTTCGTTTTCACTTCCTTTTTAATGTGCTCACTTATCTCATTTGTATGTTGAGTTCTAACAGAAGAGCTAGCCTTGTATTTTCGAACGTACGTACTTATGTGCTAGCTGTGAACTCAAATCATTTATCACTTTCACTATGTCTCCTTTAGTGATTATCATATGTGCTCTATACTTTCCTTTTTTGAAAATAGATTTCAGTTTTTGATTCTGTATAAAGTCCAGATTTCCTGTACAAACATGCTTGTAGTAATTACCAACAAATTCTTTGTAGTTTACACACTCACATTCTTGTTCTTCTATGAGCTTCATGGTAGATTCATTGAGTCTTTTGAAAAAGTTATTATAATTGAACATATGCAGACCTACTGGTTTCTGCAAACTGTATCGTATTGATACCTTTATACCATTTAGTTCTTCTGCATCTTGCATATTTATATTATCTATAACTATCCTTTTCATTCTTGTATTGTTGCATAACTTATGAAGTTCAATTCTGTCTAGAATGTCTCCAAGGTAGGGTACAGTTACCATTATTTCTTCCTTTTTTTATTTCTCTTCTATCTTTTCTCTCCCAAAAAGGTGTGGCTAGTAATGCATATATCTTATACTTATGCTCAAAAGATAACATTGTAAAATTGGGACTGAATGTGTAATCTATAAGCCTTGAAATATCTTGTCTATTAAGAGTTCGGAAATACACAAGAAGTCCGTTACCCTGTAAACTATTTATATTAGCTAGAACTTCCTCATTTCTGTTAATGCATTTACTTTTCTTTTTAGATCTTCTTTTCCTTCCTCTACATCTTTTGTTACTAACTGTGCATCTAAAATATGGATGTTCTTTCTTTTCTAGTGGATTTGTATCATCTGAGATATTACCAAATCCTTTAATTTGATCATTGAAACCAAATGGATACGCAGTAACTATGTACTGTATCCACTGTAATTCTTTATCTCTCAGATGTTTCTTGACATTTTCTTCATTTTCAACGTAATCTAAAATGTCTATGCCTATGTTGTCAGGATCATGTCCTGTATCTCGAAAATGTTTAACCATGAATGTGTTCAAGTTAAGTTTTCGGAAACTATTCATATGCTGATTAATTCTCGATCTCAATGATTGTTTAGTTTCTCCAATGTACTGTAATGTACATGTGAGACAAGTAATCAAATAAATCACATTTTTAGAATCACAGTTAGTGTTTTCTCTCTTATTTGTTTTGAAGTAATAATTCGTCGTTGAACTTTTGATGAAACTGTTGAAGTTGATTTTTTCACATATGTGACATTTCTTTCTTTGACATTTCCTGCCTTTGTAGCTATTAGAATCTGGATCGCTATTTTAAGCCGGTGTCCTCTATAATCATGTATAGACGCGGACAACACAGAACACTTATTCAAATCTTGTGTTTTTGTTGCTGGACCTTAAATCCGTTGAGTTCGAGGCGATCCTTCCTGAACTCTTATGCAGTTTCCTTTAGGAGAAGTAATTTTCTCCAGGGCTAGGGCAAGCCACTTCATCGCTGGGGAGCGATACTCGTGATGCAAACTGCATCGGATAAACCGCGCCCAACACCACGCCAGGGTTCTCCCGAACTGTCTTGTGTACTAATCTTTTATTTAATATTACAAAGCACAGCGACAATAATGGGTACTAGTTACCCGTTTTCGGGTTATACGAATAATTGCGTTTGCAATGAATATAATTTCTAACATTTACCATAGAACTATAGTTCTTATTAGGTTGTGTAATAAGTTCGCTCGCACTCTTTGTTTCGACTCCCTCTCAATACTCTGCAAAGCACTTGGCACAGTGTTAGTATGCACTCGGAAGCTCTAAGTTTACCCCACCAAAACACCATCACCATACTCCCAGTTTTTCAAAATTTGAATAAAAAAATCCACCACAAACCGAATCTATATTTTGTCATATGTAAAAGAACACGAGCAAGAAGGTAAAGTCAATGCATTCTTGCATGCGAACGCTTCCTTTAGGAATCCGTATATGATAATCCCTTAGTCCTTCGACTCTTTCTCTAAATATGGCACCGCTTTCAGTGACTCGAGAACGAAAAATTTTTTAGGATAAACCAGATTTTAGTGTAAGTATTGAGGAGAGCTCTTGATCAGTAGTTTATTGGCAACGGCAACGTTTCCGATTATAAAATCTTCACCAGGCCTTGAATTACAATATGTAGATGATATAAATTATGAAACACAAACGGCGCGTGTACCTTTATCTTCTTCTTAGATGGGAGGTAGGGTGGGTAAGGTTGTTGTGGAATAGTAGACAGTAGCAGTAGCCTCCTTTTTTGGTAACCCAATAAAGAATGAACTCCAGTTGCTTGCACAGTCAGGTTATTAGCATCAACACACCTTTCATTTCTTCTTTACTGTTTATTTGTGAGCTATGTTTACATATTTCGTAAGCCTCCCTAATTTCCCTCTCTAAGGTATTTTCCAAGTTCCGATGTAGAACAGTCACTCTTAAAGGCGGTGCTTTCTGCATGGCATGTTTGAGCGTCCGATGCCTTGAAAAACTTCCTCTCGGATAGGAGGCAGGATTGAGTAACGCTCTTCTGTGCTCATCTAATCGCAACTTCAAAGGCCTTCCGCTCTCTCCTATATACTTTTCGCCGCATCCTTGGCATTCGATCATATGTACTGTTCCTCGTAAAGAACAGATTTCCTGTTCTTCACAGTATTGGCATCCATCGCATTTTCTTTCATAAATTCGTGTATTCGTGAGCATCTCCTTCAGAGTAGGAGGTGGTGAAAACGCGAGTCTTATAGGGAGTCCCGAACCTTTGACGATTTTGTTCAGCTTCCAAGCGGAATTTTCTCCTACATAAGGCAGTGTTAGTGTGATTCCGTCCGGAGCTCTATGGGGCCCCTATGTTTTGGGCCATATTGGCCGGTATCCATTTTCGTCGAGGATGGTGTTAACGGTGGAGTCTATTTGATTATTTGGAGATGAGCATAGTTTTTCCTTCGTGCGTAGAAAATTTTGTCGGCTTTTACAAGATGTGAAATACCAGCATCCGCATCATATGCTAGTTACGACGCAGTTTCCTTGTACATAAATTTGAATAACGATCATGCTGTGAATGCAGTGTTGGCCCTTCTGAAAGAAAATCAAACCCATATTGCTACTTTTTCGCTCAGCATCGATGATTTACGATGCATGCTATATGCAATATCATCGTGCAACGTGTTCTCTTTTGACGGAAGGATCTTCAAACAAAGAAAGGGATTGGCTATGGGAAATCGGATTGCACCGTTACTTGCAATAATATTCTTGGATCACATCGAAAAGCTACGTCAACATCAGACATAATCTTGTACAAGAGATATGTAGATGATATCTTCGTCGTCGGTAATACTGAAGAAAGCGTTAGAACAATGTTCGAAAGATTGAATACGGTTGACAAAGATATCTCATTCACTATTGAAACACCTGCGAAGAATGGATTCTTACCGTTTTAAACACCAAGGTTAAAATCAGTGAGAGTGAGATCGAATATTTCTGGTACAAGAAACCTTCGTCATGTAACATCATATTACATTCACGTAGCGCCCATCCACAATACATGAAGGCCAATGTGATCCGAAATTTTCTACGCACGAAGGAAAAACTATGCTCATCTCCAAATAATCAAATAGACTCCACCGTTAACACCATCCTCGACGAAAATGGATACCGGCCAATATGGCCCAAAACATGGAGGCCCTATAGAGCTCCGGACGGAATCACACTAACACTGCCTTATGTAGGAGAAAATTCCGCTTGGAAGCTGAACAAAATCGTCAAAGGTTCGGGACTCCCTATAAGATTCGCGTTTTCACCACCTCCTACTCTGAAGGAGATGCTCACGAATACACGAATTTATGAAAGAAAATGCGATGGATGCCAATACTGTGAAGAACAGGAAATCTGTTCTTTACGAGGAACAGTACATATGATTGAATGCCAAGGATGCGGCGAAAAGTATATAGAGAGCGGAAGGCCTTTGAAGTTGCGATTATATGAGCGCAGAAGAGCGTTACTCAATCCTGCCTCCTATCCGAGAGGAAGTTTTTCAAGGCATCGGACGCTCAAACATGCCATGCAGAAAGCACTGCCTTTAAGAGTGACTGTTCTACATCGGAACTTGGAAAATACCTTAGAGAGGGAAATTAGAAAGGCTTACGAAATATGTAAACACAGCTCACAAATAAACAGTAAAGAAGAAATGAAAGATGTGTTGATGCTAATAACCTGACTGTGCAAGCAACTGGAGTTCATTCTTTATTGAGTTACCAAAAAAGGAGGCCACTGCTACTATCTACTATTCCAAAACAACCTTACCCACCCTACCTCTTATCTAAGAAGAAGACAAAGGTACACGCGCCGTTTGTGTTTCATAATTTATATCATTTATTAGCTTGTCCCATAATTATTTACCGTTTTTACTCCGACGGTCGTCTTTTTCTATCTATCCTTCATTTGATGCGGCTTGAGTAACCATTCGATAGGGCAAAGCAAGCTCTACAAGATGGCTTTCAAGGGTCTGCGTAAATCATAATTCACGTAAAGTTTTGAGCTGAAATACGGTAGTAGTCAAAAACGAACTTTTTTGTCAAAAATCGTATCTCCGCCCCAAAGTACCTAAAAAAATTCCAAATTTATTCTGACATATGCTTGACACATCGCACATTCTACTGCATTCTTTTCGAATTTTTTCCATGGCTAGAAATAAAGAAAAATGAATGAGGTAAAATGGCAAACTCCGCCCCTAGAAGTTCTGAGCTCCTCCCACACACGTGATCATATAGCTCATATATACAGAAGTACGATCATGTATTTGAAAAATTTGAAGGTGCCTCAGCTCTCGAGAAATGCTGATGCCTAAGGTAAAAATGGTAAATAATTATGGGACACCCTAATACATATTCTAATTCAGGGCCTGATGAAGATTTTATAATCGAAACGTTGCCGTTGCCAATAAACTACTGATCAAGAGCTCTCCTCAATACTTACACCAAAATCCAGCATGAACCTCAGAGATAACACTATACTAAAATAAATCAGATTTCTAGGATAGGACTTTTTACAATACATCACTCAATGAATTGCAAAACAATTTATGTAAGAATGTTGAGTGATTGCACTTCAGCTCTCAATCTGTTAGCTCTCTTCATAAGTCTTTAAAGTTTCGTAAACCAACGAAATGACACACTCTATCAATGCCAGTCACGATTGTACGTTCCGTAGTTGCGCACATTTTCCTGCCACCTTGTAGTTGAGTTATTAATTCTCTTCTTCCAAAAATCGGCGAGGCTGGTCCTAAAAAAGTCGTCTGACCAGCGCCTGAGATCTTCTTCAAATTAAACAGTGACCGTTTATTAATTTGCAAAGGAAAAAACAAATGATAGTTTGGCAGAGTGAGATTTGCGATGTACATTGCGAGTATCTCCCGGTCACGCCTTGCAGGACAGATTTGACGACGCTTTCCGTAGGATTTCGTGTCATGAAGAAACTCGCTGGATCTGTCTAGTGACCTATTCCGCGTTTGCCTTCGTGGGTGTGCCTTTGAGTTTTGTCTTAAATTGGCAAACCTCATTTCCATAATCGGCAGAAAATCTGTGCAATAATGTCCCTTCTGCAAGGAAAAAGAATGAGCAGGAACCAAAAGTTTTTGTTTTTGTTTTTTGTTTTTCAAGAATTCCATTGGAAGCGGAGAAGCCAAAGTTAATCAACCTTTCTTATCAAAAAACAACGTTTGCTTTAGAAAGCAGACCAGGGCTTCACAATAATATGCGCATCTTGCAGCAAAACAACCGCTCTTTGTAATTGAAGACAGAAGTGAAAAGTCTGTGAACTTATGAAGCAACTTAACATTCTGAGGAGCTTAGAGCCAGATTATCGTCGAACTTTTATGCGGTATCTATACTTCAATTCCTTTCACAGTTATGCGCTTCTGAGTGTAGGATGCAACTCTGAGCTGACTGATGACAGAAAAGCAAGAATTTTTACGATCAAACATTTTTGAAATTGAAAATACTAAGCCAGAAGAAAAAAGCCAGAAGCTTGAAAGAAAAAGTGAAGTATATGTGATGATCTCTGCGTGTTAATCAATCACTGCAAAAAGCCTTTAGCAAATTCCTATAAAAAATAGTTGAATTCAAGCATGGCATAGCTAACAGAACAAAACTCCAGCACGCTTCTGAAAGCTTTTGGAGGTTCTTCGATACACAACAGGTAAAGAGAAGAAAAGCTTCATCGAAAACCGTTAAGATCTCCCAGATCTTCTATTGTGTCTCAACCAAAAATACAAAATTGCTTGAAATGCCCTGCTATATGCCGATGCACTACCTCTGCGTTAATTTGATTTGCACTGGTCTTACTTTGAAACCTTCCTTCTGCTTTCACAACGGTTTGCTTTGAAAATTACTAATAATGCTAGCTATTATGCCATACCTAAAGCCTTATATGCAATTTTGGTAACTGCGGATGGAAAAAGCTTCTATGCAGATAGATAAACGCAAAGCAAATTTTATTGGAAGGCTTCTATGAAATGACTGAGAGATTTTCTTGGATCGCAAATTCAATTCACCAATTCTGCTAGGCCAAGACACTTCATGTTGGGGTGTAGCACAAGCCCGTGGTGCCACACCACAGCTGCCACCACAGATGCGATAGGTGGAGAAATTTCTTTGACCCCTTCCCTCTAAGGCCGGCATCTGGCTGACCTCCTTCACCTGAAGTTGAAACTAAAATCAAGGCATAACGGCAGAATCAAACAGCTGTTACAATGACATTTTTTGTTTAGAAGGGAAACGCCAGCTGCTCTTCTTCTAAGACAACATCAAGACTGCAAGAAATTATCGAATCAACGGTGTTTTGTTGAAAAAAAAAACGCATGCTCGAGACCTTCTGCGCACTCAAAGTGGCGTTGCTAATGAAACATGATCAATAATTGAAAAGATGTCTGATTCTTCAAATAATTAACATTGTATTAACGAAACATTGTCTTGAGAAAGAGTTGAGCAAGAGTGGAAAATTTGGACTAGTTAGTGATGGATGCACGTTTGCTGACAATAATCGTACCCATGTCTCCTTTCACTAGGGGGAATAATAAAAATAAAAAAGCAGTTAAAATACTCATTTCTCAAGTTTTTGAATAATATATAAAAGTTAGAAGAAAAACCCTCTTGGTTTGAAAAGATAATTAACCAGAATTGGCTAATATTGTAGCTAGATAAAACTGCTCGTATCTCGCTTCACAGAAAAGCTAGGAAGAAAGGAACGGTCTAAGTCGATTCCTCGTGTTCCTAGCTATCGAATGGTATATTGTTGGCGCACAAAGCTTTCCCAGTCCAAAAAAGTCTTGCTCCGGCGACACATAGAAAGGCGGAGCGGATTCGAGCAAGTTAGTATTGAATATCTCCACCTCATTTTTGAAAAGCCATGAGTTTTTTTACCCGACAACCTATATATTAGGTTGTCCGGAAATTAATGCAGGTTTTGCATTCCAACCGCAATAAGTCATACACTTCTCATTTCTAAGTAGATTGCCAAACACCATTCGATGGAGCAAAGCAAGCCCTACAAGGTGGCATTCTTGTTCTAGCAACAGCTCTGATCCACCACAATTTTCGAGCCGAAAACTAAAAAATTCAACTTCCCGAAAAATTGAAAAATCCTAGCTCAGTTCATAAAATTTCTACAAAAATTCTGACTCGCTCACGTGAACCCAGTCCGCATAAGGCATCTATATACGCCGTTGTTGTATTTTTTCTCTGTTGAAAATCAAGAAAACGGAAATTTTTTTGCATTTTCCAAAGTGGTGCTGTGCCATTCCCACATAAGTAATTGTATACTACAAACTTGCAGGACTACAAACGTAAATTTCCAGCTCTTTACAAGCTTTAGTTCTTGAGAAATTCAAATTTTAGCTTGGACCGCATGACTAGTGTAAACTGTATTCGATATTTCTCGAGAAATAAAGCTTGTAGAGAGCTGAAAATTTACGTTTGCACTTGTTTGTAGTAAACAACTACTTATGTGGAAACGACACAACAGCACTTTGGCAAATGCACGAAAATTTCCGTTTTCTTGATTTCCGAGAAAAAAATACGGCAACGACGTATATAGATGTCTTATGTGGATAGTGTTTACATGAGCAAATTAGAATTTTGGTAGGATTTTTATAAACTGAATTACAATATTTCTTGAATTTTCGGGCAGTTGAACCTTTCTAGTTTTTGGCTCGAAACTCTTGGTGGATCAGAGCTGTTACTAAAGCAAGAAAGCCATCTTGTAGAGCTTGCTTTGTTCTATCGAACGGCGTTTTGTAACTTACTTAAAAATGAGAAGTGTATGACTTATTGCGGTTGGAATTCAAAACCTGCATTAATTCCATGACAATTCAGTACCATTACAAAGGCCATGGAAAAGAATTCGACGTAGACCATCTCTTTTTCTCTAGCTCCCCTCTACCTACATGGCATTTTAATTAAAAACATGTTTTTTGTCAAAAAATTCCTGCATGAAGAATGAATGAAGGTACCTGATTGTCTAACAATATCACAGAGCAAGATATTGCCAGTAAACGTAGACCGCCTCTTTTTTCTATCTTTGTCTTTCTTTCAAAAATGAAGCACAAAATAATTACACAAAATTAGCTGGTAAGTAGGGGTATGAAATTGCTCGTATCTCGTTTAACAGAGAAGCTTTGGAAAAACAGACGGTCCACTTTGATTCTCCATGATCTCAGTTTTGGATGGTATGAAGCATGTCAGGGCCTGTTTGCCTTTCCGGCTCTAAAAAGCACTTGCTCCGGTGATCGATAAAAGCCAATACATTGGGGGAGCCGGTGGAGCAAGCTTATAGTAAATACCACCATTCGAGTTTTGAAATCGGCAAGTTTTTTCGCTAGCAGTCTATAAACCATTCAAAAGCTCAGGAAAAGGGAATTCGACGTAGACCGTCGACTTCTTTCTAGCCTCCCTCTACCGAGAGATAACCGCATTTTGTCTGAAATCATGTCCAATTTCAACAGCAGATTTCTGCCAAACGAAGACCTAATCACTGCTGGTTATCTATCTATGTTACAGAGCAATTCTTCGTTAACAAACGTAGCCCGTCGACTATGCCTCATATCGCGGCACAGAAGACCTAGAAAAAAGTCGACGGTCTATGTCGATTCTACATGACCTCAGTTTTCGAATGGTATGTAAGGGCATTTTGGGGTCAACTTAGCTTTACAGCATAGAGCGAATCATCGATTTCTCTTAGTTACTGTAGGATTACGGTAGGAATTTTGGACTAATTTTAAGCTTCTCACAGGCGAGGACTGCTTCTAAAAAATTTCAAAAAAACGAATGACGTTAAACTGAGGTTTTTGGGGATGCTGAATCTAATCACAAAATTTTTCGATACCGTACTCCTCATATTCCTACGATATGCGCGCCGTACCTGCAACTTGATCTAGTGAATTTTGGAAAAAAAACAAAATTTAGCGTTATAGTGCGCATACCGTAGGAAGATGGGAAGTATGGTAGTGGAAAAATCTGTAATTAGATTCAGCATCTCCGAAGACCTCAATTCAACTCTTTCGGGTTTTTTTTGGAGTTTTTAGAAGCAGTTCTCGCCTGTCAGAAGCTTAAAATTAGTCCAAAATTCCTACCGTAATCCTACAAAGAGAAATCGATGATTCGCTCCATGCTGTAAATCTAAGTTGAACCCAGCTCTACCATGTAACACTCAAGGATCCGCGAAAGCTTTCCATGTAGGGAAGTCATTAAAGATCAAACGTTTGATACATTTTTTGGGACACCCTGTATATTGTAACAGTATGCGCATAAAATGGCACCTGAAGGGAAGGTTTCAAAAATATTTCAGTACATGCCAGTTCAACTGTGCCAATTCAGCACATCCGACAGCTGCAACATTTTCCAGGCTGCCCTGAATGTATGTGCTGGTAAACAAGAAACTTTTGAATCCAGCTGTTGGCTTCTCAGATTGCGTGCGGAAAATGGCTGCTGGAACCTTTCGCGCGATAGAACCAATTGTGCTATGATACATACACCTACCACACATACACATAAACACACATACACACATACAGAGACATACACAATATACACACATACACACATACACACATACACACATATACACACATACACACATACACACATACATACAAGTCACGTAAACATCCTTAGCCCGTTATTATGATTGATGACGGATGTATGACATCGATGTCTTTCGGAAAACTCCATAGTTTGCTCATACGGAAAGAAAGGCGATTGCGCGAGAATAGGCGTTGTGCACCAACTAGGGTGTCTGGATTGGGAGCTTTATGTATTGGAGAAACGGGTAGAATGTTCCAAGTGAGAGTTAAGGAGCAGTTATCGAACAAGAGGTGAGCGAATGCACACAAGTTAAAAGCAGACGATGGCGTTGTGAAATACGCAATCGTATCATACAAGGCAGAAGCTGTAGAAGAAAAAAGCGTGGAAGCAGCACTGATTTTCATCAGAAATTCGAGCATAAATAACAACAGTCATTGCTTATCGATAGCGGCAACTCTTGCCCTATCTGTCGATATGTGAGTTACAGCCCAGTTTGCACATATATTATGTAAAGATCTACCCGCTGAGCAATCATGTCGTCCGCGTCCTTTCGGCAACTGACTTCTTCATTAACACCGGTGGATCAGTCAATTTGCTCAAGGCGCGTACGCTACGTTCAAGACCTAGAGCGCGGGACAAAGTCTAACCTTTGATTCAACTGGTTTGGCTCCGGGAAGGCGGAGCTTTGTGACTTGGATCAAGGCCGCTCGCGCCCGCGATGCACCTGCGTCTCTCTCGCGCGAGTGCTCTCTGATCATTACCTAGGCTTAACTTGGTCACGAAGCCCCGCCTTTCCGAAGCCAAGCCAGTTCAATCAAATGTCACTGATGTTTAGCGTGGCGTTTGCGGTCTTGTCTCAAAGATTCAGACTGCAGTCTACTTCAGTACGAAGACGACGACTTTGTCGCAACATAAGATTAAATAAATGATATTACCGTACAACCTGGGTCCGGCATACTAACACAACAACAATTACTGCACCATGCCCAGATTTAGAGAAGAAAGAGCTTGGAACTTACTTGTCATTATCAATTTTTTCGTTGCAAATTTCAAGCTATGAGGCTAAGGGCTGGCACATGGGTAAGTGGGCATGCTGGTGACGATTATGGTATAGCTGTTCTCACCTCGCTAGTCGTTCAGTGGACAAATTCGAATTTGAAAGGATTAGGGCAGTTGCGGCATCTGACCCCTCAGTTCAAATTTACGCATGTTTCTTTTCGTTTTTTTTCCAACGTTGCTTGGTAAATTTCATCTGTTATGGAAATGCCAATCCAAATGGGCGTTTTGTTGTTGAGGGTTGTCTGTTGCCTCCGTTTTGTTGTTGAGGCTGTCGCAGCACGCTCGATTTTAGGTGTTCTATCTAGTTTTCTAGAAACGATGCAGATGCCAAACTTTTGTGACAGTAGTCACTATTCCGCACATGTTCCTGACAAAGAAGGTTAAAAGCAGAAGTGTTCCGTCCGTATAATTTTTCCAAGCCTACCAAGTGGGTCCTAAAATATGATTTCTTCTCATGCAAGGCTATAGGTCAAGCGAAGCCGATTCCACATATTTAGTAATTCATAATACAAATTGGATGCATTATCGAAAGCGTCAGTCGCATCTTTGGCCACGCTCAATATCTTTTCGCAGTCGTTACGAATATTGTTTTCCAAGATCACGTTTATAAAGCTTGATTGACCATAAACGGAAGGCAACCGGATTGTTGGCCAAGCACAGTAGAAGATCAATAACTGCTACTATGCCACATGCCTCACCTGCACATTGCTAGTATTGACAACACAAAACTCAAGTTTTTGTTTCAGAAAGGCTGCGGTGTCTCTTCTCAATTTGTACTGTAGAATTGAAACAGGATGCTCTTCGATGTTTCGTATGCTTTTTGAAAGTGAGGTCCTTCGTGGGTGCAGTGGCTTTGAAAAAGCAAGTCAATGTGTACAGTGAGTCAGTTTTGACCTTATCAGAATAGACTGGATGAGCGGAAATTTGGAGATAACTTCGAGAAAAAAGCATAACTTCGCAAGCGGAATAGAAGCGTGTTCCTATTTTGCACTTGGCTTAATACCAATTTTCTTCGCGTACGTTGATACGACAAGCATGGGCAACGCTTTATCACTTCAACTACTAATTTAACTGGTACCTTGACCATCTTACTGTCGCTTTCTGTTCACTGCACTAGCAGTCTCGAAGTCATTATTGTAGTCATGCATTATTGCTGAAAAAGCAAAATACAGTCGAGTAGATTTTCCGCTTAATATAGTGCGCTTGCACTGAGGTTCACGCCAGAGTGCCGAAGCCACGCCAGCGCTGCGCCGGCGCCGAGCCAGCGCCGAACTGTCCCATTTGTTCGGGGCGGGACTAGCTGACCCTGTGCGGGCAAGGGCTGCCGGAGCTTCTACCAGATTCGATCAATAGTCGGTGCATCTACCTGGCTGAGAATTAGATCAGCTAGCCCCGCACCAATGAAATGCACGCGTATCGATCGAAACAGCGCCGGGGCAGCTCGGCGCTGGCTCGGCGCCGGCGCAGCGCTGGCGTGGCTTCCGCGCTCTGGCGGGAGCCTGAAGGTAAAATGCGGTAAAATTTGCGCCTGAACAAGTAGCCACGCTAGTAATGCCAACATTTTGCGCATTATTGCTGCAAAAGCAAAATGTATTGGTATAATCTTATATATAAAGCTGAATGTCTATTTGTATGTATGTCTGTCTGTCTGTCTGTCTGTATGTCTGTCTGTGTGTACGTATGTTCCGAATAGAAAATTCCATTTCTGAACCGATCGGGACCAAACTTGGCACACATACACTTCGGGCCCCGGCGGGTGTCATAGGCTACTTTTTGAGAAAAAAAATTTGAGCTACGGGGCTGGGAGTTGGCACGGGGGGTAAGTGAGCATGGGGATTCCGAATACAATATTAGTTTTTGAAATCGTGCATTACTTTTATCGATTTCATCGATTTTTTTGCATAGTTTGAGCTACGGGGCTGCGATTTGGCACAGGGGGGTAATCGAGCATGCTGATCACCCCCGTGGGGGTGATCAGCATGCTCGATTACACCACTATGCCAAATTTCAGCCCCCTAGCTCAAATTTTGCAAAAATCGATAAAATCGATAAAAGTAATGCACGGTTTCGAAAACTAATATCGTATTCGTAATCAGCACGCTCGATTATCCCCCTGTGCCAAAACCCAGCCCCCTAGCCCAACTTTCGCAAAAAATTGATAAAATCGACATCGATCGATACGAAAAGTAGCCTATGACACCCGCCGGGGCCCGAAGTGTATGTGTGCCAAGTTTGGTCCGGATCGGTTGAGAAATGGAATTTTCTATTCGGAACATACGGCGGAGCCGGGTAAGCCAGCTAGTTTAGCAATATAAATCTGGTCCCTTTTTCAAGTCGATGGTTTGGAAACCTTGAACATATTAAAAGACTTTAAATCTCATGTAATACATTTTTCTTTATTCCAAAGGGTTTTGGTCAAATTTCAAAGCATCGAATGAACCTCCAATCGTTCTGATGCTTGTAGTATACGTTTACTTATGTTGGAGAAACACAGCATCGCTTTTTCAAAAGCTTGGAAATTTTAGTTTTGTAGCACACAAACAGATACACCAAAGGCATCTATGAAAGTATCATGTGGAGTGTATGTGCGTGAGCGTGTTTGGGTTCTGGTAAGCTTTCTGATAAGCATATGAAAAATTTTCGATTTATATGTATATACAGAGTGTCCCAAAAAATGTACCTACTATTTGACTGTGGATAACTCTCTTGTAATTAAGTGTTCTGAGGAGCTTAGGTACCATTTTGTAGAGCGAGGTTAAACTTAGATTTACAGTATCGAGTAAATCATCGATCGCTCTTCATTACTATTACAGTAAGAACTTCCAGCATATGGAATCATTGTTAAATATACCATCTAACAAAATTTTTTTCAAAAAATCTGAAAAATCGCGTACAAAGATTTTCGCGCATGCTGACTCCCACCTAATACTTTTTACGAGTGCTCAGCTTTTTTGACGGTAAAATTACATTTCTGACAAATACTGGAATTGAATGATTACGCTTTACCGGAAATAACTTAGAAAACAAGCATCATAATAAATGAGAATTTCAAACTCGAAATCAGCGGCTCCCATTACCGTAGTATAAGAGTTTCTGGCTGGTTTGGCTTGTTCCGAGGCAGAATATGGCCTCCAACGGCCTAAAATCCTTGTCGAAGTTCGTATCCTAATCCTAAGTAATGAAAACAGATGATTCGCTCCATACTGCAAATCTAAGCTGAAGCCAGCTCTACAAAATAATATCTAAAGCTTCTCCAAACACTTCATTACAAGAGAATTATTTACAATCAAACAGTAGGTACATTTTTTTGGGACATTCTGTATATATTAGGTTGTCCCGAAAATTCTGTCGTTTCATTTTTAAAAATTTGTAACTTCGCGCTTTCTCAACGGATTTGCATCCTTGTAATTACATTTGGAAGAGTAAGTCTTTCGCTTTCGAATAATTTCTTTCCTAGCTTCTAATAAACACTGACTGCAGAGATAAAAGTAAAAGAAGATTACATATTCAATCATTTTGAGTTAAGTCGCGGAAAGCCTGTACCGCTGCTAAAAATTCTGAAGACGTGAGTGCATAGATTTTTTGAACTACTCTTTACAACTGTGAAAAGTTCGTGCCGTTTGGACGTGTCTGTAGAAAAGTTATGATCTTCGAGAACAGCGACAAATCAATTAATTTTGGCATTTTCCGTATTAACACGTTTCGGACCGCGAAATCGCGCGCGGCGAAAAAGGGGTACTTTCAGCCGTTAGCCAACAAAGGGACCTTAATTCGGAGATTGTGTGTTTCTTTTATTATCAACAAGTCAGATAAGATCCATATCCAAAATTCTGAGTGAATTCGAAGTGTATGAATTTTGACGTCTAAGAAGAACTTTTATGCATTCTTGAAAGATAGGAGTAAGAACTCAGTTTCAAATAGGAATCAAAAGTATCTATGTTGTACACGATACACATCATTATTGGAACTACGGTTTTTCTCTTTGATATCGAAGCAAAGGAAAGTTGCGACGTCGCACGCGTCGTTGGCGTTGCCGCACTTCGTTGCAACTAATGTTCGATTTGTCCTCATATCTCTTGAACAAATATCGATGGCACAGCTCTACAGACCCTTTCGAAAAGGAGGAGTTTAGGCCTTTGATATGATAACCTTGGACAAAAAGAAAACCTCCTGTAAACGTTGAAAAGATCCTTCAAAGGAGCGTGCTACACCATGTGCAGCACCGGTCCGAAACGTGTTAAAGTTGAAATTCGTAACTTTTCACAGAGGATCCAAAACAACACAAACTTTTTCACTGTTGCAAAAAGTAGGTCAAAGAACCTGTGCACTTACCTTTTCAGATTTTTGCGTTGCGTTTTAGACTTTTGGCGACCTAACTTGAAATGACCAAAGTTTATATGGTCTTATTTTTCCATTTTTCCTCTCTGCAATCAGTGTGTATTAATAGCTAATAGGGAAAGTATTTAAAAGCAAAAGACATACGCTTTCAAAAAAATCAGAATGAATTGAATCCGTTGAGAAGCTACAAATTTTCAAAAATGAAACGACAGAACTTTCGGGCCGACCTAATACAATACCGCTCACATTTTTTGAAAAATAGACGCGAATGTATGGACATTTATGGACATGTATGGACATGTCGCTACATGTCCATACATGTATGGACATGCCCATACATGTCCATACATGTCGCCACATGTATGGACATCACGTCGCGTGGCCATATCTCGCTTCAGAGTGGACGAATTCTGAATCCAAAACCATCATTCGATTCTGCTCGGCGCGGATAATCTTCTGATATACTGGAAGTGGGGGTACGATGTCTTCGATATATATATATATACGATATTTAAATTTATTTAATTTATATTCAATTCGTCTGTTTTCTCTGGATTTTTCCCACTGAATTCAATTGACACTATATTTGGTCGCATTTGTATTTAGTCCGGTGTCGTTAGTAGTTGCTTTGCAAATCTCCTTTCACCTTTCGTTTACCCCAGATCCAAGCTATGCCTGCAAAAAGCACGAAATCTCAGCGCCAAAATAAAACAGATGGTCTAGCAGATCCTCTAACTCAAGGCGCTAATATCAATATCACTTCACAACTTCCCGGCTCAATTTCGCAGAACGGGTATGGTAACAATCGTGGTCCGACAACAATTTTTCAACTATTCAAAAAGCTGTTAGACCTCAACATACCCGAGGTAAGTGATATTACGAATGAAATCCTACTGCGTTTGGGCGAGCTTGGAGATGGGGCAGTCGAGAGGGATGTTAGGCAGAGAAGCATCGTGATTGCTGGCCTACCCGAACTTATGGCAGGAAACGGTCAGACCGCTTCTTTGGCGTCTGAGCGTCAAAATGATACCGAACAGAAGGTTCGTGGAGTTCTTGACGCGTTGGATATCGAATGTAGACCTGTAAAAGTTTTTCGTATGGGCAATAGAGTGACTGACAGGCCACGTCTTGTAAAGGTTGAATTACCCACAAGAAGTCATTGGATTTCTGCTCTCTCACGTGCCAGACTGCTCCGAGACTCCCCGACTTTCAAGGGAGTCTACATAAGAAGGAGCATGACAGCGCAGGAGAGGGAACAAGAGCGTTTTCTTCGGGAGCAGGCCAAAAGAATGAACCAGGGTAGAAGTTTCGAAGATCGATTCGTAGTTTATAAAGGTGAGGTAGTTCTTGCTAGCTCACTTTCACGTAAAAATACGTCTTCTTTACAAAATTTAGCAAATTCTCACCGCCAACCCTCTGTAGCACGCCAGAAAAACTGAATAACTCGCAAGGTGACTCTCTCAAATGTTACTTAATGAACGCAAGATCGTTACAAAATAAATTATCTCATTTGCATCATTTTTTGATCTCCGAATTTCCTGATGTTCTTTTCGTTACTGAAACATGGTTATCTCCTGAAATAACTGATGCAGAAATTGTGTTTGACCTACCATATACCATTTTTCGATGTGATAGAAAACATAGAAGAGGTGGTGGAGTTTGTACATTTGTTAAGTCGATGCTTTTATGTGAAAAAATCGAAATAAACACCAATTACAACTGTGAAATCTCAGTAAGCGATCTCTACCATCCTCGATCGCTTGCTAAACTTCGAATGTTATGTATTTACCGCCCTCCGAGTTCCGATCCTGACTCTGATACTGTTCTCTTGGACCTGCTCTCGGTTTACGCTCTCGCTTCTACTGAAGTCTTGATCGTTGGTGATTTCAACTCCCCCATAAGATACCCCCAAGATTTTCGCTTTAGTAATCAATCAACAACCAATAAATTTTTCGAAATCTTTCAAAGTCTAAACCTACATCAATTCGTAGATGAACCGACACGTGAAGAAACCATTCTTGATTTGGTCCTTGCACATAATCACTCTATTGACAACTTGTCAGTCAAAGCACCCTTTGGGACCTCTGATCATAATATAATTGAATTCCGTTACAAATTCGATATTCCAAAGGCTACACTTGTCCCATATCCTTGTTTTTCCAAGATTGACTTTGTAGCATTGAAAGCAGAATTGAATAACATAAACTGGGAAGAATGCTTCAACCAATACATAAGCCCTTCCGATGTGTATTACAGATTTTGCCATATCATGTACAATCTTATGGCAACATACACTCCCTTTGAGGTCCACAAGATTGGTCATCTTAAATATCCGGCCCACATACAGTCGCTCATTCTCCATAAGGAAAGACTTTTCAGGACTTCACGATATGATAGTCCATTGTACAAAAAAGTTTGTTCTGATATAAAGTACCATCTCAGAAAATTCCTTGCAAACTATGAAAAACGTTTGGCTTCTTCTCAGTACTCCAAGAATCTCTTCTCTTATATCCATCATAAGGTATCAACAAGAAACTATGGAGCCTTGAAAGATTCCTTAGGTACTACCTACCTAACGGATCTAGACAAGGCAGAAGCTTTAGCCAAACATTTTGCAAACACATTTTCCACTGGTAATTCTACACCGAAACCTTTTGGGCCTCCTCTACGCCATACATGTACAGCTCCTACAATCATAGCTTCTGCGGTCGAACGTCTCCTCAGAAAACTGAAACCCTCAACTTTTGAACCCTTCGATGGACTCCCACAGATTCTTTTCAAAAAATGTGCAAGAGAACTTTCAATCCCACTCTCTCATATTTTTAACATTTGTCTCATTTGCAGACAAGTGCCGGAAATCTGGAAAGAAGCCATAGTAACTCCTGTTCCAAAGATAACTAAACCACAATTTATAACCGATTTCAGACCCATAAGCATGAACTCCATTCCATGCAAAATACTTGAAAAGATTTTACGAGACAAACTCCTTGATTGGTTTGATAAGTTTAAACTCATACCACCTGAACAGCATGGGTTCAGTAAAGGTGCATCTACGGTAACCCAACTGTTGGACTGTACTTATGATTGGATCAATGCTGTTCTTGATAAGAAGAAAGTTGATGTGATATATTTTGACTTATCCAAGGCTTTTGATCGCATAAGCCATGAAAAACTGCTGTACAAACTCAACCACTATGGCGTCAGAGGAGATTTATTGGAATTGTTCAAGTCTTATCTTCAAAATAGGTATATGACCGTTCGTGTTGGCATAGAACATTCTGAACGTTTTCCATGCACGAGTGGGCTTCCACAGGGAGGTGCATTATCACCTCTTTTGTTCAACATTTATACGGCCGATTTACCTAAAATACTGAAGACTCACCCAGATGTTCACGTACTCATGTATGCAGACGATATAAAAATTTATGGAATTTATAACAATGAAAACCATGCATCAGTCAAGAATGCATTACAACGTGCCATTAATTTGATGGTGGACTGGTGCAAAGTCTGGGATATCTCTGTCAATGTGAACAAAAGTTCTGTTTTCCACATCGGTTTTGGCACTAATGACGATTTTCAATACGAACATGCCGGTATAGTTCTAGAAAAAAGACCTTATGTCAAGGACTTGGGAGTAATTTTTAGCCCATCTCTGAAACCTGAATTACAGATCAAAGCTGTTATTTCCCGTGCAATTTCTGTTACCTATCTCATATATCGTAGCACCAAAGTCGATGACCCTAAGATACTTTTAAAACTTTACAGAGCTTTTGTTATCCCCATTCTAGAGTATGCAAATCAGGTGTGGAACCCCTCTCTAGTGAAGCACAAACAATCTCTGGAGAACGTTCAGAAAGTTTTCACACGACTTCTGTTTTACCGTTGCTTTCCCAGTCCAAACTATCCCCAATCACTTCCTAATTATGAAGAACGCTTGAAAAAACTTAGTCTGAAAAGCCTCTCTTACCGTAGAGTTGAACACGACCTTGTACTTGCTTTCAGGATTTTCAGAGGAGAGACCATATTAAGACCTTTCAAATACTGGGTATTCAGACCCACATACGGAAGGATCAGTTGTTTTTCTATTTATCATCAGCGAATCGGTGGGCGAAAGAAATCAACGTTATCAAACTACGACTTTTTCCAACGTGTGATAAACCTGATACAAAAACTACCTAATGAAGTTCTATCATGCACTAATAGCAGCTCTTTCAAAAATAAACTAAAAACACTGAGATTAAATGAAATCTTTACAGATAGTGCTAGTCCGACATCTGTTTTTCCATGATCAGGTGGCCATGTGTGATTGACGTGCGATTGAATCTTTGAATCGACTTCAAATCAAGACCAAATACGGCCATTGATACTTGTCTTTCTACCAATACTATTTGCTTTCTACATTTCTTACTAATCCATATCATGTCATCATGTTAGTGCAGGTCTGAACAACGATTGCTTCCTTTCAATCAGCAAAGCTTGCTGACTTGCTCTAGTTGAGTTAATAAGTGGAATTCTATTGATATTCTCTCGGAGCATTGGTCTCTCCCCGGAATCATTTGGGCAAGGTTATTTGCTACTCTACCGACCAAGCCCTGCTTTGCTAACTTTACTACTTCAAGAGCATTTTGCTAGCAAACGAGTAGGCGTGAACACCGACTCCATAGTTTTCAACAACTGGCTGATCTTCTCGCTCACATATGATTCATTACAACCCTCCATATTACTCAAGATTAATCTTGAGTTATTAAGCTCATCCTACTTGCCTCATATGGGGAGAGTAAATCCACCATCCAAACCTAGGCTATAGAATATCTCAGAGACATTTTGCTGGCAATAATGGGGGCATGGGTACCATCTCCATGATCACAGTTTTAGATTCTGACAAATGTAATCTAGAGCAGTCACATACAAGCTTAGTCAACATATAATTCTTAACCAATTTGAAAGTTTGGACCTAATCTTCATGGTAGACTTTGATTGCGGTTGTAAGAGTAGCTTGTGTTCTTTTTGTTCTTTTTGTAAGGAACGCCAAGAGCGTATTTAATAAATAAATAAAAAAATAAAAATATTCCGTTTCCCGTTTTCAAATTCTTCTGCGGAATTCCTTTCGCGAATATGTGAAGCAATACTTATCCAACATAGAAGGCTTTACTGAGTATTATTCGATAACACTGTTCTTGTAGATTATTGTGCGCTAAAAAATAGGCTCAGATTTCTTTCCAAAGGAAATAGAAGCGTTGGTGAATTTTGGAAAAATCACGCATTTCTGGATTCTACTCGCCATAACTTCCTTCGGAATAAGTATATTTTGAATCCGGAAGCAGCACCTTGCTCAGCTCGTCAAGTAGAATCTTCTTATGTACAGCATGTCCTTGATATTTCGATTTCAGTATCCTTGAATCTTTCTGAGAACGTCTTTTCGCGAAGGTGTAAAGCAGCGAGCATTGTCCCGAGTACATTCCAGCAAGGATCTTTTGATAGTACTTTTTCTGTAGATTACGATGTGCTAAATACTAACCGCAGATTTCTTTTCAAAAGAAATAGAACGGCTGGTGAATTGTGGAAAAATCCTGTCGTCGCAAATTCTACTCGCCATAGCCCCAGGATACGAAGCTATCTTCGAAATCAGCATGTCGGATAACCTCTACGAGCAAGTTTTCCGATATGTTCGGGTTATTTCATTTTTCTTGTCTGACTCTCTGAAGCTGGCCGGTGGATTTTGGTCAAAATGTTGATGCTCTTGAATTGTAAGGAAGCTTCGCTTATAGAGGTTTTCGACCACGCTCTTTACGAAAATCGTGGTCTTTGAGGATTACAGGGTCTTTTTGGAGAGATACGGTGAGGTGACGGTAACTGCACCACGAAAGTGCGTAACTTCCCACACTTCTCGCGTACCTGCCAGAAAACTTGCCTGCTTGCTTGTCTAAGTCAAAGTTAATAGGGACTGTGCTATCGAATGGCGCATGACTCAGGCTGCAGTCTGTGAAATTCGCCGAGTTACGAGCCTACGAAAATACGTCCTCATGAATTTTGCTCAAAATGTAAAGATCGCAAATTTCGTCGAAATTCCACCGTAAACGCTTGTATGACGCTCGCATTGCGGATGTTATGTTCGCTTCGTCCAACGACCCCCACTGTATTGAATATGGTGCTTGCGTGTGCTTCAGCTGCTCAATCAGATATCAAAGCTATTTCATGGCTAGAGCTAAACAAATCTATCACGATAACATCCATTAAGGATGAGAAAAGATTTGATCAGCGTGTTGTACAGGTGCTCACGGTGAAATTTCGACGAAATTTGCGATTTTTACATTTTGAGCAAAATTCATGAGGACGTATTTTCGTAGGCTCGTAACTCGGCAAATTTCACAGACTGGAGCCTGAGTCATGCGCCATTCGATAGCACAGTCCCTATTAACTTTGACTTAGACAAGCAAGCAGACAAGTTTTCTGACAGATACGCGAGAAGTGTGGGCAAATTTACGCCCTTTCGTGATGCAGTTACAGTCACCTCAACGTATCCCTCCAAAAAGACCCTGTAATCCTGAAAGACCACGATTTTCGTAAAGAGCGTGGTCGAAAACCTCTATAAGCGAAGCTTCCTTACAATTCAAGAGCATCAATATTTTGACCAAAATCCATCGGCGAGCTTCCGGAGCGTAAAACGAGAAAAATGAAATAACCCGAACATATCGGAAAGCTTGCTCGTAGAGGTTATCCGACCTGCTGATTTCGAAACTCACATCTGCTTAGTATCCTGGGGCTATGGCGAGTAGAATTTGCGACGACAGGATTTTTCCACAATTCACCAGCCGTTCTATTTCTTTTGAAAAGAAATCTGCGGTTAGTATTTAGCACATCGTAATCTACAGAAAAAGTACTATCGAAAGATCCTTGCTGGAATGTACTCGGGACAATGCTCGCTGCTTTACACCTTCGCGAAAAGACGTTCTCAGAAAGATTCAAGGATACTGAAATCGAAATATCAAGGACATGCTGTACATAAGAAGATTCTACTAGACGAGCTGAGCAAGGCGCTGCTTCCGGATTCAAAATATACTCATTCCGAAGGAAGTTATGGCGAGTAGAATTCAGAAATGCGTGATTTTTCCAAAATTCACCAACGCTTCTATTTCCTTTGGAAAGAAATCTGAGCCTATTTTTTAGCGCACAATAATCTACAAGAACAGTGTTATCGAATAATACTCAGTAAAGCCTTCTATGTTGGATAAGTATTGCTTCACATATTCGCGAAAGGACCTCCGCAGAAGAGTTTGAAATAACGGGAAACGGAATATCGAAGACATCGTACCCCCACTTCCAGTATATCAGAAGATTATCCGCGCCGAGCAGAATCGAATGATGGTTTTGGATTCAGAATTCGTCCACTCTGAAGCGAGATATGGCCACGCGACGTGATGTCCATACATGTGGCGACATGTATGGACATGTATGGGCATGTCCATACATGTATGGACATGTAGCGACATGTCTGTACATGTCCATACATGTCCATACATTCGCGTCTATTTTTCAAAAAATGTGAGCGGTATTGTATATTAGTGGCGGTCCCAGGATTTCCGCCCAGGAGGGAGGGGGGGGCGGCAAAAAATTTTTTCAGTGAAAGTGCCTGGCATTAACCACGCACTCCAAAAAAATTTTTTGGGGTGCTTCTCAAAATTTTTGCGGGTCCCCAACCCCTAGAATCTGACACAAAAAAACAAGAAACCGTAATTTGAAAAAAACTGCTCTTGATATGAGAGCTATGGTAGCTAAATGTTGAGAATGAAATTAATTTTCTACCACAGATTTCCAGAATGCTTTTGAAAAGAACATATATCGTAAAGTCTCGAATTTCAATAATTATCAAAATCAACTAAAGGAGGCGTGCCCCTTAACCAAGTTTGCCATGTGTGAAAAAACTGAAGTTACCGTTTTTTGTTTTGGTTTTGTTATTCTTGGCTCGACTGTTCCACGAATCACCTCTCTGACGAACAATAATGATAGTTAGAATGTTAGTATGATAATATACAATAATGTTAGTTCATATGATATTTTAGCATTTTGATAGCGACTCATTTCATGAACTGACTCATATTTTGTTAAATATAAAACAAAGATCTGTTCAAGCATTTGAGCAGAGCGTAGCCGAGTGTGCCAGCTATTCCTAGCCTATGCTTGACACATCACACTCAAATGTACACTTTTCGTATCTTTCCATGGCTAGGAATGAAGAAAATGAATGGAGTACAATTGCAAACTCCGCCCCTAGACGTCCTGAGCCCCTCCCACGCACGTAATCATATAGCTCATACATACAGAAGCACCGATCATGTATTAGGTTGGCACATAAGTAATACAAGTTTTTATATAATTTCTGTCTCTTTAAACGTAGCGCGTTCATTTTTTGGCAATATAAGGACTATGATGTAAGCTTCTAATGCACACATTTTTGCCAAATTTTACCATCTTATGTGAAGATTACGGTAGGTTTATGGTACTATGGGAAAAATTTTATAATGCATCAGAATTTGCTGAAACTTGATCAATATGGCTTATTCGACATGCTGATCACAAAAATGAGATCCGTTTCGCATGAAAAGGCCTCGTTCTTGAGATCAAAAAATCAATTTCATTTTAGCGACAAAGGAATATGATATTCGTGTTCACCGTATAGGATTACCCTACAGTGCAGAATTATAGCGAATTCTGACTTTTCGCAGCTTAGTTATTGACAAATTGTCTTCAAAACTTGACGCATTTGACTTGTTCAACTTCTCAAAGGCGCCTCACCTTGATTTGCGTTTGAATTTCATTTCTTTTTTACTGATTCCAATGTGTCCACTTCTAGCTACATGCTGCCTATAATTGCTTTTTGATATGTTCAATGCCGGTTTCGTAGGGCTTCATGATTGCCAAAAAACCGTGAAACCTCGATTTTCAGCAGTTTTCGAAAAATGCTTAGATTTTTTGTACTACGTTATCAAAAATCAAACGGTTTGCGCAGACTTGCAGCTTATATCGCGCTCTACATGATGCCACAAAATGAGGTTGCTATATAATATAAGAGAAAAGTTACGGGAAAAGTTGCAAAACTTATGTGCCAAACCTAATATTTGTACTTTTATAGGTGCCCCAGTTCTCGAAAATGCTAAAGTTCAGGGCAGAAACGGTAGAAAATTATGGGACACCTTAATCACGTTAAGATTATTTTAAGAACTTTCAAAAGGTTCGCGCTTCCAGAGAGCAAATGTTGCTTAGAGAATATCCAAAAAAGTTGGAAATTTTGTTATCGGATAAATTAGGGTGGCTGGCTTCACATGCTTGTTTTCTACATATTCCAGAACTTGTTTCAAAAAATTTTTAGTACACCGCAACTTTCAAAACGATCAGAAACATGATCAAGCCATCTTAACCGCTTTGCAAACCTGTACAGAGGTGAACTTTTCGAATGTTTTGGGAGTTCTTTTTTTTGACGGCAGTAAATTTGCAAGGAAAGCGGAAATCTGTGCTGAAAACTTTTATCGTAATCCTGCAGAGGGGAAACAATATCTGTTGTCCGATTTCTATTGTAACTCTAAATTGAAGCCATCTCTAGAATATGGTGCTCAAATAGCCAGTACATCTTTTCACACAAAAAGTCTGACAAGGGAACGATACTTGATGTCGCCTTTTGGAATGAATTGTATACCAATACACTCGCCTACGAACGCTGATTCTGAATCTAATCCGTTTCTGCTGAACGTTTCTCTGGAAGAAGTTATGAAGGATTTTCGCGCCAAATTTGGCCGTGCGAGGCAGAACACCAACATGGTAACATGTTAAAATGCATTCATTTTCCATTCATTTTCATTTTTATGGGCACCTTTTGGAATGTATATAGGAAGCACTCGTATAAAAAAGAATCCTCGTAAAATTTTCAACGAGTAAGGACATGCATTTACCTCGAGGAATCTAACTCTCAAAAAAAGCTTAATAACTTTCAAAAAGAAGCTTTTGACGCAATGCAAAACTCAAAAATACAAAGGAATCTGAACTTACACCTGCATCAGCTTGTGAGGGTAACGCACTAGCCACTAGACCACAACTACCGAAGGTATTGCTGTTCCTATCATATCTCTGGAGGCCAAAATTGGCGCGAAAATCCTTCATAATTTCTTTCGGAGAAACGTTCAGCAGAAAGGGAAGTCAGATTCGGAATCAGCGTTCGAAGGCGAATGTATTGGTATACATTTCATTTCTAAAGGCTATGGACACTAAGTATCGTTTCCTTGTGAGATAGAATTAGAATTGGATAATTTTGTGGCATTCTGTAACTTTTCTGGTCGAAGAAAAACAACATTTCTCAACTTTTCACATTTGCATGCACACTAATCTCAAATATACAGATTTTCTCCAACATTACGTGGTATTATCCTCAATAACTTTTTCAGCATCCACGACAGTTTCAAAGGAATCGCATACTGCCAAGGAGTCAAAGAACTAGGAGATGCAGCATTTAGAAAAGTAAGCAACCAAAGCAAAACACATGTTGCTGGCATCCTTTACTGCTCTTAAAGGCAATGGATCGGCAAAATCCAACAACTCAGGATTTTAACGCAGTAGGTTCCTTATCGCCCAAGTGTGAAAACAGTGCAACCCCGGTTGCATAGCATGCTTTCTCTGCCGAGAAAATCGCTCTCAAACTTACACGCGCAGGCCATTCTTACACGCATCTGGACGAGTTGGCAATTTCCTTCTCACCATTGGAGGCTGCCCGCCGCAACGCTATAACCTTTGGGTCCTGCAACGATTTTCGTCATCGGCCTTGCTCCACTCGTCCAATTTTAAAGGGAAGGGCATTAAAAAACGCTTATTTTCGCCGTTTTCAAGCTTTTATGGCTTTTCGAGATCAGCGTATTGAATAACTATCAGGTAAGCGCAAATTTGACTAGGTTGAGATTTGCCGAGCCACTGCCTTTAATGTTAGAAACAGCGAGATTTGCCACTAGAGATAAGCAGAAAGGTAATCATAATGATGCCCACCAATTTAGGGCTTTCATGAGGAATGTAACTCGGACAATAACCCGGCAAGTGGCGAGCGTTCACGGCTTTCCGGGTGGGGGCGGTTTAAGGGCACTGCCTACATAAATTCTCGACTTCCACATTTATGTCGCTTTCAGGCCTTGAAGGCCCTAATTCCGAATATGGAGTCGAGAATCCGCAAAACTTTCAAAAATCCCAGTTTTGCAACAGTACCCGTATCCGCTGCAACAAGCGCAGGCGAGGGGAAGTCTGCAGTATGGGCGGGGCAACCAGCTGCGTGAAGTGAAAAGCTCCAGATTTGCTCCTTCCGCATCGGATTTCTCGCTCCGGAAACAATTTTTGCGGCGCAACTTAGGGGTTTGCCTGGTGTGGGGTCTCATACTAGGAAGCCATCATCATCTTGTCAAACCCCACTTGGGGTGGACGGGATCCTTGATTTGTGGGTGCGGCATCAATGTGGGCAGACGGAGGTCTTGATTTAATCGCGGCGGACCATTTGGTCGAGCGATCGTTAGGCGTACCTTCATCATCATAATCCTCATCTCGCATTGCAGATTTCTCTCGTTGTTAGGTTAATTTAGTTTTTCAATCTTATATCCTGGATTGATAGCCGTTAAGAGCTGCTGCTTGTTTACATCAGACTTGCCAGACTCACTTGCACCTCGTAAGATACATGTACATGTATCTAGATTTAGCGTAACGTAACTGTGTGAACGGGACTAATTTCGAATACAAAGAAGTGAGATGCAACTTTATTACAGTGATTACTTCCTCTTGTCAAATTCGAGATGTAAACAAATAAAAAGGTTCGATGACAAAGGCAAGCTTCACGAAATTTCACTGAGATTAGAAAAAAGTAAAGATAAAGTTGAGGTTGGCAAAATTTGAAGCGCATTTATGTCCTTGATAAATGCCGAGCGCTTTGGTTTTTTTTTCGATATACGTAATTTTGATGCGTCTGCATAAATTTTGAACATGTTGATTTTTTGCAAATGACCGGTTATCGCGGCGCATTTCCCACAACTTTCTTTTCTTGTTGGGAAGAAGTTTTTATATCACTAAATTTTTGGTAGAGGTTTTCTGCTATATCATGTAATCACCAGGTATGGGGTAGGTTAGATCGAAAATACTACAAATGTCTCTAATCTTGCTGTACTATATATAAGTTAGCCGTCTGTAATTTAATATGCAAATCTGTAGACAATGCGCGGCAACTTGCAAATCTTTACTAGGTTTGTGTAGGATCCTTGAGGGACAATTGGTTGGATAGGGTAACTAGCAGGATTTGATAGTCTTCCAGAGAGAGAATAGAACTCTGAAGTAACTCTATTAGAGTGTACATTGTGCAACTCTATTAGAGTGTACATTGTGCAATATGCATAATAATCTACAAATGACATAGTATTATTACTCGCCATGGCAGCACTGTCGCATTGTATATCATAATATCAGGTTGAAAACTGGCTTTTGCAACTCTTTCAATAACTTTCCTTTCCTTGAATATAACGCACAATTTTTGCTATCATGCAAATCTTGAAGTAAGCTATAAGAACAGCTCATGTTCTGCCACATTCTAAGGTCGCAGTGAGGATATGAGTATATGGTACAAGGCGAAAAATTATTAATTATCACAGATTTTGTTGAAACTTGCCCAAAGGGAGGTCTGATATGTTGGTCACATGAGCGATACGATTTGCATGGTGGAACCTTTTCTGTAAACTTGCTGTAGCTTCACGGTGTGCTGTCCATAAAAAGAAGAACAGGCGTTGTTTCAAAAGATAAATATGATATTCATTTCGGCAGGTAAAATATCCCCATAAATGGCGACTGATCTGTGGCCGTATTCATCAACGAATTCTGAGGGTTAAACTTACTCTGGAGAGTAAGATTAACCCCGGAAAGCGATGAACCCGTAGTCGTGAAGCACATAGGGTAGTCTTAACCCCGAGGGTTAAATCTACCTTTGAGGGTAAAACCATGAACGTGATTCATCGGGGTAAATTTAAACCTAGCATAGAGCAAGGTTAACTCTACCCTGACACTTTATGCAAACATAAAGTGGTCTCTCGATGCACTACTTAGCCCGAACGATACTATATGACAACAAACATTATTATTTCGTATTTCTAATCAATACTATCTCAAGTTTTCTGAGTCCTCTTTGGTCTCGTCTGATCATAATCATATTATAAAAATTAGGGAAAATTTTTTTTTAGTATCTTATTGTTCAAACCAAAGAGTATTTGGTTGAGTTACGACAATATGGTCGTGAGAAAAAAAAGGTTAATAGTGAACTAAAATTGACTGAGGGAGTCTCAGCCGAGCTTTGTTGAACAACGAATGCTATCTGAGTTATTGAGGTTGATGTTCAGTTCTTAGTTGGACAGTACTTTATTAAAAACTAAATCAAAATATCGGATGATAACATCAAACGAAAACACAAAAAGAGGCCATAGGAAGTTTGAGATAGTAGTAATTATAAATATGTGTTTATTGCCAAAACAGTAAGCTAGGACCGAGTAATGTAGCAAAGTAGTAGCATCGAGGGATCACTTTTGATGTTTGCAGAAGTGTCTGAGTGAATCTAATCTTGCTCTGTGCTAGGATTAAATTTACCCTGATAAACCATGTTTGTGGATACGGGTTAATCGCTTTCTGGAGTGAACCCTACCCTCCACTCAAGGGTTCGTCTATGAATACGGCCAATGAACTCGAGGGTAAAAGAACGAACGAGGGGGCAGAAGACATCCAATTTTTTGCTGCAATAAGCCCTCATAACTCCTCGTCTAAATGTTCTGCAAAGAAAGGCAAATTTGGAAAGCAATTTATGCCCTTTAATATGGTATGCATCACATCAAAAGGCCACTTCGACTAAACTTGCTTTCCCTGTCAGTACACTACCTATTTTACTTAGATATTTAGGTGGCCCGTCTTCACCTGGCGTGCGGGCCTCAGCACGAAAGTTTCCATTTGTCCCTGTCCCTCGCTTCAGACATCCACGAGCTTCTTGATCGACGTCGGTGGCTGCGTCCACGAGTTCCAGGGGCAAAGTCGTATCCAGCTGATTTCTCGGCTGGTCGAAGAAGACGTCTGCCCATCTCGTCGATGGTCTTCCTCGAGGACGCTTGGCTTCGCAATCCACTCAGATGTTTTTAGTGTCCATCTGTCGTCTGTTCTTCTCATAATGTGATCGGCCCATCGATGCTTCGCTTTCGCAACGTAATCCGCTGGGTCACGAAGACGGGACATTCTCCTCATATCCGTACTGCGAAGTCCGACTAAATGTCACTTGTGTGGTCATCTTCAAAAGACTGCGCTTGAGCGCTCTGTGGGTGTCCGTAAAGTTTCGACGAGGCTACAATGTTGGCACAAGTCTCAGCTGCGTAACATAGTGCCAGGAGAACGTTTGATTCGAACAGATGGGCACGAAGCTCCGGGTTCTTCAGTTGGTCAGTGGCTTCCTTCAGAGGCCCGAAGGCGGCCCGGGCTGCACTTCTTCTCCTGTCGAGTTCTTCCCTCAAGTCGTTCTCGATGTTTAACACATTCACGACAATACGACCCACCGGTGGGTCGTGAGATTCCTGAAGCTTTAGCTTTGCCAGTATACGGTTGAATTCTACGATGTTCTGGCACATGATTGGGAACACCTTGGCGAGGCTCCAGCCAGAGTGGTCCAGGTTCGGGATACTGTAGTGTAATGTTACAGTAGGCATTCCGTAGATAGAGGTAAGGCACAGACCTTTAGCTCAAATTTGTCGCAGGTGCTGCCGTTTTTTAAAACATTTACATGCACGAGAAATATAGGGAGGGCACGAGACTGATGTCAGCCCATCAAAAAACTACCGATTATATTGATTTTATTGATTTTCGCATTGTTCATTCCAGGAAGCTCAAACCTTACGTACTAGGTTTTTTAGCATGGTGTATACGAAAATGATAGTCTTGAGTTCTAATACCGCCTTCTTACATCAGTTTCTTGATTCGGACGAAAAATCTACCGTACTGCTACCGTAGTCTCACTGTGGAGTAGTGATCAAAGTGGACACTATAATTATGATCAGCACGTGAAAAACCCCAAAGCACAAATTTTCATGAAAATCAATGATGTTAAGTTCGTACATAATGACTGCCTTAACCTTACTGTATACTGCAACTGAGATAAATCGTATTTTGGTAAGTAGCGCCTTCAATAACTCTTGTAGGGAAATTCTCGGAGACATGTTTTGAATCATTTCCAAAACGACTACCATTTCGGACAATACGATCCACGGGTGGGTCGTAAGTTTGACAAAGCGAAAAAGGCTATGGCCCGTAACGGCAATAATTGAATAATCGGCCTTGTCTTGAATATGTCGAGAACGTCCAAGATAGGCGTACGAAGACGTCTTCATGGAGGAGCGCCTTTTATTTCCATTTCAGCATCTTCGCAAAGGGCGTTTTTTATAAACTGAGTCTTCTTCGGATTTATTCGCAATCCGATCTTCTTCCTTGCTTCGTTTAGTTCCTTCAGTATCGTCTCTGCTTCAGTGATACTGCTCGAGAAGAGAACGATGTCGTTGGCAAAACGAAGCTTTGACAGGAACCTTCCATCAACTCGTTTGCCTCTCTCATCCCAGTTCAGTGACTTCATCACCCTCTGCAAGGCCGCGGTTGGCGAGATTGTGTCGCCTTGTCGGACTCCCTTCCCAATCGGGATGGTCAGGGGGCGATGAAATAGTTGCATCGTCGCTGTATAGTCCTTGTAGCAGTCGGCTATCGTCCTCGTGTTAGCTGAGAGCACTCTTTGATCGACTAGCGCAGACAGGGTAGTGTTGGTTTCGACGCTGTCAAAGGCTTTCTCGTAATTCAAGAAGGTTAGGGCGAGAGGTCGGTACTCCCGGCAGCGTTAGGCTGCTGATTCGGAGCAAAAAGCAGGCGACAAGCCGGTTGAGGAAGAATAATCGTCGCATCAACATGCTCTTTTAAATTTCGTCAGAAGCTTAGAATTAAAGCTAGAGCGTTCCCCTGAAGCGAAGCGCATTTGGGCCCGACGAATGCGGACAATTGGCTGGGTTACCGTCTCAGAAGGATGAGCGGGGACGGCTAAAGAAGTTAGGTCATCAAAAGCGCGACTACAAGTTCTCAAAAAGACTTCGTTTAGCTATAATCAACGTAAGCTTCCTCACAGGTCGACATCGCGAAGTGACAGATCTTCTCAGAAGGCGCAAAGTAGACGTCGCTTGCATACAAGAGACCAGATAGAAAGGAGAAAAGGCGAGGGACATAGATGACGGTTTAAACTCCTCTACAAGGGATTGAGCAGCAACAAAGTCGGCATCGTAGTTTCCGAAGCATTGAGAAATAGGATAACAAAAGTGGATAGAATAAGGGACCATCTCATGAGCCTAGGAATGGAAAGAAAGTATAGGACCACAAGTAGGCTGCGAAGAGGAGGAGAAAGAGGAGTGCTGGCATATGCTCGAAGATGACATCAGCTCATCTGCAAGTCGAGTTGCTACTAATAGGAGCAGATCTCAACGGGCACGTGGGGAACAGCGTAGCGGTTTTCAAAAGTGTCACGATACCACGGATAGGGACCCGTAAGGACGAAGGCGAGCGTATTCTAGACTTTGCCACGGCTCACGAGTTGGCATCAGCGAGTACGTATTTCATCAAGAAGACCAACCACCTTGTCAGGCATTCTAGTGGAGATAGTAGGTCGCAAATAGACTTCTTAGTGGTACGACAGGAAGAATTCAAGTACATAAAAGACAGCAAAGTCATTTCCGGTGAAAATGCGTACCTCAGCACTAGCCGCCGCTACTAGAAATATCCCGTGTGACAAACAAAGAAGAGAAACTGACGGGCGGTAGGGTGCGCATTGAATAGCGGAAGCTGAAGAACGACAGAAACCAGAGCAACAATGGAGTCAGCACTACCAGAGTTGGAAGACCAACCAGAATACTCCTGGACGCAACTAAAGAAAACACGTCCATCAGATTGCAAGTATGATGCACCAAACCGGAAGGCCAAAGCTAGACAAGGAGACATGGTGGTGGAACGATAACGTGCAAGAAATGATCAAGAAGAAGATCGCATACAAAGCATGGCAGGTGACAAGAGAAGAAGATGCACACCGAGAATACCTGATTACAAAACGTGCTGCAAAAAAAAGAATGTCAAAGAAGCAAAAGAAGCGAACATGGCAGACCTCTACAAAAAGCTGCACACTCGCGAAGGCGAGCGAGAAGTCTCTTCCGGATAGCGAAAAGAAGAACAAAGGCTACAAAGGACACGGATCACTTCTACAGTATAAAGGACGAGCATGGGAGAGTCCTGAGAAGACCACAGGAGATATGCGAACACTGGCGGCAGTTCGAAGCGGTGACTTCTACGAAATATAAAAAAACATCTACCTAGTTGAAACGGTACAAGGACCGGTGACAAACATCACAGAAGAAGAAGTCCGCATAGCCATAATGAACTGAAGCACGGCAAGGCGACAGGCCCGGACGACGTGCCCAGCGAGATCTGGAAAGAGTGTGGACAAGCCGAAGCAAGGTGGCTAACGTAACTTCTCAACCAGATAGTAAGCTTTAAGAAGATGCCGAGCGATTGGTGCCGTAGCACAACAATACCGATATGGAAGAGCAAAGGGGACGTAGCTGACTGTTTTCCATACAGACCCATCCGGCTCATGAGTCACGCTCTAAAAATCTTCGAAAGAGTACTGGAAGCGAGACTGCGAACCATCACATCCAGTGGATTTACATGATCTACTAGGGTGCCATTAGTCATGTACAAACAGCAGCAGGACCATCGCAGGAGTTCCAGATAAGCACCGGCGTACATGAGGGCTCCGTACTCTCACCAATCCTGTCTATCACTGTCATGGATGCAATAATCCTGAGACCATCCAGATCGGAAGCACGCTACTCAAGAGTATCAATTCCTTCAAGTATTTGGGAGCCGTATTTCCGCAAATAGCAGTCTTTAAGATGAAATAACTAGCAGGGCTGGATGAAGTAGAGAAGGATTTCACACGGCAGCCACTCTGGGCACTCCTATATGCAGATGATGTGGTTCTGCTATCAAGAAGCAGAGAAAAACTTCAGAAGGACGTGAAAAGTGAAAAGAACAGTTGGAGCTACACGGATTAAAACTGAACACTGCAAAGATGGAGTATATGGAGCTGGCAGCTCAGACACCTAAGACCATCCAGATCGGAAGCATGCTACTCAAGAGTACCAATTCCTTCAAGTATCTGGGAGCCGTATCTCCGCAAATGGCAGTCTTTAAGATGAAATAACTAGCAGGGCTGGATGGAGTGGAGAAGCATGACAGGCGTTCTATTGACAAACGGATACCACGTAATCTGAAGTCCCTGATATACCGCACACGAAATGAGGAGAGAAAGATTGGAGTATTGGAGACGCGAATGCTTAGGTGGACTCGAAGACTTATTATGCTAGATCACATCACAAATGATAGTGTACGAAGCACGATGAAAGTTGCGACAATCTCTAAGAAGATGCAAGAGAAATGTTTCCGATGGTGCGGGCACGTAAGGCGAAGGGAAGAAGACCACACAACGAGGCTGGCTATGAGTAGAAGCGCTAGAAAAGAGACCATGAAGAAGGCCTAAGATACGATGGATGGAAACAGTCAAAGAAGAGACGAAGGAACTTCAGCTGAGAGAAGGCCAAGCCCTAGCCAGAGAAGAATGGAGAAGGCGTACAAGAGCGGCATACCTCAAATGAAGGGAGAAGTGCAAAGATTAAAAAAAGGACGAGAGGTCGGTATTCCCGGCAGACTTCTATGACCCTCAAAACCGTCTGGATGTGGTCCATGCAGCTGATCGGCGAGATCCAGCTTGTTCTTGGGGTTGGGCTTCATCCAGTGTTTTAGATATGCGAGCGAGGATAATCTTCGTAAAAAGCCTGTACAGCACACTCAGCAGGCTAATTGGACGACTAGCTGGCTAACCCGGCTCCGTTAGGCCCTGTCAAAACACTATGAGACAGCTCTCATCCCTATCTCAGTACAACCTTCCCTGTGCCCACGCTTACATGCCAATTCACTATTCCCGCTGTTTTAGTAATCAGCATGCCCGATTACCCCCCTGTGCTAATTCCCAGCCCCGTAGCTCAAACTTTGCAAAAAATCGACAAAATCGATAATATATAAGTTAAATTACCAATATTGTGTTCGTAATCAGCATGCTCGATTACCCCCTGTGCCAACTCCCAGCCCCGTTAATCGAACTTTACAAAAAATCGACAAAAATCGATAAAATCGATATCAATTTATAACGTAAAGTAGCCTACGACACGCCCCCCCCCCCCCCCGAGAACGGGTCGCGAAATTTTTGAAAGTTACTTGCATGAGTTAAAAATGTGCAAGTGACTTGTTTATTTTTGTAAACAATTAAAATAATTTTCAAAATTTTTTAAAAATTCAAATTAGCCTTTTAAAAAAAATTTTTCGGGGGCGTGGCGTCAGCCACGCCCCCTTTTTTCAGATTTTAGGGGTTGGGGGCCCGCAAACATTTTGAGAGGCCCCCCTAAAATTTTTTCGGAGTGCGCGGCTGACGCCACGCACCTTCATTTGAAAAAAATTTTTGCCACCCCCCCCCCCCCTCGAGCCGAAATCCTGGGTAAAGGATATTCGTTGACGACAGCCCCGTTTCGTGCATTTACACCACTGCGGGCGTGCCTGTTTGAAGCCTTTCCAGCTTTACAGTACGCTGCAGCTCGCGGAGTGCTCGCAACTCACAGCACGCCCGTCCTTTAACCTCTTTTTGCTGTTTGAGCATTTCACATCGTTTTTTTCCTTAATTTTCATTTTAGGCAGTTACACATTCTCATACACGCAAGACCATTGCTCCGGAAAGAATCGGAAGGAATAATAAGTTTTCTTCAAAGTTGCAATGGCGGAATCGTGGCTATAATTGAGAGTGCAATGTTTTCTTCAGTGTTTCATAATGATTCGCCTTTTTTTCTTGAGAAAGACGGCTGAAGTGGGTGTTTCAGCACTCCTACATCAAGGACACAGTAGGTGTGCTAAAATAAACATTTAACTGCTCTCATTTGAGGAGAAGGCACGATAGCCATTACTACTCACCCCTCATGAAGAAAGCACACCCTTCCACTTAAGTATGCGAATGATAGTTTACGATTCTGAAAAAGTTTGTATGGTATGTAAAAAGGAGAACGAACAAAAACTGTGCGAAAACTTTTTTCCTGCTTTTTCAGTACCCATCAAAGCAGAATTTGTAGGGTATTCGACCTAGAGAAATTCAAAGAAGAAGGGAACGACTGACTGCCGAGTAACTGCCTGAATTAAAGATTAAAAAAGAAAAAAAAGATGAGAAATGCAAAAGAGCTTAAAGGACAGGGGCGCTGCGAGTTGCGAATTCCCTGCGCGCGGTAGCGTACTGTAAAGCTGGAAAGGCTTCAAGAAGGCACGCCCGCGGTGGTGTAAATGCACGAAACGGGGCTGTCGTGAACGAATATTCTCTACGCCACTGATACAGATAGACAATCGGACATTCAGCTTTATACATAAGATATTTCCGCAGATCCTTTCGTTCACCCTTCCTGACGAGAAGGACGGTTCTGACATTTTCCACTGGTCGGGAATCCTCTTCTTCTGAAAGTAAGATGTCAGGTGCGACGCGAAAATCTGTGTAGACGTTGTCCTCTGGCTCGCGAAATACGGAAAGATGGTCTGATCCTGGAGCTGTGGACGTGTTCGTGGTCTTAATCGCGGGGTGCACTCCAGCAGGTAGAATTCGTGGTGGTACTTCTCCAGTGGGCACAGCGGACATAGGCACGGGTATTGATGAGCGGAAGAGGTCGATGTTGAAGTTCCTTGTTCTTTGCAATAAATTCCATATTATATCAGTAAGAAGTCGGGGTCCCGTCTTTGCTCAATAATGAGGTCAGCGGTACGTGTATTTACGGAAGTCCCTTCGGCACTTCTTAAGACTTCGTCTTTCTTCGGCTGCTTCCAGTATCTTAAGTTGCCTGTACTTCCTGAGATCCTCCTGCAAAGCTGTTCTGCAGCTGGCGTTGGCTATCAGTCGCTCGAGATGGGTTGTATTCGGATTGTGCCTCAGAAATCTTCTTCTTTTGAGCAATTCCTTGGTGGTTTTCGAAATACGTTCCAAGTCCTTCTCAGCACTAAGGCACACTCTCTCCACAGGCTCGCAATCCTTCCAAAAGTCGATCGTAGTCGTGCGTTGGGTCTAGGGTCGAGCAAGAGATGTGGCACACAAGCGCCAAATACGATTTCCCCCCTATCTTTTGTCTCCATACCCTCCCCTCCCCCACCAACATCATCGTTTGCCTTCCGTATGCATGACATAAAGTCTCTCCAGGCATAATTAGGTACATATACGTAACCAGTGCGTCACCTTCGCTTGGCGGAGGTTCGCACTGGCTCCGTTATCCGTATGCCTTATTCATTATTTATTTATTCATTTTATTCATTGCCTTATTCTTATTCTTGCCTTAATGATGACTTTGAAACTCACCGCGCGAGGCTGTACATCATAAATGAATTGTAAACAACTGTTCACTCTTAAAGCATCTCCATGTAAGATCGGTGATGTTGAGAAAACTTTTTTGCCAAGGAATAAATACGAATTCGAACAGATTACTGAATTTATTCTGGCTTGATAATTGTTATAAAGATAATAGTGATTTTGGGCTACATCCTGCAAAAATCTTTTCAGATATTTATGTTTATGTAAAACCTTGCCAAATCGACTCTCTACGCGATCACTACTTTTTGGCGCTGTTTTCGCGAAAAAGCAAACTTTTGAGCACTTTTTGAGCTAGAATTCTTAAAGCGCAGGTTTGCTTGTCAGGCAAATCAGGACTCTGCAAAAGTTGAATTTGTGACCTAGTTTTGCGTGCCAAAAGCCAGATGGGCCCGTTTGAGGCGCAATTTTTGAAGGACCCGCTTATCGAACCGGCTCGTCCTTGTACATGGTGGGCGTACATGCTGGTACGGTATATGCTATGCAAAATTGTAGCTCGATGGCTTGGCTGCAGCTGCCTCTATGAATATTCGTGACACACACACACACACACACACACACACACACACACAGCCTTCGGCTGAGTGCGGCACATACAAGGAGAAGAAAGTTGTAAAAAAAGTTGCAAAATTTACTAACCTGATAATTGACTATGTTCGTATATGTAGCTACTTATGTTTTTTTGATGAATTGGTCATCTATGTTTTACAGCAAAAGAAAAAGCACATACCCATCGCAATCGTAGCCGTTGTCAAATTTGTATAGTACCTTACAAATTCTGGGAGGGTGGTGAAATTCTGACTGCTCGCACGCTGAAGGTGTTGCTCGCCGGCGCCACTGTCCGGGTGAGTTTGAGTCAGGTGTTGTGTAACTAAGCTCTGACGTCATTCGCTCTTTTACAATCGGTGTTACAGAAAGCAATAATGTTTTTACACCACGTTTCAAAATGGAAAGTTTTATCAAATGCTACAAGAACAACCATCCATCTCGCTAACTATCTAAGTTTCAAGACTGTTTTAATGTTGCTGCTGGCAATCTAAAATCCTTTTCAACATTATATAAGCTTGAGACTATCCCACATTCATGCATAAATTGCACTATCAAAATTATAATCTTTTTGGATTAGTCACCCTACTTCCATGACTAGTCCCTCTAAAGTAATTGATTATCTGTCAAGATACGCAGTCATTTAGCGAGATATGTCTTACAATGAGAATAATGATTTTAGTTGGACGATCTACTAAATCTAGAAGATGATGCAGACGAAAGGGAGAAACTTGCAACAGGGCTTGGCTGTCTGCAAAATATTACCCGTCTGAAAAGGTATCTTTATTTGACGGAATGGATTAAAGAAGTTTGTACAGTTGCTAGAGCGCTAATTATCCTTCGATATTTTCTGCATGTTCCAAACTAACAGTCTCTCCGCGTTCAAGGTCGCCAAAGACGGCTCATTTTTATTTATCCTATTTTCAGGTGTATAAGCCGCACCCTTTTCGCTCTAAACGAACACGCCAAAAGACTGACTGTCATCATGGAGCGCGTTAAGTGAGAGCAGTATGCGATAAGGCGACCGCGCGAGACATATGCGAGGCGGCACGCCTGGGTCTGCTAGCGTTTAGAGCAGAAAGGGTGTGGCTTATACACCTGAAAATAGGGAAATAGGGTAAATGTAAATGGTCGGTATAGGGGCCTGCAGGATCGCGAGAGTCGGACGTGCGGACGGCCATTGCGCCGCGCACGTCAGATGTGTGTCCGACGACTCAGGTAGGTGCCAGACTTATCCTGTTGAACAGGTTCATTCGGTTCACACCTTTGCTGTTGGATAGTATAGTGATTTGACCTATGAACCGAACGAACCGGCTGAAGCGGATAAGTTTGGCACCTGCCTTAGTGACATCGGACGTGCGCGGCGCAATGGCCGTACGCACGTCCGACTCTCGCGATCCTGCAGGCCCCTATATCCGAGTTTGAATAACTTTTAGGGCATATTATTCACCAACGATAATTATCTGTTTTATTTTTTTATGTCAAAGTCTGGCTTCTGTTGTTCAAGCTGTTCCTCAGTTGCGATTACAGTGGCTGTAGCTGTTCAACTTAGCATGGGGAGTAAAAATGTAAAAGAGTTTTTTAATCAATGAAATTTTCCTATCGAGCTGCTTTAACGCACATTGACTGCGCACATAAAATAAAATAAATAAAACACTCACTACTTGACAGTTGGCTCTAATAGCAAGTACTAGTTAGTACTAGATAGTTAACAACAGATGGCACAAAATTAACTATCTAGTTATTACTAGGTAGTCATTGCTCATGCTATTGCGATGCTTCAAAAAATGAGCTCCACGACACGGCAGTCTTGAAAACTTCCATAGCAATTATTTAGCTCGCTGCCACTGTTCTCCTGTCAACAGTTGATGGTGTGTGACCAGGATTTGCTAGACTTAATCACCTTGTTGTCATATCCTTGACTAGGACCCGGCACGAGGGCCAATGCCAAGCTGAAAATTGTTTTGGGAAAAAGCTAAGGATAGCGTGATCATACGTCTATTTGCATACGTATCCATCTGCAAGTTGCTACACGACTGACGTGCAAAATCAAGAGCTTGCTGCGCGTCACATTCGAAGATCCCGACTTCTTATCCAATAGCAGTAATCTACCTCGTTTGCAGCGCACACCTAGGCAGTGATTTCGAATTTGGTGTATAAATAGACAAGGGCTAAGATGAGCTTAGCGCAAAGTAATGTGAAAAATCATATGATAGAAGGTTGTTAGTTTTTGCAAGAAATTTTTATTAGTGCAAGTGGCAGGTTGACTCGTTCGCAAGCAGGCAGCGATTTGGCTCTAAATCTGTGGCCGTATTCATCAACGAACCCTGGGGGTTAAATTTACCCCGAGCGTTAGTTCAACCCTCAGGGTTCGTTGGCCGTATTCATCAACCAAAGGGTAGGGTTTGCCACCGAACGCAATCCACCCGCATCGATCAACGAACCTGTGGCCGTATTCATCAACGAACCCTGTGGTCGACGAACACGGCCAATGAACCCTGAGGGTTGAACTAACCCTGGGGATAAAGGTGTCAGTACGCGTCGCTGTGCAAACTCACATCACAGAATGCCTAAGTACGTGCTAAATTCCCTTTATACTTCTATTCTTTCACTGTTATAGTAGTATAATCAACGAATAAGCTTCTAACACTAGTTTTTGTAATAATCTCTAGCATGTTTGTGCAGCATCCAATCTTACAGCTTGAGTTTATTTTCATGTGTGCCAATGTGCCGTGTAAGTTCTACTTTTGCGCAGTTCGTTTTATACTGGGCTTATGCTACTCTTTTAGGAGTCAATGCGTGTTATCATAAAGTGGTTCTTCTGTTTTGGCACTTGTCAGAGTGGAATGCGCAACCATTTTTCCTCGTCGCATTCATTTGTCAGCAAAGCTAGAATTCTTTTTCTCGCGAACTCAGTGTTTTATGTACTCAAAATTTGAACATAAAACGAAGTCGAGACTAAATACTATAACAACAGTCTAATACTGAATACTACAATACTCGCTGATCGTTTTTCATAAAACTATTAGATGCGAGTAAATGTTTGTATGAAGTGTCGGGGTAGAGTTAACCTTGCTCTAAGCTAGGGTTAAATTAACCCTGATGAATTACGTAAGTTTTACCCTCCAGGGTTAGTTTGACCCTCAGGGTTCGTTGATTACGGCCACTGGTGTGTATATGCGCAATAGGGAGTCAGAACAAAGTATGAAAGATTATAAAATGCTCATGTAAGTGAAGAGCCTGCCCATACTCCAATCAGATTCACGCGGCTGGCGCGCTCAAGCGGAAAATCATAGAACTCGATGGCAGCAAAGGCAAATCGTCTCTCAGGTACCCATTTGCCACCCTCGTGTCGGGCCCTGTTCTTGATCCACCCTACCAGTTTGCAGTTGATGAATAGCTGACCAACGAGCAGCCCGATTACAACTCATTGTTTTGTACGTTGATTATTCGTCTTTTGGCAGCGTCGAAACGTTCGGATTTTGTGCTGGGATCTTTCATGATGGTGCACTCGTTTATCAGAAATGACCATTAAATTTGTTCATTCTGTACAAACAGCTAGCATTTAGTATCTGAGTAAAAAACTGATATGCCGACCTTTGCATATGCTGTGATCATGTGCTGTTATGCTGTCTGTATCACCTTGCCAGCACTGGGCTTGAGCTGCATCAAATTTTCTTACGATCATTCATTTCTACTTCCCTGATACTATTTTGCCATAATTTCACGAAAACAAAACTCACATTTTTCGATTTTTTGAGCCAAACGCTCAGTCACCTTGTTGGGTTTCTGAAAACGAAACTTATGCGGCACGATACTGTATAGGGCCCCCTGGTGGCAAAATGTTTTAGTGTGTTAGGCTGGTCGACTTTAGAAAAACAGGTGCGTCCTGTACTCGTGAAGTTAGGGTACCTTGTCGTCGTACATACGCGCCATTATAGAAAAGTTTTCAACAGTGCATGTTTCTGCAAAGGCACTCACTACTCTCAGTCTTCAACTAAACTAATCCACTTGCAGGAAGCTTCTTGAAGCTCTAGACACAGGAAGTTATTACCGTCAAGAAGAGATAGTCCGTCTATTCTGGAGCGTGGCAAAAAATCCACTCTCAAATGAATGGATGCTTTGTTTTTGCATTTCAAACTGGAAGGCAATCTATGAAAGGTAAAAACGTGTGTAAAGGCAGTGTATCACCAAGTTTGTTTGTCGGGATTTGACAATATAGCGAGTTAGATCGCATAAACTCGTTTTTTGCATGCTCGAAAACCTCGTTTTTGAAGGCCCTGAGAAAGCGCGGATTAGTTGCTTCACACTCTAGGTCCTGCCGCAGCGGCAGCAAAGAATGGAGGTGAACGTCAGGTGGAAGGACCCGTTAGAACGCGTAGGAACGAAGCCGGAGAATTCGGCCTTGCGTATCAAACCGCTTGGTGCGGACCACTTCGAACGCATTTTTCTCAGCGAATAGTCAAACTATGTCGGACTCATTGCAATGGTCAATTACGTGGGCCCTATGGTAGAATATGTAGAGCCGCGCAACCTATTTTAAGTGAAACACTGCCTTTAAAAGTACCCTCCACCCGAATTGAGGGATGAGATTCTTGAGTCATATAATGGAGGGGCCGTAACTAACACCGCCAAGTCTCGCCGCAGAAAATAGATTCCGAAGCGAGGGAAACGTTTCAGAAGGTAGTAGAACCCCCATGTTGGCTCTGTTAGCTCATCAACGTGGGTGGTCTGACGTTGAAAAGTTACGAAGCCAACGTAGCTTCTACCTCTTCTCGCTTTGAAGTTCATCTTTTGCACCGAAACTTGAGCGATGTCGCAGTTAGGGCCTCCTCCATCGTATGACATCAAAATCTCATTACCTTCATTTTGGATGCACGATGCCTTTGTACTCTTATTCGTCACCTAATCAATCTTCCATAGTCGCTTTGTGGATCATAAGCTTTCAGTTCATCTTTGAGCTCCTAAGAAAACAGTTGCTCAAACAACTTGTGATAATCTCTGAGTATGGATACATACTTTTCTGTAAAAAGTGACATTCAGGAACACGTATCAAATGCTTTATGAGGGTGATATGATAAAGACGATGGTCCATAAAGTAAACAGTTTAATCTCGAATTTCCAAAAGCTCGGCCAGTTCTGCGCATCACCTTTTCCATTCCAAGAAAATGTGAAATTGAAACTTGTGAAATTTCGATATAGGAATCGTGTTTAGGGTAACGAAATATATAGATTGGATTGTCAGATCGTGCTTTTTCAAAGTACGTTCCCATGGAGAAATGCTGTTGGTCAGTTTGTCATCTTACATTGCTTGTATTTACAAAATGCATACTATGCAATAACGACAGGTTTTTTCAAGATTCCAGGAATCTAGTAGATTTAACTGCAAAAATTTCTTTTGCTGCGGAAGTCTGGGCAACATTCTTCACTTCTATCGCCTTAAGCGCGGACTTCTGAGCAAAAAAATTTACTTTGACGGTTCCAAAACGGAAATACGAGACAAATACTACATTCAGATGTCCCAAATAAACGTTTGGTCGAAGTGTTCACCAAATAAAATATAAAGTAAAAGCACCATGCGACTCCAAGAGTTATAGATGCTATTCAGTTAACAGACACAAAGAGAAAGTACTTTTGATGCCCTAGGCCTTTCGACTTCAAATGTGAATAAAATACGTCTGGAACGTTGATCTTAAATTCATTTCAGAACGATTCTTTCAAAAGAGTTGAGGAGGCTTTCCCTCAAGGAGGAAAGGATTGCCTTGGATATACAGTCTGCTCCAATTGGGATCAGGCCGAATCGTCGGCGTAAATTTGCGCGCTCGCAGCGCTAGAGGTCTGCGCTGCATACGCGCGCTGTCGGAGAGAGCAAAAGGATTGCAGGGAGAGCACAGAAGCAGGCCGTGGGCGTGACCGCGAAACCCTAGCGACGCGGACTCCCGCCATGCCAATTTTGGCCTGGTTTGGGGCAGACTGTAGGAGTCGAAAGAGTTACAATAACTGGTCTGGTGTAGTGATGAGTAGGATTGTCTGGCGACCAAGATAACCCAAGTTTATTCCTGGTGTTTTTGTGTAAAAAAACAAAGCAATACATTTACGGATGGGTCTTAATGACCAGGCTGAGCAAAAGGTGTGGCACACGATCGCCGGAGGCGACCCCTTTCACACTGAGTGTCTTAACAGCCCCCTCCTACCCCCCCCCCCCTCCACTAGCATGATTGTCTACCTAGTTAGGCATAAGAGACCGTACCGCACCGAGCATAATAACATATATTTACAATTGTATGTCAACAACCCCTGTAGACCAAATTAACGATTTCTGTGGTTTCCAAATATTGGACCATCCAAGTGAAATGGTTATTTCAAACATGACTGACTTTGTTTGCACACTATACAAAGCACTAATTCGCCTTTGCTCATATAAAGAATTTTACTTTGTTAACACCAAACTATGGGAAGAGAATGCCAAAATCTCTTTGTCTCATTTTTCGCTCCCAATTTTCGTGCTTTGTTATTCAGAAGGAAGACGAACTGGACCCAAATACATTTACAGACTATTTTAGTTGAATTACGCATACATTGCCCACTAGAGTTTCTTTGAAAGTAAGTTAAATGCTTGTGGCACAATCCCAAAAGAAATGTGGCTGTCACATCTTTTTTGAAATTGTTAACTCCCACTGACTAACCTTTAGAGCATACATGCATCTAGGCTTTTTATAAAGTTGTATTCGTTTTTCCAAGTCTTTGTTCAAGACAAATGTTGGGTTACGGTCCGTTTGATAGCTTAGAGACAGGGCGTCAAAAGAGAAGGTTCTTTGGAGAAGAAAAAAGATGCACATAACAATACAAAAAATAAACAGATAGACAGATAAGAACAAAAAGCAGACTGCAAAAGCAAAGGAAACTCCTGAAAAGCGAATCAAAACGCTGCAATGAGTTTGAAATCTTTCATTTGGCGTCATTCGAACTGCAGATTCTCGCTCCAGGATCAGGCAATTCAAAACACGAGAAAAACGAAGAAAAGCTAACTTTTTCTTTGCAACTGTTCCAAAAATAATCATTTTTCAGTAGTGATTATCAAAAGAAAATAAACAAGAAAGGAGTCACTCAAAAACACAGCTTCTTTTATACTAAGTTGAGATGCAAGTCAAAGCCAAATTAGTTTTTGATGCGTCCTTTGAATTTTTAACCCCGCATTTCCCCATTTTTTCTACCATGAGACGTTGTCTGGATTATTCCCTCATCATTTTGAGCAATAGTCGTTCCAGCTGGAAAGGAATCGCTGCGAAACTGAGACAGGACAATGTAAAGAAAAACGACTTTCTATGAATTTTCAGAGAAAATTCCGCCATAATCGAAGAAGTAAGCGCTGGGTCGTTGTCAGCATTATGAACAGAAGCAAGATCTACACAATGCACGAAAAGACAGCGTGAAAAGAGTTAAGCTAGAAGAAAAACAAGAGATTTTTGAAAACACGGTTTTTTGCCGGATGTGTTGTCTCAGGACGTTGTGAAAATGTGGTTTCGGGACGTTGTCTGCGTGAGAGTAGAGATCAAGCGCTTCATATGATACTCAATTTGTTGCCATTCGGTTTAGAATAACGAAGAAAAGGATACCAGAGCTAAATGCTTCGTGCCCCGCGTTTGGGCTAGCGAGGTAGCGCGCAACGCAAGGAGTCCCGAAACCATATTTTCTGATTTGAACGAGAAATCCGGCAAAAAACCGTGTTTTCGAAAATCTCCTGTTTTTCTAGTTTAACTCTTTTCACGCTATTTTTTCGTGCATTCTTAGATCTTGCTTCTGTTCATAATGTTGACAACGACCCAACGCTTACTTCTTCGATATGGCGGAATTTTCTGTGAAAACTCATAAAAAATGCGTTTAACTTACATTGTTCTCTCTGTGTTATCGCAGCGATTCCTTTCCAACTTGGACGACTATTGCTCAGAGTGATGAGCGGAACAATCCAGACAACGCCCTAAGACGTATCGAAAATTAAATTTGGTTTCGACGTTCTTTTCGACTTAGTAAAAAAGAAAGTTTGCTTCACATAATTCCTTTCTGTTTATTTTCTTTTGGTAATCAACACTGAAATTGATTATTTTTGAGACAGTTGCAAAGAAGAAATTAGCTTTTCTTTGTTTTCCTTGTGTTTTGAACTGCTTGGTCCTGGAGCGAATACCTGCACTTCGAATGACGCTGAGATTTCAAACTCATTGCAGCGTTTTTATCCGGTTTTCGAGAGTTTCTTTTGCTTTTTCAGTCTGTTTTTCTGTTCTTATCTGTTTATTTGTTTTTTGTATTGCTATGTGCATCTTTTTTTCTTCTCTGATATTTAATAAGCAACCTTCACTTTTCATGGAGGGCAGATATTCAAACAACCTTCCCTTCTGACCGCCTGTCTCTAGGCTATCGAACGTATGGGCATAACTCAACTTTTGCCATGCACATAGACTTGGAAAAACGACTACAACTTCTTCTACGGTAACAATCTCTGATAAAATTTTTACTGTGAAGAGAAGAAGGTTTAGCGGTTCTAATGATATAGAAAGCCTAGATGCATGTGGTGAGTTAGTGGGGTGTGGCCCAATCCCAAAAAAGGTGCGGCGGCCACATTTTTTTTCGGTATTGTGCCACATGTCTTTAACTTACTTTCAAAGAAACTTCTAGTGGGCAATGTATATATAATTCATATAGCTGTTTGGCCTCCTTTTGTGATCAGAGTTTTGGAGTCATTCGATAATGTCAAACTTGTTGATCTCGCCGGCGGGGATGCCTTGAATCCTTCCAAGCCAAAGTCTTTATTGACGAAGTCCTCTGGTCTCAAGACCTGGCAAGAGCTATCTGTGTGAGTCAATGGAATCAAGTTAAGACACTTTTAATCTCACACGACGACGTTTGTAGAAATTATGACCGCCTTCATATGGTTTTCAACATAGCTCTTTCTACTACTCTATCCATTCCTTTCTATACTCCTCCCGTAGTATATGCAGTATAGATTCTTACAACCAGAATTACACACAAAAATGTCCTCTACTTTTAAGATCTGCTGCTAAAGTCATCACAACAAGATTTTGTGCATAGCTACCACGATAATCGCTCGCTTCGTTCTCTAAACATTGAGGAAAACGTAATTTGCACTTGTTGCATTTATTATATTAGTTTTTGCAAAAATATTGTCTGTTTTGCAAAATTCCATTTCAAAAGCTATAACGTAAATCTTTGGTAAGCTAAGGCGCACCTGCATATTCTGACATCGCGAATGTGAAGAAAATCATACGCAGAGTCAAGCAAGAGGTGTGACACACGATCGCTGGTTACGACCCCCCCCCTTCTTATTGCTGTCTCAATAAGAACCCCTGAACTATATACCTAAGATAGCATTACTTGTAGGCTCTGTCAAACATAACGGGCAACATATCCATAATTAGCATGTCAGTTAACCACTATAGGCAATGTTTGAGCAAATTCTGAAGTTTCAAGATACTAAGTCACTCAAGTACAGGGTTGGGGGAAAGTCTTTGAACACGGTATTTTTATCGTAATGATGAAGCTAGGCAAGATGATTACATGAAATAAATAGATAATGTATATTCAACTGTCTGCTATATAAAACTAACTTTACAATTCGAAGATTCCTCTTTTGCCGCGAATACAAGCTCGACATCGCTTGAGAACGCTGTCCACGGTGGCACGTAGGTGCTCCACGTCGACTTCCTCCCACGCATCCTGGAGAGCACGTCGCAGAGACTCCACAGTCTTGCGTGAGTGAGCACAGGCTTCGGCCTAAAGAATTTACCACTTGCGGTAGTCAAGGGTATTCAAATCCGGCCAATACGGAGGCCATTCCAAAGGAGTAATGAAGTCCTTAACGTTGCTTTGGAGCCATGCTTGAACAACCTTCACTTTGTGCGCAGGTGCGCTATCCTGCTGTGAGCACCAATCGCTCTCGGCAAATTAGTATTGGTACAGGTCAACAGTTCCTTCTTCACGGTGCTGTTCACATGCGTGGCAGTCTCCATATTAAGCACTGAGACCCTAAAAATCAGCGGCATTTTGCTGTCGGAAGCGATCGCCGCGCAAATTGTCACAAAAACCGGATGAGCTTTCCTTCTGCAAGTCCCCTTGCTGTTGGCTTCCTGAGGTCTTTAGGTGACGACTCTATTGTTTTGGCGATCAAAAAACCTGCTTCACGGTGAAAAATTTGACGTCAGAAAAGAGTATGTTTGGTGGCGTGCCTTGAAGAGACGTTCAGGCATTCGATGGCATCCGCGCAGTCAAATCAGCTTCGTGTCTTTCCAAAAAGCATGAATTATTAGCATCTCGAAAAGCTTCATCCCAAGGCTTTGTTCCACGATGTCGGAGAATTTTCTACCAGAGATGAAAAGCTTTGAACCCCGCTCAATCAAGCTTCTTCGCGGATCGCGACGATGGCGCTCGCGAACGATCTTCAGAAATCTGTGAGTGTCCGCAGTAGCCAATTTATCACTCGTACAGCAGTTCTGGGTGCTGTTCATATCCTGGAAACGACGCAAGGTGGAACAGACGCTAATTTGTAAAATTTGGGGAGTCCGCGCAATCTGCTGGTTAGCCATCCTTTCCTCGTGCATCTTCGCCATCAACGCTCGCTCCGTTCCAGAAGGCATATCTCCGACAGAATTGAAGCTAGCAGTCCAGTTTTTGGAGGATTTGTAACCAAAGGTATAAGAAGCAAACGTATATAATTAGCATACAAGAATATGTGGAAAATCCGAAGATACAATGACGTCAAAAATTGTTCAAAGACTTTCCCCCAACCCTGTAAAATCGCCATTTTCCAGCATGATTAACTTTGTTTCAAAGATGAAGTAGCCAGCTGTTTTTCACTCAGGACAAAGCACTACTCCTTCTTTGGCCAATTCAAAAATCTCGCTCCAAAAAAGCCCTCCTAACTTTGGAATTAGAAGCCAACCAAAATCTTGTTTTCCCTGTTTTTCCCTGCTTTTCTTTCACCAAATATTACTCAGAGCTAAGAAGACGAATCAGGCTCAAATTACTCCTATGAAGCCACGAGGTCTAGGCTATCGATTCATATAAATAATGTAAGCTAAAAATGTTTTTTTGATGTAGTTAATGGGGTGTAGCACCACCTCCAAAAAGCTGTGGCTGCCACAGCTTTTAGAGGTGGTGCCACATCCCATTAACTTACCTTGAAACAGATCAAATAGCTGCGCTTTTTATATCGTTATTACTGCTTAACCTTCTTCTTTACATAGCAGAAATTTCAAAAAAAAAACCGTTGAAAACGTTTCTTCAAAAGCAAGATATAATCGTTTTTCCTTACCTAGGCAAATGTGAAATACTGGTAAAATACTGCGAAAATATTGGGATACGGTGACATGCTAAGTTTGCGCCACTACGTGAATCGCAAGGGAAGGCGACAAGAATGTATATATTCGATAGCCTAAGCCTCGCTCTACATCAAAGTAATTCAAGCCTAAATGGTCTTCTCTAGCCTGAGTTATTGAAAAGGAAAAATGGAAGAAACGAGATTTTGGCTTCCTCTTAATTCCTTAATTTGGAGGTCATTTGAAGTAGGATTCCTAATGTGAGCAAAGAAATAGTAGTTGTTTGTATCAAGCGCAAAAATAAGTAGTTAACTCACCTTTGAAACAAAGTAACATGTTGGAAACGACCATCTCACTTAGGTGTTCTGTAATTGGAAACCTCAGAATTTGCTGAAACTTCGACCACAGGGGTTATTTTACTTTTAATTGCAAAACGATGCTCTTATGCTTTATAGATCTTTAATCACGCTTACTGTACGTATACGATGATGGGTCAAACATCAATGTGCCAGTATCTTGCACGACGGGCCTACTTGACATTGTTAACGAATATCATGTTATGCGAACAGCGGACGCCTTGATAACGATCCTCCCCCCCCCCTGATTCCTCAATACGAGCCCCCAGGTGTCGCATGCCACACCCCACGCTTGACCCTGACCATATGTCAAAAAACCGAAAGTTTTTCTTTCGAAAATGTGCTGATATATCAACAACCGTTGTAACAGCACTTTTTTACGAAAAAATTAGAAGTGCCTTTATTTCGTTCCAGAGACATTGTGGGCAGGGCCCGGCACAGATGGTTTGGGGTCAAATTGGACTTCGTTTTTGAAGTTAGAAGGAACAGGGATATCGTTTTTCTAAAGTGCTGGGGGAAGCGCCGATAAAATAAAACGACGAACATGTCAGGTTATATGGTTGAATGTGTTCTTTCGCAAGCGCGCGAATTTCAAACGCAAGACTCAAACAAACAAACGGCTTGTTTACAGCGCACAAACAATCAAATGCTCCGAATTTGGGCTATGTGAATACAATATTACACCATACTATGTTATGTAAAAAATTCCCAAATCTTATGTATCTTAATATTCGTTCCCGAATTTGCTGGTTTCTAGACCAAAACCAAACCAACTGGGTTCGGAGCATAAATGTCGGAGAGTTCACATAAGTTTTGCCTCTTTCTGATTTGAACGATTAGAACGGTCAAAAATCTATCATATAGTGAAGAGAGCGAATCAAACTATTGCCTCTCCTCTTTTTTTTTGAGCCAAAAGTAGTGTAACTATGCATTGATAGATGACTGCGCTCCAATCACACGCAGTGTCTTCTGAACTATGTGGCGAAAAATGCATCGCCAGACTGTTGAGGCTACAGATTTGGTTGGCCAAGGAGGTTTTCAAATTCTGAGTACTAAAATGGTACCCTACCCAGTGACAGAGCCTTTAATCAACTCGAAATGTTTTCTTTTTGCTTTTTTGTTATATTAGGTACCTCAAAATGCGCTTTTTTCGCCTTTTTATTGTTATTTTGATTGAATAAAGGTACCCTACTGATTTTTAATTCAAGCCGGAACCCAGCTGACCCCCTTCACCCACGGCCAATGAGGAACTGGAAAAAGTGAGACTAAGAAATCAACATTTTCAGCAAAATTATAAAACTAACTGGAAAAAGTGAGACTAAGAAATCAACATTTTCAGCAAAATTATAAAACTATCAGCACTATTAAAATCAAATTTAGTGACATGTTGATTTTGAATATTATTAATATGATCATCAAAAGCCTATTTGCAGGCTCACTGAGAAGTACAGGAAATTTGCCGCCTATTGTTCACTTTTAGAGAATGGTGAAAAAGCCTGGAGAAAAATTTACGTGTGAAGCCTTTGTGTATAACGTCAATGAGGTTATTACTCACTATTTGCTGAAATAATAAGTGAAATAATAAATGAACTTTGATGATTGGTGCAAAGTTGAATTGCATTCTTTTTAAGAGGTATAAATTTTCTAGGCAGAAGGCGGAATCCGTGGAAAGTCATTGAATGCTTCCTTAAAGAGTCATTGTTCCAACTTTTAATATTATTTCTAAACTCCGAAAGAGATCGTAACATTTGCGTAGAGAAGCAGATGCAACAGAGGCACCTGTTACATCCAAGACTTAGTGTAATCAGAGTTAGTCTTACTGTCAAAATGTTATAGCTACGAGGATCGTGAAGTTCTAAAATCCGCCTACTTGGACGATGATAGGGATGAGGAAAGCAGCCAGAGATGCATTTTTCCGCCTTGGAGCACTATACAAGTGGAGAAGGACAATCGCATGTGATCACTGCGTGATTATGCTGGAAAAATTTTGTTTCCCATTAAAGAAGATTGAGAAATATAAAAGATCTTAGCAGGAAAACGCAGTCATAATGCCTAGCCTAGTTTAGAAGTCTAGTTTCCATCCGCTTTCAGAAAACATACAGCTTGCCAAAAGAAAGAGGAATTTAATTCTGCCGGTAGAGATAGTTTTAGTCGTTTTTTCAAAATTGTAGAATTTTTCTATAAAAAATTGTAGATTTTTGATATGAGAAGATAAGAGAGTCTCTAGCCATACATTGATTTACTCTTGTTGAAAGCTTCCAGAAAATATGTAGCTTACCAAGAAAGAGAGGATTTTCCTGTATTGTGAAGGTGGTCGCAATTGTTTTTCTAAAATCAAGGAAGTTTTTTTTATAAAAATTCATAACTTTACTGTACGAAGAGCTAGAAGAGTGCTTTGCACTCCATTGGAATCCCCTCGTCGTTCGCTTTCAGGAAATATTTAGTTTGCCAGGAAAAAAGAGGATTTTCCTATCGGGTGAAAGGGGTCGCAGTCTATTTTCCGGAATTAAGCCAATTTTTAACTTAAAAAAACATAACAATTTTATATGAGAAGCTGGGAGAGAGATAGGTGTTTATTGAATTCCTCTCGTCGTCCGCTTCCAGAAAATATATAGGTTGTAGGGAGAAGGATGCTAAAAGTACGTGGTGAAAGGGGAGGGAACATGGTATAATGGAAATCTTCCTTTCTATACTCAAAAAGCGTCGTTTTAAGGAGCTAAAGGAACATGCCCATTATACCATGTTCCCTCCCCTTTCACCACGTACTTTTAGCATCCCTCTCCCTACAGCCTATATATTTTCTGAAAGCGGACGACGAGAGGAATTCAATAAACACCTAATCACTCTCCCAGCTTCTCATATAAAATTGTTATGATTTTTTTAAGTTAAAAATTGGCTTAATTCCGGAAAATAGACTGCGACCCCTTTCACCCGATAGGAAAATCCTCTTTTTTCCTGGCAAACTATATATTTCCTGAAAGCGAACGACGAGGGGGTTTCAATAGAGTGCAAAGCACTCTTCTAGCTTTTCGTATAGTAAAGTTATGAATTTTTATAAAAAAACTTCCTTGATTTTAGAAAAACAATTGCGACCACCTTCACAATACAGGAAAATCCTCTCTTTCTTGGTAAGCTACATATTTTCTGGAAGCTTTCAACAAGAGTAAATCAATGTATGGCTAGAGACTCTCTTATCTTCTCATATCAAAAATCTACAATTTTTATAGAAAAATTCTACAATTTTGAAAAAACGACTAAAGCTATCTCTACCGGCAGAATTAAATTCCTCTTTCTTTTGGCAAGCTGTATGTTTTCTGAAAGCGGATGGAAACTAGACTTCTAAACTAGGCTAGGCTAATTATGACTGCGTTTTCCTGCTAAGATCTTTTATATTTCTCAATCTTCTTTAATGGGAAACAAAATTTTTCCAGCATAATCACGCAGTGATCACATGCGATTGTCCTTCGCCACTTGTATAGTGCTCCAAGGCGGAGAAATGCATCTCTGGCTGCTTTCCTCATCCCTATCATCGTCCAAGTAGGCGGATTTTAGAACTTCACGATCCTCGTAGCTATAACATTTTGACAGTAAGACTAATTCTGATTACACTAAGTCTTGGATGTAACAGGTGCCTCTGTTGCATCTGCTTCTCTACGCAAATGTTACGATCTCTTCGGAGTTTAGAAATAATATTAAAAGTTGGAACAATGACTCTTTAAGGAAGCATTCAATGACTTTTCACGGATTCCGCCATCTGCCTAGAAAATTTATACCTCTTAAAAAGAATGCAATTCAACTTTGCACCAATCATCAAAGTTCATTTATTATTTCACTTATTATTTCAGCAAATAGTGAGTAATAACCTCATTGACGTTATACACAAAGGCTTCACACGTAAATTTTTCTCCAGGCTTTTTCACCGTTCTCTAAAAGTGAACAATAGGCGGCAAGTTTCCTGTACTTCTCAGTGAGCCTGCAAATAGGTTTTTGATGATCATATTAATAAAATTCAGAATCAACATGTCACTAAATTTGATTTCAATAATGCCAATAGTTTTATAATTTTGCTTAGAATGTTGATTGCTTAGTCTCACTTATTCCAGTTTTTCTTCTCCGAATTTCAGGGGATAAAACCCAATATTCGACTTTAACTTGATTTGGCTACAATTTCGCTTGATGCATGTGAATGAAAAGAACATGAGAAGCAATGATGACAAACATTGCCCCCCCCCCGGTCGACGCACCTTCACAGCGGCGGCAGCTCTCCCCCCCCCCCCTCCCAGCGGCCCTCAAACCCCCTTCACCCTGGAGAGGCGGGACCCCTATGACCCCCTTCACCCTGGAGAGGCCATGTTCCCCCTTTGCACACGTATGGGGAGAATTCGTTTTTTAAAAATGCTCCAAACCAACGCGTGCCGGGCCCTGATCGTGTAACCTCCAGCCAAAAATGCGTATATGCCAACTTCGAGCGACCAAGACAGTGGTGACACTAACATATTTTTTGCCTTTCTTATTTTGAGACGCCATCATAGTTTTCTCGCAGGAAGTTCAAAAACCTCTGAAACAACGCGAATTTTCCTGCAATTCTCATGGTACCTTTGCCCACAGAGGAAATGTGATGTATTGGAGCACCCTACCTTTACCAAAACTTGAGTTATAGAAGCGTTCCAAAAAAAATTCTTTTGAAATATTGGGTTGATGCAAAAATTCTGTCACATCATTTTTGTCTGAACGGATTTACACAAAGTTAATTTCGCTAGATAGAGGAAGTCCTTCCCTTTGTGATAGTTCCTGTGCTGCTCCTCGATAAGGGATAGCTTTTAAGATGAAAGCAGAAGAAAAAAATTACTTTAGTCCCGCTTATTTTGAGTCAGGCTGTTAAAAATCTGAAATTTGCGGTAAAATTCCAAGCAGTGTGGTATCTCTTCTGATCCACAGTTTCTAAAAGTGCAAAGTTTGTGTCAAATGAGCGTTTTTGTGAAAAGCTATGATTTTAGAAAAAAAAGCTCATAATCAGATTTGCTCTTTTGTCTTGCTTCTAACTTTTCACAGAAATGCCCATTAGAGATAAACTTTGCACTGTTGGAAATTGCAGATTAGAAGACTTAATATACTGCTTACTAGACATTCTGCAAGTTTTTAGATTTTTAGCATCCTACAGAATGACCGAGGTTGGAATAATTTCATTCTCGTGCTTCCATCTCAAGAGCTACCCCTTATGAAAAAGCAGCAAAGGTGCTATCGCAGAGAGAAGGCCTCTATCTAGCAAAATTAATATTGTGCAAATTTGTTGAGAGAGAAAAACTTATGGTTCCTCATAAATGATACGACACAACTTTTGCGCGATCAGCATGCTCCCCCCCCCCCTCCCACCTCCCCCCGTGCCAGCTCCCAGCCCCGTAGCTCCAAGTTTGCAAGAAAGCGAAGAAATCGTTGGAAAGAATGGATATTTTTACAAACAGTTATTTTATTCGCATTCAGCGTGCTCGCTTACCCTCCCCCCCCCCCCCTGTGCCAACTCCCCGACCGTAGCTCAAATTTTGCAAAAAAATCGATGAAATCGATAAGGGTGACGAATAATTCTAAAAAAGTGATGGTGTATTCGTAATCAGCATGCTCACCTACCCCCCTGTTCCAACTCCCAGCCCCGTAGCTCAAACATTGCAAAAAATGGATAAAATTGATATCGATCGATAACGAAAGGTAGCCTACGACACCCGCCAGGGAACGGTATGTGCGCAAAGCTAGGTCCCGATCGATTCAGAAATGGAATTTTCTATTCGGAACATACGTACACACAGACAGACAGACAACATACATTCAGTTTTATATATAAGATACAATCAAATACAATACATGCACACCTTACTCCCCAACATTGAGAATAAGAAAGTTCTCTAGAAATGATACGGCAAACCGATGAGATGACCAGCGCTGAGGAAACAGCAGACAAATGTCGAAATTTCCTCAAGCAAACAAGCTTCGAAAATTCCCAAGCAATGCATAGGCTTATTCACTATTTTCGACGAGAACAAAAAAAGGTTGAAGTCAAGTGAGCATTCAAGCTTTGTTAAAAAATGCCCTTTACTCTTTCCATCCTCAATGAAAGGGATTGCAACTGACTTTGTCAGTTTTGTTAAAAGTAGTAATGCACTTTTAAGAAAAAAGGACACAAAGATTACAAAAATTAATCCTTGTTGACCGGATACACATTTTTCAAAAAAAAAAGATATGGAAAAAGGTTTTATTTCTGTAAACTTTTTCACACCTTTTTGTAACTTCTGTCCAAGATTAATATTATTTTAGATCAAAGCCTTTCAAAAAAGCGGCTGCAACGGTTGCGATCACAACGCCATACATATGGGATTGGAGCAGGTGGAGCATAGAATCCAGTGGATAGAAAGATACTCAAAAAAAGTTTCCGAATTGGCCCAATCGGAGCTAGATTCCCTTCGCTAAACAATAATAAGCCGACTTCTAAAAGTGGCCAAGAAGATTAACATTCGTTTTGTATCAGAGTGAGCAATAAAATTGTCCGTGTTTATGCTTGTGTGAATCACAATACTGTAGCTCAAGGGACTTCAAATTTAATGAAATCGAACTTCCTATTTTTCAAGCACGTTATCAATGAATAAACAGTTAGACAGTTAGCCATCAAGCACTTTCCTGCCACCATGAGCAATTATGAGATATGTGTTCTTAATTGTTGTCATTACGACCATGAGAGGTACGTTTACGACGAGGCTATTTGAACAATTATAATTCTCGAGATTTGAGCCTAGCTTTCAGTGGATAGCAAATCGACATTAGAAATTTTTACTTGGCTTGCGAGAACAAACTTCATTGCAAGATGGAATGAAACGTTCAATCTATTAGGTCATACCAAAAATATCTTTTTGAATAATTCAAGCAGTTCTTGCTTTCCTAGTCGATAGAGCAGATCAAGCTCTACAAAACGACCACCAAGAGTCTGCCTAAGTTGCCTTTCATGTGAAATTTGTAGTCAAAATCGCAAAAAATTTTGTCACCTGGAAATATTTTTGCGTGAAAAAACGCTACGAACCTCCAGTTTGGTCATTACAGTGACCATACTCAGACACTCGCTGCGGCCGCGCGTGCGCCATAATAACGTTACAGTGCGAGCGGCGCACCCTATTTGAGGCTGCCTTGCGAGCGCGCGCTTTGGTTGAAGATGCAGTGCGAACGGCTCGTCATAGTTGAGGCTGCAGTGCGAGCGGTGCACCTTCGTAGCTGCGAGCACCGCGCCGTATTACGGCCGGCGGCGCACTTACTCGGACGCTCGGTGCGGCGGCGCGCGCGCCATAACAGCGCTGAAGTGCGAGCGGCGCGCCCTAGTTGAGGCTGCAGCGGCGTGCAATTTATCAGTGAGCGGAGTGCCATGATGTCTTCTGCATTCTCACACGCTGTAAGCAAAAGCAACACCCGCGTGAAGTACGACGCAGTGTTTTGTGTGCTTCATCGCTAATTCAATGAGGTTATCGCTGCTTCTGTGGAGTTGTCTTAACAGAAGCGGGGTTCTTCCACTGAGAGTTAGTCCCCAAAAGCACTGCGAGTAGGTGCTGAGTTTGGATCAAAATTTGGAAATTTGAGATGTTTAAATTTTCAAATTTAAAGTTTAGAAATTTTAGGTCCATATGAAAATTTAAAATCCAACTTTGATTTTTTGCCTGAAGGTGAAAGGTTGTGATCAGGTCTACTACGGTTCACCGTGATTTACTGCTTCAAATGAGAATGGCATTTGTTTGTACAGTGCGAGCGGCGTGCCATTAGCGCGCGACGCGCGCCGTTTGACGGCCGGCGGCGGGAATATGAGCGCCGGCGCGCGTACGGAGCGCGCTGCCCAGCGTGTGTCTGAGCAGTGGTACTCAATTATGCCTTTACTTGATTTTTTTTGCGCATAAGGCGAGATATTAAAACGTTTCGGACCGCGAAATCGCGCGCGGCGAAAAAGAGTGCACTTTCAGCCATTGGCCAACAAAGGGACCTTATTTCGTAGGCTGTGTGCTATTAGGTTGTCCGGAAATTAATGCCCGTTTTGAATTTCAACCGCAATAAGTCATACACTTCTCACTTCTGAATAGGTTGCAAAGTACCATTCGATAGAGCAAAGCAAGCTCTACAAGATGGCAATTTTGCTTTGCAACAGCTCTCTCCTCCTCGAGTTTCGAGCCAAAAACTAAAAAGACTCAGCAGCCCAAAAAATCGAAAAAAAAATCGTAACTCAGTTCATAAAAATCCTACAAAAATTCTAACTTGCTCACGTAAACACTATCCACATAAAACATCTTTATACGCCTTTGCCGTATTTTTTTCTCTGTTAGAAATCAAGAAAACGGAAATTTTCATGCTTTTGCCAAAGTGGTGCTGTGTCGTTCCCACATAAGTAGATGTGTACTACTAATCTGTAGAAGTACAAAGGTAAATTTTCAGCTTTTTACAAGCTCTAGTTCTCGAGAAATTCGAATTTTAGCTTGGACCACCTGACCAGTAAAAGCTATATTCGATATTTCTCGAGAACTAAAGCTTGTCAAAAGCTAAAAATTTACGTTTGTACTTGTACAGATTAGTAGTACACATCTACTTATGTGGGAACGACACGGCACCACTTTGGCAGAAGCATGAAAATTTCCGTTTTCTTGATTTTTAACAGAGAAAAAAATACGGCAAAGGCGTATAAAGATGTTTTATGTGGATAGTGTTTACGTGAGCAAGTTAGAATTTTTGTAGGATTTTTATAAACTGAGTTACGATTTTTTTCGATTTTTCGGGCTGCTGTGTCTTTTTGGTTTGGCTCAAAACTCGAGGTAAAGAGAGCTGTTGCAAAAGCAAAATTGTCATCTTGCAGAGCTTGCTTTGCTCTATCGAATGGTAATTTTCAACCTATTTAGAAATGAGAAGTTCATGACTTATTGCGGTTGAAATTCAAAACGGGCATTAATTTCCGGACAACCTAATACATCTATAATCAACTCTTCAGATAAGTTCCATACCCAAAAAGTGTTTAAACTTTGTCGCTTGTGAAGGACTTCTGTGCTTTCCTGAAAGATAGGAACGAATACACAATTTCTAATAATATCCAAAAGTACCTATGTTGTACACGGTATACATCAGTATTGAAACTACAGTTTTTCTCTTTGATTTCGAAGCAAAGATAAGTTGCGACGTCGCACGCGTCGTTCGCGTTGCCGCACTTCGTTACAACCGTTGTTCTGTTTGACCTCAAATCTCCTAAACAAATATCGGCGGCACAACTCTACGGAGCCATTCGAAAAGTAGAAGCATAGGCCTTTGTCCTGATGAGATTGACCTAAAAGAAAATCTCCTGCAAACGTCAAAATTGTAAGAGTCCCTTTATTATTGCGGGTGTTTACAGAAGGCAGCGGAGATGACGCTGATAGCACGCCGACCCGCGTACAAGAGGATGGCGCGAGGAGGAAGAAGGAGAGATCTCGGAACCTCCAACTGCAGAGCGGTACGCTCACGCACAGATCGTCGTGCATCAACCTCTGCTGTTTCTTCCGTGTCTTCACGTACTTTGTCTAGTAAATCATATTATTACGACTTTATATCGCCTGCTAGTAAAGAGAATATCTATTGGGCCCAGATTTTACTAAATGATCCTTCAAAAACGCGTGCTGCACCATGTGCAGTACCGGTCCGAAACGTGTTAAAGATAGCTTCAAAATGCAAACTTCGCCCCCAGCCCCTCCCACATATGTCATTGTATACTACAAGCCTTACTTATTATAATCTCAAAATTTTGCCCCTGTGCGGCTCTTAAGATCGAGAAATATCAATTTTTACATAAAAAACCCAAAAAGAGGCATTTTTTGACAATTTTGGACCACTTTTATTTCTCAATTCTAAACCCCGGAAGAAATCCACCAAAATTTTTGGTAACTACTATGTGTCTATTATATACAGACCAAGTTGGAAGTCCGTAGGAATTTTCTTAGAGTAGATCCGATTTTTAGAGTAACTGAAAAATTTGATTTTGGCTCCAATTGTGCTCAGATTACGACTTAGATGGATCCATGGTGGCTTCTTTGTAGACTTTGATTCGCCTTCGAATGATACCCTAAACTTGTTGAGAAAACAAAACAGCTCAATATATTTGAAAATGGAGTTTACTTTTGGGACAACCTAGTATAAAGGTCATATCATAAAGTAATAATCGTCTTGTGCAAAGATTTTGAGAACAATTTATGATTGTGGTAGGAGGGTTGTTAACTATTTGCTAAATCTACTCTTGCCCGTATGCACGTACATCTCCGCTGGGCAGGGGAGGGATCTGAGAGGGGAAGAGTCATATCTCGCTACTCTAAATATCTTTCTTCTTCCTTCCCTATCTTGCTTATAAAGGTTCTCATGCCCTAATACCTGCGCATAATTGATGCCAAGTTACTGGCATAACTGACTAGATTTTCAATATTTTGTGTAATGATCACCTCTCGTTTCAATGCCATTTATCTCCCTGGAAACTCAATGAACGCTATAAAATTGTACTGTGGATATACTATGGCACTGCTAAAGATGTCTAAGTAGAAAGTGTCTTAGTAGAAATAAGTGAAATCTTAGGATATCGAAATTTCCGGTAATTCCTTGAGATTATCAAAATATTCACAATCTTCAGTAGGTATTTTGTAGTAGAACGCGTTGAGTCGTTGACGATTTATTAGAAAAACACAAGAGTTCCCCCTCTGCCTATCGGCGTACATGTCGAGGGTTCACTAGGAATAACTAGAGAACAACACACACAAATATATCAAAGTGCGGCGGGTACGCCGCAACCACAGAGACCATATCGACCTAACCTATAGTGAGTGAGCAAGTTCCAATAAGGGATGGCTCTACAACATATTTCAAAGGAGTTTGTAGGCTTAAAGCTCACATACTTTGATTCTCTTCGCCTTTGTATACATTCACTCCACTGGAAAATTTTCTAACTCTTTCATACCTTTTACAGCATTTGTCACTTATTATTTGTAGTTCAAATCAGAAATTTTCAAAAAGCAGTTGCGATGGTTGTGATCTTAACGCCATGCATATGGGAATCAAAGAAGCTGAGTATAGGATCACGTGGATAGAAAAGTACTTGTTTTCAGAGCTGACCCGTGATGAGCTAAAAAGATACGAAGAGTTTATAGCTAGCATGAAGAAGGCGAGACGCTAAGGTCGCAAACTTGACTAAGTAGCTTCAAAGAATTGAACATTTGTTCCGCATTGATTACAATAATAAAAATACAGTATATTCGCTTGTTTACACAGTCTACCCTTCGTTAACACTCAGAAAAAATATAATTCATCAGATTTGAATTCCAAGTTGTTTAGCCCTGAGGAAGGAAAGAACTGATTTAAACAATGACAAGATACGGGTAACCCAAAAGTCTGTTTCATCGTTTTTAACTCTCCAGTCTTAAAGTCATCAGCGGATAAATTACAGCTACATATGGAATTATCGTTGTTGCAAGATTACGACAGGACGTTCAAGCATAAAGTCTCTACTAAAAAGCTCGTTTTTAAGTCTCTGAGAATACTTTGACAGCTTGTGTGGCAGACTTTTCACTATGCTGATCCACTATTTAAATTTATTCAATGGTGTGAAGCTTTCATGATATAATTACATGATTTCTTATTGTTCGTACGCCCTCTCGTGACGGTGTCCAGTAGGAAATGAAGTGAAATAAAATAAAACAATGAAATGATAATTCTATCTTGTTGCGATCCGATGCCATAATTATGCAAAGGTTTTTTTTCGGAGGAGAGTACAACAAGTGATTTTTAACATCCGAAGTTTGTTTGCCGCTTATCTTCTAGAATACAAACAATAATATGTTCGTAGAGAGCGAATTGGATATGATTTTATGATCAGCACGTACCCCGCATGTCTTTGTAAGCTAAACGTCGCGTTAATCTAAGCTACACGGCAGAAATGTTTCTGTTTTGACAATGTATCTCATTGCTTGTTTCGTATTCAAGGACGATGCATTAGGAACAACGCATCTCCATCTAACGCACACCTGCCGCGAACCTGCATTGAATTGCTACTCTGAAAACGATCAAACGATTTTTCCTCGCTTTGGTCCCGCTTATGCAGGGTCTGCTTCTTGTCAGTTGTTTCCATGCTTCCCTATCAGAGGCAAAGTCAGGTTGGCCTTGATTCTGTCCATTCACCTCATCTTGGGTCTACCTCTGGGTCTTGCCTGGTGCCTCTACAACCAAAATTAATCCGGTGTGCCTCCCTTCCACACTTGCCCGTAGCACCGTAATCTCTTCTCCTGCATTTTCTGGTCAATTGGAGCCACTTACATTTGGGCTGTACAGTGTCATTTCAGAAGTGATCTTTCAGTGTGAATCCTAAGGTCCATCGTAGCATCCCTGTTTTCATGACACTGATTTTGCGCTCCTCGTTTCGCCTACATGGCCAGCACTCGATTTCATACAGTGCTGCTGGCTGGATGGATAATGGTCCGATACATTTGGGATTCAAAGTGCGTTTGCATTCTATTGTCGCACAGATCCCCTATCAAGGCTTTCCATTTTATCCACGCTGTGTGTATCCTGCTCGTGACCTCCTCTTATAGGCCTTCTTCCGCTGAGATGTGACTGCCAAGGCACTTGTATAAGGTTACCCTCTTTAGCTTTTCACCATCAATGTTTATGGTACCTGGAGTTTGCTTCCCCCTTCCATATGTTCCGTCTTTCTGGTGTTGAACTTCAGGCCATACACCTCTAGCCTGTTTTTCGGTTTGTCGTATCTGCTATCACTCAGACAATTTCTGGGGGCAGGCGGGCACCGGAAAAATAGATTGCTGATTTTTCGCACCCCGCCCGCGGATTTTTTGCAAAGCAATCAGGACTTTTCGGAAGACCGCTTGCTGAGTCAGCTAATTTTTGAGAGACCGCCTATTGAATTTTTTTTCGCTCTTATCTTTTGCAGATATATTGCTGAATCTCTGAGGAATCAAGAACTCAGCAAGCGGTCTTCCGAAAAGTCCTGATTGCTTTCCAAAAAATCCGCGAGCGGGGTGGAGTGATCAACAATCTATTTTTCCGGTGGCCGCCTGCCCCCGGCGATTGTCTGAGCAAGACCACATTATCTGCGTAGAGGAGTGTTCAAGAAAGTTCACTTTTGACTGGTCTCAATACGGCGTTTATCACAGTGATAAAGAGCAAGGGAGAGAGAACTAAACCTTGATTTACTTCAGTTTTGATTCGGAACTCTTTCGATTGCCCTGCAGATGTTTGTACGTGACTTGACGCGTTGTGGTAGATCAACTTTATCCACTAAACGTACTCGTCTGGCACCCTGTGTTTCCGTGAGGCCCGCCATATGACATATGGGAACACTTCACCGAACGCTTTCTCCAGGTCCAGGAAAGCTACATGTAGTTTATTCTGCTTCTCTCTATATTTCTCTATCAGAATACGAGCAGAATGGATCGCGTCAATTGCACCTACTCCTCTCACGAATCTGCACTCATTCGATGACAACTCTATGATATCTCAAAGTCGCGTTTTGATTATTCCTTCGAAGATTTTCAGAGTGGCTCATCATTCGGTGGTCGGTAGGACGCGCGGTCTGCTATGTCTCCTTTGTTCTTCCATATCGGAATGGTTGTGCTGGTATACCAGCATGCTTTTGCTCCTTATGATTTGACTTAGGAGACTTGTAAGGCAGGAGACTCCGGACTGTCCACATATTTTCCAGAACTCGCCGTCTAAAAGTCGCTTTGCCATTTTTCGTTTTCTTACAGCTAGCCATACCATACCTTCTCTTCTCTGACCTGGTACTGGTCCTTCGACGGCATTATTTTCTGAGATGGAGGTGACGGTGCGACCTGTGTTGAACTTCCTCGAAGTAGGTTCTCCATCTCTCACAAGTAGTATGTCAGTAGTGTCAGTAGTGTCCTCTGGCCTTCTTAACGTCCTGCCGAGATTGTCCTAGATATGGAAGAAGTGCTCCATATCTAGTATATCTCACGTTCTCCCTCGCTACACTCCAGTTGCTCGTAGAGCTCTTTTACGTGCATCTGTTTTGCCTTCTTTACACAAGCCTTCGCAGCTTCTCAAACACTGGGCGAACGACACACGGCCCCAAAAAGCCTTTCCGGCCTTCCCGCGGTCCTAATTCGGGGCGTGGCCGGGGTGCAGCTGACCCGCGGCCCTTCCATGTCATTATCATTGCAGTGGCCGAGCTGCGGGAGGAAATGGCCTCACCGGCTCAGCCGTGGCCCTTAATGATGGGGCGGAGCATTGCAGCGGATAAGCTGCGGACCAAAATCCGTGTAAGAAACTCCGGCCGAGCCGCGGCCTATGTCAAATGAAGGCCGCGGCTCGCGTTCCTAATGTTTTAGCGTAAAGGATACTTGCGTGATGTACGGTGGTCATGGTCAGGCTGCCCTCAATGTTCATAGCCTTGGAAGTGTTTCCAGTCTCCCAGGCAAGAACGAGATCAATATGTTGTACTGTAAACAGCATTGGATAGCATCTGGCGTTATCCAATTTTGAAGTCGGACTTGGCTTTCAAAGCTTCTATACGATAACTTCAGTTTCTGTTTTTTCTGTGCATTTTCTTATGTGCCAGTGAATATAAGACAGTTTTATCGTGCTAGCATGAGCTACGGACGGCCCGACAACCAGCAGCGGCTGAACCGACGTCCATCTGCTGCCGAGATGAGGCTCATCGCCGGTTGAGCCGAGGCCCGCTCTCCGGCCAGGCCGCGAGAGATGCGAAATTCCAGTCGGAAAATGGCCGCGGCTCGCGGCCATTTTCCGACTGGAATGTCTGAGTTGTTTGGCTTGTCGATATGCCTGACGATCGCTCTCCAGTTTAATCATATGCCATCGTAGACATCCTTCCTTTCCTTTCTGACTTTTTGCACTTCGTCATTCCTTGGTCTTCGATTTCCACCATTTGATGCGTCTCCTAGTCTTTGTGGCTCTCCTAATGTGCCTACCGATCAGGATTCTGATGTCGAGAAGCAGTGGTCTGTGTTGAGGTATGCAGTCCTTTAGACGTTTAAGGTCACGTTGTCGAACTGCCCAGGTCTATCTGCGCTTGTCGGTCGCCACTCGCGTATGTGATGAGGTGGTCATTCTTCGTTATGTAGTATGTGCCTGCCAGGGATCATGGGCTGAGGCAATTTCAGATGCGCTCACCTTCTTAGCTGCATGTTCCGTATCTTCCGTGACATTTCCCTGCTCCTTCTCGCATTTCTCCCACATGTCCGTTGAGATCTGCTCCTAGCAGGAGTGTCTCGTTCAGCAGAATTGAACCGATGTGGCCATCAAACTCCTACCAAAACGCGTCCTTTTCTTCATCCTTACATGCGACTTGTGGCGCATAGGCCGTGACTACTCCTAGGATCGTTTCTCTGTATTTATCTTTATGCTTATCAGACGGTCGCTTATGCGCTAAACAACTATATTGTTCCTTAGAGTCTCCGAAACAGCTATGCCAACCCCGTTTCTGTTGCTGCTGGAACCATTGTAGAGGAGCTTATATCGATATCCAATGTTATGTCTCGTGACTTTGCTCCCCTCCACTTTGTTTCCTGTATGCAGGCTACATCGAGTCGCCCTCTCTTCCAAAGAATTGCCAGCTCTCGAGAATGAGAGGTGAGTGTACCTGATGGTAGCTAGACGGAGGTTCTGCGATGTCTTGGATCGTTGCCTCTGGTGAAGTTTAGCCTTTCACCTTGCAGAGACGGTAACCTCGCCCACTTTTCGCATTCCTCGGCTCGAACGCGCGTCGCTTCCGAGGGCGCTCTAGCCTTTATCGAGCTAACTATGTGAAACATGTCTGCTATGTCGATGAGACGGAGTTTTTTCCAGCCGGCTTATGCATGCTCTTCTTTGGAAGAAGCACTGACGCTGAAATTGTGAACAGAATTTTTGCCCGTAAATTAGGCTCAGGGTCGAATCGAACCCGTGACCTTCAACACGGTAATATCACGTAGAGCACTAGCCACTACGACTGTCTCTGCTATTGCTATTAAACGATAAGGTTCTTGAAAAACGGCATCTTCAACTTTTTCTGTCGCGCAATACGGTATACGGCTTGTTGCAGGTCTCCGCTAAAATGGAAAGCCAAGAATTTCCCGATCATTTTACTATATCTGATTCGCTGCTTCAAAAACTGTTCCGATGGGAATGATTTGATAACTGACAATTGTAGGATGATTAAAAGATCAAATAACTGACTGTAGGATGATTAAAAGATGGCAGTCAAACCATTGGATCGCTTTTGTTCCCATATTGACAAGATATACCTTTGCCATCTAAGGATAGTTGCCAAAGTGACGTTGTCAGAAGCAAGCCTTGAAATCCTTGACTTAAAGTTTCTAATCAAGAGAAGAGCTATCAATCATTCTTAATACAGGGTGTCCCAAAAGTAAGTACACAATTTTCAATCGTTAATAACTCTCTTTCCACAATTTCTTTCGCTTAGCTACCATTCAATAGAGCAGGTACCAACTTAGATTTATAGTGCAATATCGCTCATAGAATGTGCAGATTTCTGTGAATTTTGCGGAATTCCCGGAATTCCGCGACATTCTGGAAATTCTGCGAAATTCCCCGATTGTCGCGAAACTACGCGAACCAGGCAAATTACGCAGCGCCATAGCTTTTTTCGGAATGAATATAATCTGGATCTAGAAGCAGCATTGTGTTCAGCTCGTCAAGGCGAATCTTTTGATCTCCTTCACTCACAATAGCCCTAAAATATGTAGCTCTCTTGCTAAGCAGATGTGATTCGTAATCAGCAGATCGGATAACCTCTATGAGCAAATTTTCCGAGATATTCGGAGTATTTCATTTTCTTTTTCTCGTCTGACGTTCTGAAGCTCGCCGATGGATTTTGGTCAAACTGATGATCTTGGATTGTAAGGACACTTCGCTCATAGAGGTTTTCGAACACGCTGTTGACGAAAATTGTGGTCTTTGTGGAATAAGCCCTTTTTGCAGAGATGTGGTGAGGTAAGTAAATCATTCACGAAGTTCGTAACTCTTCCTGCACTTCTCACGTTTCTTTCAAAAAACTTGCCTGCTTGCTTTTATGGGTCAACGTCATACCTTCGATAGTCTAGAGACAGGGCGTCAAAAGTGAAGGTTGTTTGAGCATCTGACGTCATAAATAGTGAAGGTTGTTTAAAGAAGATTAGAGAGGAGAAAATGACATAAAACAAATTTAAAAGCAAAAGAAACCGCTGAAAACTGGATAAAAACTTCGCAATAAGGTTTGAAATTTTTCATTTGGCGGCTTTTCGGAGTGCAAGTTTTCGCTCCAGGACCGGCAGTTTGCAACACGGGGTTTTGATTTTCGATGCGTCCTTTAAATTTTTACCCCCGCATTGACGTTCCTGTTTCCTGGGACGTTGTCTAGATTGTTGCGCTTATTGTTCTGAGCAATAATCTCCCAAGCTGGAAAAAATCGCTGCGATAGCACTGAAAAAGAACAAAGTAAAGAAAAATTCACTTTTTACGATTTTTCTCAAAAAATTCCACTATAATCGAAAGAATAAGAGCTGGGTGGTTGTCTGCATTAAACCGAAGCAAGATCTGTAGAATGCACGAAAAAACCGCGTGAAAAGAGTTAAACTAGGAGAAAAACAAGTGATTTTCGAAAACAAGGTTTTTGCCGGATTTCTTGATCAAATCAAAAAATGTGGTTTTGGGACGTTGTCAGCGTGAAAATAGAGATCAAGAGCTTCAAAATGATTTATAGCTTGCTAAATTTGGGTTCGAAACAGCGAAGAAAAGGGTACCAGAGCCAAATGCCCCGCGCCCCGCGTTTGGGGTAGCGAGGTAGCGCGCAGCGCGCGGAGACGCAGACGAGCAGCGGAGACAGACCAGAGCCGACGGGGCATTTGGCTCTGGTCGTAGATCTCCGAGGGGTTTCAACGAAACCCTGCAACAATATATATCATTCTGATCGCCATGACACGACGAGGAGAACTGACAACGTCCCAAACTTCAAAAATCACTCATCAACGAGATAGAGCAGCGTTTTCGTGCGCGATTTTCTGCGCGAGATTCAAGCGCAGTTTCTCGTTTTTGTTCAACTCCAATACCTTTCCTAAACTTCTGAAACTCTATTTTGGTCAAATGAGAGGTTAACTGAGGAACTGTCCTAAATTCTGGCGAAAAATCCACGGAAACCTTCTTTTTAACGTAAAAAAACCTATGAAAACGCAAATTCTCGTTTTCGCTGAGATAAGCTAAAGATATTATTGCCTATATTTGCTTCATTAACATTCGTTCCGATATAGTCAGGATAATAACATCCGGGCGAAGCCCCGGATGACTTCTGGTTTTTTTTTCAGGTGAAGGTTGTGGCCCCTCATAGGCCTCAAAGTGAAGGTTACCAGAGTACGTGGCTCTATGTATCGAGGGTATGGTCAACGTTACTGGGAACTGTGCCAACGATTGGTGCATGTCTCAGGCTCCATTCTATCTATAAAAATCGCCAATTAAAGGCAGCGTCCAGGCAGATCTGGACCTATGGGGATTCTACATGGAAAGTACTTTTGGGCCCCAACTATGGCACTGCTCAAGCGGCAGCGCAGGTAGTGCTCTAACGACTGAGGGATTCCTCTTAAAACTGGACCCGCGGCAGTTTCGCGCCAGGACACGCTTTGCACCATGAATCCATGCGAAATACGATCGCGGGGTCCAGTTTCGAGGGATATATCTCAGCCGTTAGAGCACTACCTGAGCTGCTGGTTGGACAGTGCTTTGTTAGGGCCCCAAATTTACTATCCACGCGAGATCCCTATGTGTCCAGACTTGCCTGGACGCTGCCTTTAAGAGCCTACGAAGACACGTCCTCATGAACTTTACCTGAGATGTAAACCTCACCATCTCGGAACATCGCGTCCACGGGTGCGACAGTTGATTGCCTCTCGTCACGGTATCCATGCGCAATATGAAAAGCACAGATGATAACACAGATCCTTGACGTGCATATGATAATGGTGTCTTGAGTCTTCTTTCAAAGATTTCTTAATGTTAGTTGCGTTCGTTTGTCACACAACTTTGCAAAAGCTAAAAATTTTTAGCTTGAAATATGTGGCAAGCTAGTCGAGAATGCCCAAAAAATCCGCTGTACTGCACTTTGTCAACTCTATTCATGTTAACAGATTTTCCGAAGGCTGAGACCGAAATTCAAGAAAATGTTAAACTCTATGGCAAAAATCATGAGTTCGGAATTTTGCCTGTTAAGTGAGTACGAAAGCAAATGACTTCAATATATGAGTGTTGAAAAGAGGAGAAAATTTACATCGGATAGTTCTAAAATGTTTGACCATCATTATTCCATGAGTTTTTGTGAGAGGTTAAAGGAAAGAACTTTTGAAACGACCTGATAGAATTGAAAGTTCTCTCACCAGTTCTTGCAAAATTTCAATAACCCTGCAAAAAACGAAGTTTGTTTTTGTCTAAAATATTCAACTTGCTGGTGTCCAAGCCCTGCTTTTCTTGAACACAAAGTGAGACTTGCATCGGTTTTGCATCTCTACTACTTGCGCATTGCGGAAACCAGAATTTCAAGACAAGTAGATACAAATATTCCACAAACTTTCGTGATAAGCAAGAGACAGACTGCTTTTAGATCTATAAAAGTTGAGAAAATTACTACGATATATGGATATGGTTTGATTGTTTGCAACTACATTTCTCTTAGGATCGTGAACTGATGAACTGAATCACAATGCATATGAACAGATTCAGAACTTGCATGAATACAGCATAGAACTAGTAAATTTATTCAAAGGGAATGCTCAATATACAGTCAAAATATCAAACAGAATAGGATCTGCAGTAGTAGTAGGAAGTAAATGACTAAAATCAATAGGTACTCGCGTGAAAGGGTGTTCGGCAAGAAAAATACAGATCTTTAAGGCAAGTATACATTGTACAGAATCATAACAAGGCTAACAACGTTAAGCATTTTAATTATCACAGCTTGAATGGAAAGGTATCGTTCATTCGTTGACCGTACGGACTGCCGACCGCGTGGCGACTGCGACGCGTGCCTTCTAAACTTGCGAAAAAGTGACAGTTGGACCGTGGCTTAAGATGAGAAGAATTCTTTGTTTCTTTTCTACATTATAAAGATGAGAAGAATCCTCTGTTTTCTTTCTATTCATCTTTTCTACGAAAACATCATGCACGCGCAGCGGTCGCCGCGCGGTCAGCAGTCGTTACGGTCAACGAATAAACGATACATGTGCCTGCGCGAATGCAAATGAGTTTGAAGGATATGTAAGACAAGATACGCTAACTTTCAGGAATGCCCAAATTCACTACACAAATGAGGAGATCTGAGGGGTTAAACTTTTCGTGAATTCAATACGATGGTAATGTCGCAGCCTCTGCAGCAAACTGAGAGACTCTAGCAAATGAATAATGATCAAAAGTGCAATGAAAGCGCCAGTCGTAGCTCGTGCTATACTCTGAAAACTTCACTTTCGATGAATATATGCTTGTACAGTTTTTGCATCTTCGGTGTGAAGTGGCTGGAGAGATGATTTCAAAACTAATGGTTATGAGTGACATCCAGTACTGGATGGTCGTATCCGGACGATTCGCCCGCATCGATATTCGGACTACTCATAGAGTCATCATCCTCTTCAAGTTCATTCTCAGACTCTTCCAGAAGGCTCATAATCTGAGCACGAACCTAAAAAATACGCCAAATGATAGGTAACTGCAACGTGAATGTTCACCTGTTTCCTCTTCCTTGGTTCCATTTTTTTCAATCGCACCCCGATAATTCTGCAGTAAAGGAAGTCTTCGTCATTCATCCAGTCCATTACGCTTTTACCGGCCTAAATCAAAGGAATTCACCGCAAAGGTCAAAAATATACTGCGCGATCTCACATTCACAGCTTGCTTGATCATCGCTTGCTCCAGTTGTTGGTAATGGGCCATCAGCTGATTTTTCAAAAGTGATTGTGATTGATGAGACAGTGCTGATCCTGCTTCGCTCTGCTCCACTTTGCCGTCATTCGATTCTTTGAACAACAAGTCTTGAGCCCTATCGCAGTCAAGCTTCAGTTCTTCATCCACTCCAGAATCGGCGACGCTGTGGGTTCTACTCTCATCTGAAATTCCATAAGTTACGTCACACTCCAGACTCTTTAAATATCGTACAGAAATTTGATGCAGAGCGTCTTTCTGTCAGTCATACGTTTCACTAATATTGATAAGTCGTAACCGAAGTTTTATTACACTTTCTTCGTTCTCCTCTGAGAATAATTTAGAAACTTTGACCAACTGACATACTTGCGCATTATAGAGTTTATTACATATGAACAGTACAAAGGACTACTCATTGGCTGAGTCTTCACGGTGTGGCGGCACAGCAAATTCCATTTTTTTCTCTTATAATTCTCCCATTCTTCTATGTTTCTAATGTTTCTAGATTTTTCATGGATTTCCAAGAGAATCAGCGCTACTAGGAAGGCTCTGTTCAAGCTTTATAATTCAAGTTGAAAATGTGCGGAAGGAATTTAGGAAATACAAATGTTGGATTTCCTATGTGTCACGAGTATACATCAAAAAGCTACAACTCTCCACGTAATTTGAAGATGAAAAACAAACTTTCAGGAGAGTTATGAAGAGCTCCTTTGCGTGCAAAATTATGAAGTATTTTTATGTCATTTCATGTCAAGTCAAGATTTTCAAACAGAACAAGTAAAAGAGAGAAAAAAGACGGTTTTACAGTTTCCTAAGCCAAATGTTACGTTTGTGTCTATACCCGCTGTTTCAGATAGAAAAGAATTTGAATTTAAAGAAGTTGTGAGTACAGGAAATCTCATGTTGTACGGCATGAAGATTTAGTTTCTTTGATTTACCTTTTTGGGAACCTGCGAGCTGATGAGTCGACGCTAACAGACGGTCAATTACAGAAGATTCCATCATGGACGAGGAGTGGCCGCCATCAGCTAAAGATAGACATATCAATAAAATTTTTGGCAACAAGCAGGATCGAACGCTTACAGTCATCTGGTTCGGTCTTAACCGAGCTGATACCAAAGTCGACACCGTAGTCATCCTTGATATCTCCATAACTTTCGCAAGAGGTCAACACTCTGTGACGTAGGGATGAGGCAACGAATGTAGGTCCAGTACTTTGCCAACTCACAGATTATCCTTGAGGTAAGGATCGAGCCAAGAAAGATGTGAGAAGTAGCACCATCGAACGGGTGAGACGAAATTCTGCTTGATCGCGGTCTTCAGTTCTTTTCGGTATCGATCTCGCAACTGTAGCCAACGCTTCTTGGCAAAGTCACCTGAAAATCATTGAGAATTTTCTTCAGAGCGTGAAACAATTAGCAGAGCACCTACCGGAACAGTTGCTATCGACGTCGGCGGCAATTTTCTCCCAGATTCGCATCCGCTCCAGGGTATCTCCACTTCCACGCTTGGCATGATTGTATAGGCACGGGTACTTCTTCACCTCGGCGATCAGCCGGGCGTTGAACGCCGGCTGAAAGGACATAGTCCTGAAAGAAGTGGCATGAAAACGGAAAGGCGAAAAAACAGTGAGAATGCGAGCGAAAGGAACAGAATTCTGTTGCTACGGCCGCAAAGCAGTCCTGCCACTATTAGACCGGAAACGGAAATCCGTCGGCTACCGGAAACGGCTAAGCCCCGCGCACACCTTCGCGGTCGCTCCAGATATAACCGCTGTGACGATAGCGGGGCTCTAAGCAATTCTCAAGATAGAAACGCCGTATCTCCTGATATTGAAGCTACATAAAATTCACCTGGTTTGAAACAACACGCGAGTTTTCTTCGCTGACACTCTGCCTCGAGTAAGGGATCCAAGAACTTTTCGTTTGAGGAGAGGGGAAAGGGGGAAGGATGAAAAATTCGAGAGAAGGGCGTGGCGTTGGCCACGCACACCGAATGCGGGGGGGGGGGGGGGAATTGGTATGCTTACTTTTGAGCCAACAGTGGCAATTGCCGATTTTAAGACGATGCTTATAGGCAGTTAAAATTACGGGCAAGTTTGCAGTTGTATCAGAAAAGACACCGAGTAAGAGTGGTGTTGAATAAATGGGAATTGCTCTGAACCTGTCAAACTGTTCAAAAAGCAGTTACATTTCACCAAGAGATATCTATCTGGAGATGTGAGGTGAAGAAGGCGCATCGTTAATGTAAGAAGAATAAAAGTACTTCACTTTGGGCTGAGTTTCCAACTATGTGATTGGTCAACAAAATTTTGTGGACACTTGCGTGCAAACGATCTGAACGAACGAACACGAACGTGCTTTGTATTCAAAGAAGTCTTTGATATGCATTATATATTGCACTGTAAATGTTCTTCTACAGGACATTCAAAATCGCCTTGAGGTTGAATTATATGACTCTTAGCCTTGAATGTATAAGATTACGCCGCATCAAAATGCTGATGCAAGCATACATATGAAAATGAACAGCTTTATTTCCAGCTCTAAGATGTGGCCCAAATATGGTACCTGAGGTACAGACATGTCCCATTTTACTACGCAAGGACAATGAAAGCGATTTTCTAGTAATTCTGATTACTACTCTGCAACATCACATATGCGAATTTAAAAATGGAAATTATTTTTGAGACCAATTTTATCCATCTGGCACATAGAAATAGCCTATGAGCCACGAGCCTACGATTTGGACGCTCCTCTATACGTATCTATATCCTCAGATTATGCCGATAGTATGTGCTCTCATAACAAACAACGACTGACAAGTGGATGGATGGATTAGTGGCGCAAATTTACCCAAAATCTTCGATGCCAATAGAGCGCAGGATCGAGCAAATCCTGACTATTAGGGTGACTCAAAATTTTTTACCGTTTTTACCCCAAACATTAGCATTTCTCGAAAAATGGAGCACCTACAAAAGATCCAAATACATGATTTTTATGTACTATTACTTTTGTATGTATGAGTTATATGATCACATGCATGGGAGGATCTCAGAACGTCTAGAGGCGGAGTTTGCCATTTTGCCTCATTCATTTTTTTCTTTATTTCCAGCCATGAAAAAATTTCGAAAAGTGTACAGTTGAATACGCGGTGTCAAACATATGCTAGGATGAATGGGGAATTTTTTTGATATTTTGGGTCGGAGATACGATTGAAAGAAAAGTACATTTTGACTACTATCAGATTTCAGTTCAAAAGTTCACGTGCGATATGATTTGGGCAGACTTTTGATAGACATTTTGTAGAGCTTGCTTTGCCCTGTCGAATGATTACTCAAACCACGTCAGATAAAGGAAAGATACAAAAAGACGGCGGTTGCAGTAAAAACGGTAAAAAATTATGAGACACCTAATATGCAGCCGCGGTCAGAACAAATCAGCAGAGTTGCACAAGATTTGGGTTAGTGAAATAGTAAACACATAGACTTTATCAGAATAAGCTCCTACTAATACTTCACCGAATATCGGTTTCTGTGGATTCACAGCGTCGAAAAATGTAGAAAAAAAGAAAAAAAGCTATTGTTCAGGATAGAGTCAACAAACTAACAGGTAAATTTAGTTAGTAGCTTCATCTGTCGCAAATTACAAATAAAATTCTTCAAACGTAGAATTTGGGGTACAAGAAAGTATGAAGATGGTTGCTTTTTCCAAAACTTTCGCCTGTTTTTTCTACAATTGGACGCATTGGATGAAGCAACTTTCTTGCTTGAAAAGTAGAGCATCACTTGGAGAGTTTGAATTTTCATTTACGACTCGTCAAGCCATTCTTCGGTATCTCCATTGTTCTATCAAAATGACAAGTCACAAATTTGCCATTTTGCAATTTTCCATCAGACTATCATACACCCAAAAGTGAAAAAAAAAGTTTCAGAGTGACGGTGACTGTTAGTTTCAACATTTTCTGTATCGCAATTTTCCTGTCTTATTGCCTTTACCGTCAATAATGAATCTGTGCGGAATACGATGAATAGTAGTATGTATATGACTGTCATTTGCATTAATTGTTTTCCTTCACTATTATTTCATAAGGTAAAGCAAAAATTTTTCGACACGCATAGATAAGTTTATCTTCATCTTCTTATCCTCAATGTTACTTGTCTCACTCAGATACATGTTGGGTTCCAAACAAAAAGTTGCATCGTTAGAAAAATATCAAATTCTGAATCTTTGTATATTACTGGAGCTAGCATTTGTTCAAAAAAAAGGAAGAAGTCAATATATGTATCTGCAAGATATAAAAAATCAGAGCAAGCATTGAAAAAACATTTTGGCCAAAAAAACGCCAATCCATCACAGGGTCCTCACATCTGGCGTCATTCTTTCCTTCTAGAACTACAATGCTCCATCAAACCTCTCGCAACTGAAAAAGTGGATGCATTCGTGAAAATAAGACGGAATGGGAGAATCTACCAAAATCTATATGTTGGAAAGCGAATAGATCACCCTGCGACCGTTGCAGACGGCATCTGTGGCCGTATTCATCAACGAACAACCCAGTGGGTTCCGAAACCCATTTAGTGGTTTTGATGAATATCGATTCTACATCGATATTCATCAAAAGCACTAAACTGGGTTCCGGAACCCACTGGGTTTTCGTTGATGAATACGGCCACTGGAGTAATGCAAAACCAAAGTGGTTGCACAACTAGGGATGATATTTGATTAGCTAATAATTTCGGTCGCTTTGAGGCTACTACGATTGTTATAGACAAATTTTTGTCTAGTGTTTAAAATCTTTGTAAGGAGCAGACCAATGAGAAGCGAAATGTAAATATCCCTTTGAGTTAAAATCATTTCATTGTGAAGAAAACGGGCAAAAAAGTAAGATACGCTAAATGGTGCAAATGTGAGAAAATTTTGCTTTTGATTGAAAAATTTTAACATGGCAGGTCACAATTTCTATTGTTATTCGCTAAATAGAGAAAACTTGTCTGTACAGATAGTATTTTACTCATCCCTACATCCGTTACTGCATGAAAACGACGTTTAGAAAGTCAAAGAACGGAGTTTCATGAATATAGCCATATTGGGGCAATTACTGTTAGTAGAAGATTCTGAGTAGCTGATATGAGCTAGTAGAGGCTTTGAACTACTTATTCTCAAAAATTTTAGATAAAACAAGGAAAGTTTTTACAGAGATTTAATGCGGAAACGAAAATATTTTCTACCCAAGCTAATATTTCTTCCATAGCAAGGAGATAGCAAGGCAATGTGGGGTAATTGTATGGTATGGCAATCAAAATTTCAGCGTAGAGTGAGTGACGAAAAAAGCGAAAGCGAGGATTTGCGATCGACAAAAAGACGAAGGGATGTGATAACTGGGATCAAACAGCTGAGCAGCCCGCAGCGGCTTCAGTTTCAGAGAGCGACGGGTTTCGGTTGCTTCGCGAAGGAACGTGGACGGATTCGCAGAGCGGAATCGGCACGGAACGATCGATTTTCCGTATAAGTCGGAAGAGGCAGAGCGTTGCTAGTCTGACCTGGGACGATTCCGGTTAGAGGCGACGGGCTGCCCGTGGCCGGTCGGCCCTCCTCGTTCGCCCGCACTCTCCTCGCCCGTGCCGTGTCTGCGCCTCCGTACCGGTCGCGCGTCTGATCGTCGTCCCTAGCACCCGTTCCGGGTCCCCTCCGATCTGGCCGCACTATTTCTGAACGGGTTTCCGTTCTGGCCCCGCGTTCTGGTTACTTCCATGCGAACGTGTCGTCCGGATTCGACAAGTTGACAGCCGAGTGAGAGAGATATAACAGCCACACGTAGATGTACACATCGCATACCGGCTGATCGTGAATCGCTCAAAGAAGTCGTTAAAAGACGATTTTGCATTGAAAGAAGAAGTGTAGAGGAGGTAAAGCAGATTTACGAGAAGGATAAGTCTCTTCACAAGCCCAGTTCCTCAATGGAGTACAAAAAGCGGAGAGATAATAAGATTCAGATTCTGTTTGGAGTATTTGCCACTTTGTTATGATGTATAGAGACAAAAATGTCTTATCAAAGTCTTCGTTGGAAAGATCTTCAGAAATAAACTAAGAATTAGTTTGATGTCTGCACCACTTCTTTACCTTATCCTCTGAGTGAAAGCCTGAGAAATTACTAGTAGCAAAGACTGCTAGAAATTTTTGTACTGCAGTCAACTCAAAGAGCAATTTTATCACTGCACATAATGATTAGTTGATGACGAAAGCCTAGCAGATGAAGTAATTGTGAAATTATTATTTTGAGCTTATGGGTTTGTGACATTCCTACTGTAAATGTTACAATAGGGATTTGGCAATTTATCTAGCGTATGTATGGGTACATTATTAAGCAAACAAAGTATAATTTGACGAAGTCCAATGAGATTTTCTCGACTGAGTTGTTAGTGCTACCGATCTCCGCCCGATTTTCAAAAAAGTATAAAAATAGTTGCTAAAATCTTCCTAGTGTTTAAATGGGGCAGTGATAATTAGCGGAGCACTTTAGGCGATAAATACTCTAAGATAGAAGATATCCGCACTTCGCTGCTGCATTTGCGCTCTAGGAAGATTTCAGCAACTATTTCTATCCAACCTTGCGCATTCATATCTGTAGGAACTGGGCAGACTGGGCAGCAAACAATGCACATTTTCCGATTCTTTAGTTAAAAACTTCTCACCTATCTTTACTGCCATTGATTTCTACTCGATCTTTCTCAGAAAAAGCAGCTAATCTTGCTGTTGACTTCAAAGAAAAACTTCCGAAATCGATGAGGTGAAAAGCGAATGACAAGGTGAAACGGTGTGACACGATGTGTTAGTTGAAGCAGCAGATGGAAGACAAGCCCCCTTCAGCCAGCCGGCTGGTCGCCGAATGGTCAAAGCAGGTTTACGAGACCGACCGCTTTCCGGTAGGGATGCGAAGATAACTACTCCTCTACGGGCACATATATTCCTTCTACGAACACATTGACTTTGTGAGTAGATAAATATGACATCTTTCCGACTCAAAGCCCTAAAAAGTCCAGTTTGAGCCCCTCAAAGTACTCGCAGCTCGAAGATCCACTTACGCCATCGTCGCTGGGTCATCGTGAGTGTGTGCGATATGCTCTTCATTAGCGTATATCACTGTTCGCAATGTTGACTCAATGTCTTTTGTCAAAGGATTCGCCCTAATATGTGTCAAGAGTGGTACTATGACATGCTGGTTACGGATAACACTTCCGCTCGCTTTTGAGCTCCTTGTGGGAGAACAACTGTTCTAGAAACTCAAGTCAAAAACAGTGTCTCAGTGTTAGATCATAGAAACGCCAACTACGCTTACTTTCTGCTACAAACTTATACTGAGAGTAAAAATATTGATGAAAAGTTTATAGTAGAACTGAGCAATCTTGGTTACATATCGCAGTTGAAGGATCTTGTGCTGAAAAGCGTGCATCATGGAATGATTTATTCAGAGGATACTTCTGGCAGCTTTCTCCAAAGTTATCAATTGACTGATAAGAAAAATTTGGTAATTCGGTTTCTTATTTCTGAATTGATTTTTTTCGTTGTGATATGATCAAAATCTATGCAAATCATGCAAACTTTCATTTTTAAGACATTCCTCCCGCCACATCTGCAGCAACGTCCAAGTGTCGTTTTGCCGTTTTGGTTACAGAAATTGCGAAGAGAATTCTAGAATGATGTGCTCTGTGTGCATCTTATTCTCAAACTAATATTCACTAATTGTGTGGAAATTCTGATTTTTCCAACTAAAGTTTCGGTTCAGAAGTGACAATGGACAGGGGTTGCTCTTACACTTTCGAACGGGTTTCTCGAATATAGAGCCGGGAGCCAAGACGAATATGCAAAGGAGGCGCAAAGAAAGAATTCCGAAATAACTTGCAGCTTCAATGGATAATTTTTGATTAAAATGATTCCTTTACAAATGGTCTAGGATATGCATACAATTATTGGAATTGAATAGACAATCTGCTAGATGCTACCCAATTTTCTTATTGCACCAATTTGATATTCTCATCCTTTGTTTTAGACTTGATATTCATTTAGCTTCCTTATTTTTTATGTACATAAAGCAGTAAAATAGAATCTATATAATCCCGGTTGAAAATAGTGTTTCAGCCTTCAATCGGTACCTCAAAAAGCTTTCAAGGAACTTTCAAGGAGAGAGGAAGTGAACGTGCAAGTACATCACTTCAGTTTTGTACTATCCCCAGTTTCACATGCTAATTGATGAAAAAATGTTAAAACTTTTGATTAAAACACAAAATCACGAGAAGAAGACTTCTGGCCGCTTAGAGCATGGCGAGTGACAAGAGTGGGAGACTAGCACATTTATAGCACTCCATTCAGTTACTATAGCAGCGAAGATTCGCTATGACAAGAAGGGGTTAAAAGTAAAATTAACAGTAAAAAGGACTCACAGTAATGTTTCGTAAGAATCTTACCGTGAGTTCTTGTACTCAATATGGCTGTTAAAACACGTCATCCTCTTGATCTTCTTTATCAAACTCCTTGGAGCTCTAACTATGTGTTGCCCAATGACATATTATCTTTTGTCGTCTTTGTCGAATTTCTTTGCTAAAAGTACCATCGCAAAAGTCAAAGAGGTCATTAAACAAAGAATAAGATTGTTCTTTGTTTATTTTACATCAACGTTCTCTAAGAAAATAACCCTTGCGAAGTTGTTCCGAACTTGACGTCACCATGAGGGCGATAACATTAGTAAATGCAAAGGTCACAATTTTTATTCAAACTTACCTTCAATCGTCGTTTCTAAAAAAATTGTGTGCTTGTTTCGAAAAATATCGAGCAAGCAAGAGGGGCCACTTCTTCTATTAACAGTGATAGCAGAAGTAAGGGATGGTAGTTATCAAATCAGTTGCGCGATTGAGATACAGTGAAAAGGCATAAAAACGTCAAACTCTAAGAATATGATCAATTTTTAAAAACTATCAGGATGGTGCAAAAGTAATGCGCGTTTTCTTACCCTTGTTTCAGAAAACTTTTTCCATCAGCTTTTTTCTTCGGGAGAAAATTTAGCACACTATCAAAAAGCTCTTTTTATGTTATCCATGTTGGTTAAAACGGGCTTTTAGCTTCGTTCGTTAAAAATTTCCAAAGCTTCACACAACCGCACTCAAAAACAGGATTTCATTGCATTTACTTTTCTGGCCAAAATTCGAGCGCGGATGAAGGCATTCTTCCAAAACTTTAGATTCTGTATGTCTTGGAAATTGTCTACATTATGCACGCTTGAGTATATTTTCTGGGATCATCTAAGCTGAGATATCGACACCTCGACATGGATAGTCGTTGCATTCGTTTCTATGGTTAATGGATTTGTAGTAGCGGAAGCAGTTGCCAAACTTCTCACATTTCTGTAAGCGCAAGGATGGGGACTCCTTCTGGCAGTTATTTCCAAAAATGTTGCTGTTCGGTATGCAGAAAATTCTGAAAAAATCCATGATTCGGGCTTTGTGGCCTATGAAAAAAAAGTTGAAAAAGGTGACATTTTGCTTTTCAATTCTTTTTCTTCTTGCAAACTTTTTTCGTCCAAGCCCTAGTATAGGAGGGTGTGCGCTGTTGCGAAAGGTTTCCTGCCTATGATGGTCTTTATCGCGGAATATGCAGATTTGTTAGAAAGTTATAGCACGTAAAATTGAGATCTCACAATATGCGCATTACTTTTGCACCAACCTAATATTACTCCAGAATTGTGTTTACATATGTGCCTCGGTCTTTTTTACGTATTCCATTATTAACTGAAGCCACAGGTGGTAAAATATCGAGATTTCACAGAACTATAGGAATTTGTTTGTCATAACTAGCTTTTGGCTCGCATACCAAACAAGTAAAATATAACTAAGCCTGTTATGTATTTCTCATCGTAAGGAAGGAGTTTCGTGCATTCACAAACCCTATTTCCGAGTCATTGACATTTTCTATGAAGTCGTATGCCGCTTGAATTGAATGTCAGATAAGCATGGACACTTCTGGATTCTATCTCGTCATCAATGCAGAATAACATACGCTCTGTGTGATTGAATCGTCTCTTGAAGTGCTGACCCTTTAGGATATCCGTAGATTATATGCTTATTTGCCGCCGGGAGGCAATTAACAGCCAAGTGTCATCGACAAGCAAAACATTTAGCTTTTGCCTACGGTATGTCATTCATGTGCTCTGTTAGCAACCTTAGAGTCCTCTAGACTTGTGAAGGTTGAAAGATTATATGTCTAGAAATGAGGAAACAAAATTTTCAAGTGCAATTTTTACTGTTCGACCACCCCCTAAGCGGCAATAAATGATGTCCTTTTGATAGATCCTTTTCTGTGTACAATGCTTTTAGGCACCATAAACATGATTTAGTTTGGTAGAGCGTGAACCCAAATTTGGTAACATCAAGTATTATACCCCTCCTAAGTTCAGTTCGGGGATTTTGCAGAGAGATGACACTATGCACGACTGAATTTTTCACAAAATTATGAAGCACTTGTATCACCTTAACCAAATGTCTACTTAAAAATCTCCCAGACAGACCTGAAGCTCAGAGTTTCGCTGAAAAAAATGGAATTGTCTGCAGTTTTGCAAAAATTAAGACATTGTAGTTTTTACAAGACTGCAAAAACACAAAGTATTCCACATTAGGGCTCTTTTAGTGGTATGAGGCATACTGAAGTGAATCTAATTTTTCGTACGCTTAGTTTTCCTCCTTAACACTTCGCAACGCTCCCACTAGTCTCCAGTTCTTTTCATGTAGTAGACTTAGCACATCTTCCGGTATCTAAAAATAATGGCTCATTACGGGTTTTGAAAATACAGCAAGTTATTCACTAACAGTTTTTGAAAATCACATAAGGTCGGATCTACAAATATAAGCTTTTCATGGACTTTTATATATGAGATCATAGGACATGTCAAAGACCGACAATCTTAACCTCTCTTCTAGAAGAATTAATTATTGGGAGAAAATCATAATCTTTATTAATTTAACTCAGGTCTGAACAGCGATTTTTGTAATGTAGCAGTAATCAACGTTCGCATATGATACCGATTCAAGCTTTAAAACCGATATTTTCTTAGCCTTCAACATTGGCATCCGTAAACTCAATAACATCTTCGACTTTGCTCCTTTACAAAACTTTGAACCTTGTGTTGTTGCAGAAAAATGAGCTTCGAGAGCTTACCTATAATTTGTTCTCTAGCGTTTCTTTTATATGTATACCAGGATTTTCGAAAATCAAACATTCAAACCTGTGTGTTAACTATAAGCAGAAACTACCAATCTTTCAATAGGACTTGGATGGATGCAACGATGTATCAATGTATCTGCGCAAAGCATTTGTGCTCTTCACTTCTTCACAGCATTCTCCGATGCACATAGAGTGACCACGTAGGAAAAGGACCAAGATGCTCGACCTGAACGAAGAGCAGCAGAGGCGTGGCGTCGGACCTTGATTGGCGCTTTACTGGTGGGTGGGGCGAGATGAGCCATGTTGCGATTATGGTAACGAATCTGCTCCAAAGCCATTACTGTATCGCTACTTGCTCTGAGCAGCTCATCTTCCCTTCGCTAAGCCACCACCATTGCCAAATTTCCTTGCAAGTTTTCAGTTGATGTCGTCACCTTCCACACCTTCAATGGGCGGGCTGGCTCCTTCTAGTCTCGAGCAAATATTGCGCCTTAGGCACGAGAGGAATCAGCGGACTCCAAAATGTGCTCGTTGCAGGAACCACGGAACTGTTTCGGCTTTGAAAGGTGCGTTAAGTGTCAAAAAGCTCAAAATTACCGATTCGTTAGAGCTTACGTCTCTTTGAGATCGTATATATCATGAGTTGCAACAATGAAATAGCAACACTCTCGATACGTCGAAACAAATGTTGCTTGAGGACCGAAAATAAACTCAAGCTCGCAAAAAAATTCCTCAGATAAGAAGATATAAGGGAACGGAGCAGTGACATCTCCTTAGCTCGATTTTGATATTGTCATCAAATTCTCAAATTGAGCTTTAATTGCCATCTGATTCTTAACTGTTCTGATTCTGGTTAAGTAGTCATTTTGGACAAAACTCCTAGCTATAAGAAGACCTAGAAACAATGGAATTGTGAATTAAAGTTCTGTTTAGGCCATAAACGTTACTGTAAATGGAAAGATTGCATGTGCGCGAAATGTACGCTGATAGCAGAGAGACAAAGAGTGATGGCTGCTCAGGTAGAATAATTTATTTTTCATCTTTCTTCTACCGTCATAATTCCATTTATAATTTAGGTTGCTCTACGACGCCAACAAAGTCAAGAAGAAAAGGAAGCTAAAGACCTCCAGATACTACTAGGCGGAAACGGTAACGTATAATCACTTCCCTTTAGGCTAACTAGCTTGAACCAACTCTCGGCAGCGAGGGCAAACATGTCGTTCAATGAGAGCGCTGTACTAGCTTGTGTTGTCACGCAACATTCAACTCATTAGTGTTGTGACCAGGTGCGGATGAACGCAAATATGACCTGCTGCTGTGATTCACCCCTTTCGTCTCTATTGGGACAAGTCAATGGGAAGCCAACACTCTTTAACACTCGCAAGCCTACCCTAAACACACACACTCGTCCACTTCCTCGCTAAATATGACACCCTACTGTAAACACAGCAGAAGCTGCATGCCCTTACAAGCACTTCCCACCAGTGCTCTACTAGGCGATAGATTTTGTTGAATTCTAAAAAAATGCAAATGAAAAGAAGCTACCATCTCATCAAGCGAAAGAACAGAAAAGTTAGAGTAATAAAGCTTAAATCCAGACTTTGATGAAAAAAATGGTGGTTTAGAAGCAGAGTTCACGAGTGTACTTCGTTCTTCAGCTACCGAACTACTGGATATGCTACGAAAAAATGAGCAACCTACGTTGGCCAATGCACTCGACAACGACGGTGGGTTCTTTGTTCACCCTTAAGTAAAACAAGTAGTGTTGCTAGAGCTTTCATGATCAATGCTCTAAATGATCCTCCACAGTTTTGCGCGTCCTCATAAGTAATAGAATTATTGTTAGAAAAAAATCAGAGCTATGAATCGCCACCGTTCCCTCAAACTTTACTTTTCCACCTAAACGTCTAATAGGGCTCTCAGATTTTCTTGGAATTAAGAACTACAATTTTTTGGTCCAGGACTCTTTTTCGTGTGGATATATCGTAATATTTTAACTGATTTTGGCCATAAGTAAGAAGAAAACTCCTCGAATCAAGGCGAAACTTTTACAAGCGTTATTGCGTCTTTATGAGCAGAATTACATGTCGATTATTTCCCTAACCTTACATGCATCGCACAACAGAAATCTAATTCTCTTTGATGCGGGGCACATACAGTAGTTCATTCCAACAATCGTCTTATGCCACTGCACCACTTAGTTGGACCCTGGCAAATGCGCAATTAAATTGTACGAGTGCTTTTTTCAATTTTGCAGTCGCTTTCATGTTACTTCTTCGCGGTTTCATACAATGTTATCAATTACGATAGATGCTACTGCGCGGAATGTTCTGCTGCAGATTAGAAGGTGCAATTACACAAAGCTTTTGGAAATAAGATCAATTCAAATATACAGGGTGTCCCAAAATAATGTGCACACTGTTTGATTTTGAATAACTCTCTTATTATGAGGTCTTTCGAGAAGCCGTCAGCGCCATTTTGTAGAGCTGGCTTCAGCTTAGATTTACAGTATAGAGCGAATCACCGTCCCCCTTCATTACTGTAGGATTACGGTAGAAACTTGGAACATATGGTGTCACTGTAGAAAAAGCTGCCGTTTCAAAAATTTTCAAAAAATGTGAAAACTTGTGTAATAGGGTTTTTAGGGACGCTGAGTTCAATACTCAACTATTCTCGAAATTGCGAAGCTTTCTAAACGGTGTAACCACACTTTTTAGGAACATTGAAAAAATGGCCGCTACTGCTTGCCTCGCATAACTTTTCAGTGAAGCATCATAATAAGTTGGGAACTTTAGAGTTAGAATCAGAAACTCTAATTGGCCTAGTGTAAAAGTTTTTAAGCTGTTTTGATTCATTTCTGAGGCAAAATATGACCTTTTATGGCCCAAAACGCTCTTTCAAGTTTCTACCGTAATCCTACAGTAATGAAGAGAGGTCGGTGATTTGCACTATACTGTAAATCTAAGTTGAAGCCAGCTATACAAAATGGCGCTTACGGCTTCTCGAAAGACCTCATAATAAGAGAGCTATTCAAAACCAAACAGTGTGCACATTATTTTGGGACACCATGTATAGTTGGAATAAAAGCAATCCACTCTTGAAACAGACGAAAGATTATTTTTACCATTCTTAATTTATCACAATCAAATTCTTATTATAGATGAAAAGCAGTCTCAGGTTTGGTTTAATTCAGTCTCGCCCTCCCGTTCCTTTATATGCGATGGCGGCAGCGTGGGGTACATCACATAGAATGATTTACTTAGCCTTAGCATCACACTTTTGTACTTGTAAACACTACAACACTGCAGCATTATTCGTGGAGCAGTTATGCATTATATCCTAACGAGTGTTTTGAGACCTCTGAAGGAAATTTTTCTACGTGAGACATGAATGAACACGCCAGAAATATTTCTCCTAAAGTGAACATTATTTACAGGTTAGGTTAGTGCGCAAGCAAAGTCAAACAGTACAACGTTGCAACACTGGAACCACACTAAAACTTGAATACATACAAACACTGACTGCAAATCAAAGAAGGAGAACTAGCGATTGTACGTCAAAACTCGTCTTGTACAATTTGCATAGTTGCAAATGAAGATGACCTGAGATAAACCCGCATTGCAATTTTCACTCAAAACAGTATTGTACGAATATTGTCAATACCTCTGCTGCAAAGTCTCTCTTCCCAAAGACTCGTATCAAAGGTTGGCCCAAGCTTATTTTTACTTTCAAGAGTCACTGCTGCTGTACTGTGAGCAGGGTAAATCCCAGCATTTTTATTTTGTAATGGCGCCTAATATTGAAAGGGGAATTCACAATTGTATTTTTGTATCTTTGTAAACACATATTTTCAATCGAGAGCACTTTATATGACCCAAAACCATTTGTTTTATTCTGTATTTTTGAGAATCTCAAAGAAGTATAGATATAACGGCGCCTGATTTTTTTGGGGAAGGGGAAGGGAGACCAAACTTCTTTCAAAATTTTTTCTTTCTGTGCTAACTTGAATTTTTTAAAATTAAAAAATGCTTCAATTATCTGTAGCTAAAAACATTTCTCTTGCACGACTTCATAACACATGTAGGCAACTTTAAAAACTTCACGACCCGCTCAAAATTTCTGATGCAAGTTCATAATATTGCTTTAATTCTCTGGAATTTTTTTTGAGAAAAGTCAAGCTGTCGAAAAACATCTTATTCAAATCAGGGAAGTAAGCAAGCAGCTCTCACAAGTACTATTTTTGTGGAAACTTTGTAAAAGAGCTCAAAAACATTTGATGAGTTCAGCGCAACACAATTTCTGGAAAATTGACGCTTTTTTGGTAAGAAACTGCGAAACTGTTGAAATACCACTCTTAAATGCTTTCCTCATCATTAGGGAAATACCGGACTTTTTTGAATAATAAATTTCGGTGGACAGATGTCCACTTCTTTTCTTAAATACCTCCACTGTGTCTTTTAAGCTAGTACTGTACACGGTACTACAAGTTCTCAAAATCTGTTTAAAAACAGATTTCACTGGCTATTAATACAGAATTTTCTGAGAAAATTTGGGTTCTAGTGATGCTTTCATTCGGGAAGTTTTCGAAGTCATTTCGTAGGCAAAGTCGCGAAGCAAATGAGCAAAAGTTTATTTCTTAGAAATTTTAGCACAGTATAAACATATTATAAATATTTATATACACATCGAGAAGAAAGCAACTCGTTATTTGAGCGAAAATACATGGGAGCTATGCGGCGAACAAGGCGTTGTAGCACGATGGCCGAGTGGTTAAGGCGTTGGACTTAAGTTCCAATGGACGTAAGTCCTCGTGGGTTCGAACCCCACTCGTGCTAAACGTTTTGCGTTGTATCAAACATACATAGGCTTTCATATTGCCTTCTAACAAAGTCACGCCTTTCTGTTTAATTGAGTACGAGGAATTATTTACCTCCATATTGATGAGTGACAGATGCAGGGACGCTGGAGTTCGAGTCAGGTCATTAGCGCATTAAGATGTGCTTGTTGGCAATCGTTTAATAACATTGCGTAACCAATAATTGAGAGAACACTCGTCTGGTTTGATTCGGGAGCACCTGCTCTCACTCTAAATATAATCCTACTTAGCCGGGAATTATTGATAAGTCTTTATTTTTTTAGAAGGGTCATCCAGCGAACCTTTACCTATGACACAAAAGAAAAACGACTCGATTGAAGCAAATCGGAGCTCTCCTTCTAGTCCACCAACCCACACTGAACAGGTAGGAACACTTTCAAAAAAATTTTAAAAGATAGAAGTTGGAGCTCTAGAACTTAACCTCTTTGTCTTCACACCTGTAAAATGGAAAACAAAGTAGTCTGAACACGATTGTGTTGCATATTGAATTTTGATTCTACTCCAACTGAGCAGTATAAGATCCATATAAGCATCATCCATATAGCATGATCCATATAAGGGCGAAACACTTTTGAGTAAAAATTTATCACCCATCCGCAATTGGCACCAGATATTGAAATCGCAAGTTCTCCGAGCAGAGCTCGGCACGAGGTGGCTTACAAGCAAGCTGGATATCGTTTTTGGGACGAAAAGCAAAGGGGGTTTCGTTTTTGTGACCGAAGAGACACGGAAAATTGGCGACGGCGACCTTTTTTTTAGTCGACGTTTCGTTTTTTGGGGGATTTTGGGGAATTTTTCAGGTTTTTAAAGGAAGTTGAGGGTCAAAGGGGACTTCGTAAAAATTCCCAAAAGTCAAGGGGGACTTCGTTTTTTCCATTTTCATCTAGCCACCTCGTGCCCAGCCCTGTCTCCGAGATAGATATCTCACTGCGGATGTAAAAATTTGACTAATGCTCAAAAAGACTTTCCTAAACCTCACATCTTGGAAGGATCTACGTAAAAAAGTTCTGTTCTGGCTTACAATAAACATCATAGGATGTGCCTAAATCCCTAGAATGTGGGAACCCGTAACGCAGCTACTACCATCCATTCCACAGTAATTCAAGAGGTACAAATGAGCAAATTCTTGCAAAAAAAACGCTTATATGCTGCCGAGAAAATTGTGCGGTAGAATCACTCCCTTGCTTCCTGTAACTTGCGACATTTTTGACAACACGGTTTGACAACCAATGAAGAACTTTCATGTGCTCAAATAGAGAAGAACTCCCTAAAACGAAACTCCCGATTGCAGCCTATTCGTGTTTCTCGTAATAGTCTAAAATGCGCGCCAGTTTCAATGTCACATCACTCGTAGGTCGTAAATCTCAGTTTAGTTTCTGTTCAGCGGGGATCTGAAACGACGCAATAAAAACTAACGCAAATGAGCAGTATACGATCTCTGGTTCTCAGTTTTTGATCTTTCGGCGTCAAAATTTCCCTTCTGAGAGTAGGTAGCATTCACTTAAAGAGCGAGACTTAATTATCAAGTCTTAAGTGGACTTCAGCTATATCTTGGCACTCGCGAAAATAAGTGTTAGAGATTTTATAAAACTTATATGTAGTTTAGAACACAGAATCAAAGATTAGAAGTAAACTTACAATCGATCTGTTCCACCAGGGGAGCAAATAGCTGATTATAAGCATTCATAAGTTCTTACTGAATGGATTCATGTTTTGCGACAAAATTTCAAAAATATCGTAATTTTCTCTAACTTCAATCTGTTACATAGTAGAAAAAGGAAACCTTGCGCTTTCCAGAATTGAATCAAAATCCTTTGCTGACATATAGAGTGATACAAATCGATTAAGAAAAACGCCTAAAAAGCAGTTTTTTTGCATTTTGTCGCTAAAATTGCTAGAATGTCGAAGAAATTCAATACAAATCTTTTAAGTTTCATCACCGCAATCTTTTTCAATCAAAAAAAAACTAGCCAAAATAGTTGAAATTTTCAAAATTTTTCATTTTTAGTTTCATTATGCCCTCCAATATGTGTACTAGATAAACACCTGCTAAAGGTTGTAATGATATATACCATATGAGTTCGTAATTTTTTTGAATAAATTCAGAACGAATTTTCCACTTTTTATCCCACTTTCACATCCAAAACAATATTTATTACTTCGGGCGACTTTTGCACCAGTTTGTTGCAATTCCCGATGACAATGAAATTTGGATTGCAGCATATAAAAAAATGAATGTTAATCACAAGTTAATTCTTAGATGTTTTTAGAGTCCCACGTCGTCTTCGCCGATGTCTGCATTCCCTGGGCCGATTTTCCGAACGGCCCCATTTCCTATGCCTCTATTCAACCCGCTTTTCTACCAAAGAAACATGATCCGCTTTACCGGAGGTCAGCAGGAAATTTCTACTTTGATCAATTCAATAAATTTAGAGCTATCTTTCCAGTTCCCACATTCTCATTTCCCGGACTGATGCCAGCTAGCGGCGATGGTTTTCCTTCACAACCTATGGACCCTCTTTTTTCCCAAAACGTTCCCCTGGATTTCTGCCAACGCAAGTCGCGCGATGACTGATGCTAGCAGCGAGACTCGAATGGGCCCGTCGGGTCCTCGTCGTCTACTGCTTTTGAATTCTTCACCACAATTGTACATAAACGCATGCGTCGAGAAGCGCAAGTGTGTTTGCTCTGTTGATCGAGGCCGTTTTTGCTGGCGGCTGCGTGTTTGTGTTTGCCCTGCACGGGCATTCCGTGTTTCACCGATTTAGCCGCTGAATTGGCGAAGTCAAGCATGATATGTTGCCTCGTAGTTTTATGTGCGCCGTAGAAATGTCTACACATTTGCGTAAGAGTTGTTAGAATGTCTTTACGACTGTTTGATCTGAAAGTTCTGCAGAAAAAAAACATACCATATTATGCAGCAGTAGTCAACTGCCGTTGTGTATCAACCACGCTGAAGGGTGACTGAGCTGAAAGCACCTTATAGGCAGCGTTTCGGCAAGATTTCGCTGTTCAATTTTTTGCCTATTTGGAGTACTCTCGCCATGAGGAACCCATATCTGGGAACTTCAGCGAATGAAAATGGAGAAAATGAGCTTTTTTCCAAGCTTTCAAGTACGCATTCGGTAAAATACGCAGGATCTTTCGCGGCCCACCTCCCTCGTTTCGGACTCCGCCCACTTACATGCATTTTCCACTGAATGCGGATCTGGAAAGCCGGAAGAAAAGCTTATTTTCGCCATTTTCATGCGCTGAGAAGCCTAGATATGGGCTCTTCATGGCGAGAAGGCTGCTGAAGGCCAAAATGAAAAACGAATTTTGTCGGGACACTGTCGTCAAATTGTGAATATACGAGCATAATATGAGTTGCACTTTTCACCACATCTCTGCTTCTTTACCGTATGAACTTTCTATTTCACATAGGTGAAGATAATACCGCTAATCTTCACATGTTGAATCGGATTGTTCTGTGAATGTACAAACGCATGATTCTGATAAATAAAGCTGTGCTATCACGAGTGCTTTCATCTCTTTTCGGATGGTTAATCAGCCGTCCTCGCCGAGAAGATATCGAATTAACTTGCAAAAAATTTTACAACTCATTTACAGCGAATTTTAAGCTAAAATTTGTTATACTCAAACCTTTACAGCTAATGATGTGATACTCTTTTTCCACTGCTATGATAGCCCTGACAGCAAAACCTGACCTCTATTCCGTGCTATCAAAATCCAGATGGATCCTCTAACTTGACGTCGGCTATTGCAATATCTTTCTACAATTTTGTCCCAGGCGGTTTTGTTGGCGGTTTTTCTTTTCTCATTCAAGTTCTCAGGGCTGCCGCAATATTTACTTGAAGCTGTCGAATGACTAGGTAAGTATCACTCTTGTATCACAAGATCTAGAGATTAGGTTTTGTACGACTTTAGTGACATCGGAACTAACATCTGTGAAGGACTAGAACTCTTGAACTCTGGCATGTTTCTCTATAACGTCTTGAGGAGAATTACGGTTGTATTCGTAGGTAATTTGAGACATTTTTGTAACATGCCTTATTATCGCTACATCGACTCCAAACCTCAAATGCTGGTCTGTCCAATTGTAGAATTTCTGGGAGGGAGACCTTCAGTAACATAGGCGAAATTGTGAGACAAAAGTACACAAATTTCACGAGGGTGCGTGGCGTTAGGTACCCAGCCGGTGTGGGCGTTAGGTACCCAGCCATTACTGGTACACACTAAGCCACGCCCCCTGGTTGCTTTGATAGCGGGTACCTAACGTACACCGAATCCTAGCTGCTAGAACAGCTCAACTAGCTCGCTAAAGCGCTGGCGCTTCCTGCTTACCAATTTTAAAGTGAGTAAAAGATTAAAAAAGTAAAGGCATTTTTTAGGTTTTATGCAAATTTTTGAGCAAAATTTGCTGGTAACTACTGACCTTTGGTCCAAAATCACCGATTTGATAACATGTTATAAATAAACAACCAATAGCGAGCAAAAGCAGATGAATTTTTTTGAAAATATATATATGCATGTATAAACTTATTAAAGATCAAGTGTGAAAGTGACCACTCTAACGCTCGGAGGTGTGAAATTAAGGGCAGTAATTCTTCTGCGTTAATAAACTGTGTACTACATTATATCAAGATTACTGAGGCTATTTGCTTCGGCCATTGCTGTGGAAAACGGAATTATTGAGACAATTCTGATCGATAAGCAAAAATTTTTCAAGCTTTTGGAGTTTCATTTTGCGGTTGTTTCATACTCATTCTCTTTTCTCACAACCAAAATATGTAATCAGTTTAAGCAACCTAGATCATGAAGTTTTTTGTATCTTGACAGTGGTTACTCTCAATAGTTTTTTGCTTTTCCCTGTTTCATTCTAACGGCATACAATCATCCAAAATTTGGATATAGCCATTTGGTGCTAAATTTTCATTGATTGAATCACAGCTGATGACCTAACAGACTAAGAGGTCACATATTTCCCATAAAGTTCCAATTGCCTGATGGCAAGTTTTTTTCCAAAACTCTTCTTCAATCAATTTCCACGTCTTGTTGTTAAAATTATATTTAAGGCAGTTTTTGGCATAAGAATATCCGTGCAACTTATTAGCAAGGGGCATCTCCGATAATGCGCTTTGCTTCATTGAAATTTTGGTTTGCCGGAAAATTTTACAGAATTCACGCCGACATTATCTTTCCGATCAGATTATCACAAATTTTTTTGCAAAACTATACGAAGTGCTCATAAAAGATTTACCCCCTCTTAACAACTTTCATTGATTTCAAGTTTGATTTGCTGCATTCAAAATTTGCTTCTAAAATTGATTGAAAAAGAAGCAGCAGAAAAAACGATGTGCACAACTTGCGCTTTCACTTGCGAAATTTTTTAAAATTTCCCTAAACTGTCTTCTGTGGGTCGCAAGCGATTCGGTGAGCTAGAGTGCGCTGTTCTAGCAGCTGGGATTCGGTGTATCGTTAGGTACCCACTGCTAAAGCAACAAGGGGCGTGGCTTATTGTATACCATTAATGGCTGGGTACCTAACGTCCGCCCCCCATTTCACGATGACGCACCTTTTTCAATTTTTTAAGCGAGCCGCTCAGAAAACTACTACTCAAAAATGAAGTCAAATGTCAAGTCTCAGAGCAATGGTGGCGCAGCTTGGTGGAATGACTCCGATTACCCGGCAAAAGATCAGGAGCGGAAGGATTTCTCGATTTCACGATATTTTGTGTCAGTGAATACGATTTGCAAATCATCGCTTCCAACGCACATAGCACAACTGAGCGGTTTTGATTTTCCGACATTTTCAATCAGAAAATTTAATACCCTTCAAAACCCTTAAGCGCTGAAGCCTTAGAAAAGGCCAAAAAACAGCAAGTTTGCTCGAGAATCGGTGGTTTTTTGCGCTTATCGAAAACGAGATTATGAGCTTGTCACAATACCTCTGTTAAGCGTCCTTTCTCAAGCCTAGTGTGGGCGCTCCCATACGCATGTTTACAAAGCTTGTAAAGTGCCAATGTATCAAAAACTATCGCAATTGGAAGCGGATGCTCGCTCGTCGTCGCGCGGGCAAATTCTAAGAAGAAAAGTCAACAGGCGGGCTGGATGGGTGGGCGACGTAAGCGGATTGAACTCGAGCGCGGCATTGCGGCGGCTGCTGGCAGCCAACGAGCAGCCAGCGTGTACTCAGCGCATCCACGACGAGTAATCGCTCCAGTCAAAAACTCGCTGTCTTCATTTGTTTGCCGATCAGCGACAATCTGATGGGTTATATTGAAGTCGAGTAACAGTAACTGTGTGGCACAACATAGTGAAATATGTGAGTGAGCTCATTTTTTGTGTCTAAGGTGGTCAACTAGTTTCGGAAACGTGATATGGCAAGGAAACTTTGATGACAGAAAAAATAGGGTGTAAATTCTTCTATCAATTATAGAATTATTAAATAGTTTGAAGAGAAGTTTGTGTTGGAAGCCCAACTATGCTACTATATAAAGGTTGGCACGAAAGTTTGTTCGGACCATGTTCAAAAATTCGTCACTTCTTTCCTCCTCAACCGATTTACACTTGTTTATTTTCGCTTGCAAGAGGAAATTATGCACTTTCAAATAGTACCTGAAGTAACTATTTGTTAAGAGTAAGTTGCGGAAATCGAAGCCGATTACCATAAATTCCGCAGAACGTTCGGGAAAATTCCGCCGGGTCAGCTGCGGAAGTTCAGAATACGAACTGCAACAGCGAAACAGAACACCTGATCGGGATTTGAACCTTGTTCTATTGACTGTAAGACTCACTTACTACCCTCTAAACTACGGATGACATGTGCAACAATACGCTCTAGCTGCTGGTGAAGCAACATCGTAGGAGCCAACACATCCAAAACCTGAGGAAGTACTGGCATGCCAATGTGCTGCGAAACAGCTGGCGTTTTTCGGAAGTTTCGCAGCGCTTTGTAAAAAGTTCTGCGGAAGTTTCCATTTCAACGGTTCTACTTTCGCAGCACTAAACAAAATCCTGCGGAACCGTCGCAGTTTTGCGTATCCTGCGGAATTTTCGATGATTTGTCTGAGCATGACAGGGTGCGCCAAAATTACCGGCGCCAACTTTACAGGCAGTGTGACGAAGGGACCACTGAGAGATACAAGCTCGAATTCATGTCATAGAAGGCACTAATCAATCTCTACAAAATGCATTTTATTGAATTCAAAAAAGCCTCTTAACAAAGATTCGAGAATTAAAAGAAACAGACCAAAATTTTCAAGGAACGCAAAAACGAAATTTCTTCACCTTCATTATTTGAACTGTAACTGAATGAACTCAAAACCTTTCCAGACCCTTTTAAGCTGTGGTTGTAGAGCACAGTTTGCACTATCATGTAGGTCTAATTACATTTGCTGAATTTATTCCCTTACGACATAAGAAAACGTTTTGCGAAAACACCTGCTTACGAGCAATGACCTTATGTGTGAAATCGATTATTAGGCCTCAGACATGCAAAACCTTCCAGGTCAAAACAGCCCTCTATTCATGAGGCATACAAAAGAGTATCTAGTTAAAACGATTAATTGAGGCAGTCTTGAAACCGATTTAGAAGACATTTTCTGATGCAGAGGGGCACTTAGAAATGCCGAAATTACACCAGTTTTGGTATGTTGCCTCCTAACCATGTTTTTGAATAATCAGAAACCCTCTGCGAATAGAATTTCAAATTTCCGCACTTAGCAGAGTTAGAGGCGAAGGCTTGCTCTACTTTAATGCGGAATTACAAAGCAAGAAAAAAGGTTATCGAAAAGATAACATATAAATTCTCGAAGTCATGCTTGCGCACAGAGTACATTTCAATTGCCAAGAGGAATTAGGATTTTTTCGAGGAATGAAACAGCCAAATTCTGATTTGAGTATTGCATTACGACAATGATGGTTGGTGAAAACAAACGCATACTTGATGCCTCCTCATGCCCGTCTAGTAACCTTCTGGTACCCAAGGAAACACGCGCCGGTGATTTTGGCGCACCCTGTATAGTCGTAAAAAATCTGAATTGCAAGAAAAACAGAGCGGTCGGTGTTATAGGTCTTATCGCCTTCCCTTTTTAAATGAGCAAACTTTGCGTTGATTCGGCGTCTCTATGAAAAATTATGCTTTCGAGCAAGTAGTACAAAACAGCGAATTTGATTTTTCTGGCATTTTTTCATGAATCACAAGTTCTCACGAAAACGTTCATAAAAAACTTACGACATAGTCGTCTTTCCGTTAAGAATTACACATAATCATGCAAAAACAGATCACAATCAACTTTTAATGTGGCACTTAGTAGTTCTGCTTGTCAGTGTCAGCCATTGTCCTATCAGAATTAGTGGAGTGATGCTTGAAGTTCATTTATCATTAATGATATGTGAATGAGCCATTATCAGGTTGGCTAATAAATAAGTTCGTTTTGACAAGATTTCGAAGCTCTACGAAATGCGAGTAGGAGAAGGGTATCTCCACGCATCTACTCTTATACATCAGATACTCAGATTTTCCAGTCATCAGCAAAATGACAGTTATGCCCTTGTATGGCCAAGAGCTTCTAGAAACCACTTTTTTAAAGTTCGAGGTTTCGTTTTCAGCCTGTATTAAGTGCACAGACGAGTAATATAGTGCTTGAACACTTATAGCCTTTGGCTACATGGCCAACCGCAATGGAGATTGTGATGTAGTGTTTGAATTTTTTGGAAATTTTTGCAGCTAAAAATGCGAGAATTTCAGGTTTGCGTGTGGGAGTTCGTTTTTCGGCAGTCTAGTTCGCTTGAACTTGACCATCTATGGTCATGTAATTAGATGGTTGGATATTCAAAAGTTTGTTGAGGAGGTACCAAATTTACGTTTCGTACCCAACTTTAATTCATTCTTTGAAACATGTTTTTCGAAAATTTTGTGGAATTTGACCATTTTTCTTCCCTGCACCACTTCATCATCATAAGAATGATTTTCGAGCACGGAGTTGACTGTCCGATTTTCCGCTCTTTTCAAGGGTACCATAAATTCATACACAATTTGATTTGCGGCACTTCTACAAATCGTGTAAAACTACCTTATTTTATAATCAACCTGATAATTACACTCCAGCATGGAGTTCGACTCAGTCAACACACTTTCTAAGTTAGTCAGCAGTTCCTCAATGAGCTGGACTTGAAGTAAAGTATACAATGATAACAAAATCATGCTGGGAAACGTAAAGAGGAGATGCGTGACCGAAGAGGCGTTTTGTAGCCTGAGATGATAATCTTGCGAATATGGATTTCATTATTTGCAGTTGCAAAGAATTCGAAGAAAATTATTTTTTGGAAGTGGTTGAAGAAATTTTTCAGACCAGAGGTTAGAAATTTCCTAGCGATCTTTGCTGTACGTTTCCGCAAAATGTACTCTCACGACCGACAAAGTCAACACGAAATGAGCACTCCTTAACTCTTTCAATGCAACCTTTTGACCAAATTTCCGCTTCCCAGTTCTTTCTACCATTTCTGAAGAGGCATTTGCAAACGTCTTCGCTGTACAACCACTCCTTTGAAAATCACATTCATTCCGACTGAGATACAAGGACATTGTGCTGTTAGCCGGAAAAACACTTTCACATCAACTCTTCGGTGCAGACGCACACGCCTCAACGATTTCTACACGTTCTTTGCTTTACCAGGACCTTACTCGCCAGTGGAGAAAAGGTCGTTCGTTCTGTGATGTCAGCCAAATAAAAGTGAAAAGCCTCAAATGCTAGTGTTCGGTGCTGATTGAAGTATAACTATGACTGAAGTAAATGCTGATCAGAATTTGAAGGAGTAATTTGCAAGCAAATCAAAGTCATTGACGAAAAGAGGAAAAGAAGACTCACTTTTTACGAGGAAAACATTCATGCCGTTCCAACATTGGTTCACATCGAATAAATTGGGAACGCGCCACTGCTCAGCTACTAAAATCCAAAGCTGCGAATTTTGTGGTTACCTTGTAGTACAGCAAATACATGTACCACACAAAACATAAACTGACAAGAATTTCCAACTTCATAATTGTGGAAAAATGAGGTTTGTCTCTCATGAACTCCCTTCCCAAATTTTCAGTCACACCTTTGTAAAAAAAATTCTAACAAGAATACCAGTCATACAGGTCGAAAAAAGGCAAGTCACTGGAAGCGGCAGCAAAAGCTAATAAACCTATACTTTTATTTGCTGGAAGACTCTATGAAAAGTGAACCTCTGAAAGCTCAAAATAAATTCTGATGAAGAAATGTTTCATAATACGTCAAAGTTGACAGATTTGAAATCAGCTAGTCTACTATAATAATACTGTGCACATGATATGATTGATTGTAGATGAATAGTAACCTTACGATCCTCTAAAATGTATTATATAATATTTTCATCTGGGTCTAGTCAGCTAGTTTGAAAAAGGTACCATAGATCATTTTGGAGATACATGGCGTACACTCATCAAAACTCTGTGCGAACGAAATCTTCATATCCTAGTGGGTCTTAGGTTCGCTGCTGTTGCCCATACATTTATCGTTTATCTCCCTGGACCCTTGGAGAAGCCGGTATCATGCTCTACTCGGCGTTTTGTTTAAGTTCACTCTTCTCTTCCGTTCTTCAGTGCACCTTATAGTATTAATAAAATAAAGTAAAATTGAATAATTTGAATAGATTCATTCCTGTTAGTGCTGCTCGCGTTGACGAATAGACGGTAGAGGGCCGGGCATACATCACGCGTTTTCGTCGCCTAACGATTCTCCCTATAAGGCCTCGGGCAGAGTTCACGCGATTTGATCGTAGCGATTCAGTCGCTACAAGACAAGTGTTACAAATTCATTGCATGCCGATCTTCTTGTATTTCGGTTGTGATAATTAGTCACGTTTAGTCCGGTGGGAAACTATCACAACCGAAATGCAAGAAGATCATGCAATGACTTCTAACGGTTGTTTTGTTGGGAGAATAGTATGGCGATGAAATCGCGTTATGTTATGCCCGGCCCCTAACACTAATAACAGGTTGCATCTTGTTCAGAGAATTTTTTTGGGGACGTGATTTACAAATTGTCGTCAGTGATCTTCTTTTAAGGTTGACTCAGCACCACTTGAAATATCACCTCAAGTCGAGTTTCACCGCTAAGACACCAAAATGCAATGATGATGATACAGTGGTCAATGCTCCTTCATGGCTTTCTCAAGGTGGGCATCCATCTCGCGCCAAGGTCATGGGAGGTGCCGAACTGTTTAGGTTTTATGTTTGTGGTCGAGAGAAGAGATTCGCTCGCATCGCTAAAAACTAATTCGATCCATCACCTCAATTGAATCTTCAAAACTACTTGAGAAGATTACGATAAAGTTAGATTTATGGCTTTGACCTGGTACGAAAGTGGGTGATGCATTCGTCGCTCGTTAAATGTTAAACACGGGTGTATGCCCTTCTGAACCGCTCCGTCCTAGCGCTAATTACCCTGCCTGGGCGGCGCTAATTACTTCGCCTTTCTTATAATCTAGCAGAATTTTCAAATATCTCTGAGCATTCCAAAGCAAGCGAGGCATACGAATAATGAAGTGAGGATTTTGAATTATGAAGACAAAAAGTTGGAGTTGCTTGTTTTTTAAGACCATTTCGTGATTTCTCCGCCCTTCCCAATTTTCAAAACGCCATGAAGTCTGCATGAGTAAGCTGAGAAATGTACCTAAGCTGCCCACATAAAACATTTCCGAGTTTCATGGGAATTGAAATCCTGTTTGATTCTTTATCATGAGAATGCCTTTGCAGTCCAAATCAGACGTCTCTAACGACAGCATAGCTCTCGCCTACCCAACCCGCGGCAGCGCCGACCAATCAGAGGCGCTCAGTAATTGGGTTGCTAATGCTAGCGGTTCAGAAGGGCCGTCTCCCGTTAAACACAAACCACTGTTGTGTTTCTTGTGCGTGTTGCGCCGCCCTTGAACCAATATTTTTCAATTGTTCAATCCAATAAAGGGCTGCAAAAAGTCGCTGAGTAACAAAAGTAACGAATTAATGCTGATTATGACTAGTACAACCGTAACAGGTTCCTTCCCAGTCAATCATTCTCCGCTATTTACGAAGTGCTGCGTCATGGAGTGCGTCAGTCAGTGCGAGGTAAAGAAATGCCGAGGCCTTGTCCTGCTACGCCCAATCTCGCGCTTTGCATCAGAAAAGGCATTCAAACTCCGAAAAACTTTTCGAATCGCAAAACACTTGCAGGAGGTAAAAACGGGGAAAGATGAATTGCGCATTTCAGCAGTTTTGTCAAGAAGTTCATTTCTAGATGAATGATAACTGAATTCACGATGATAACTAGAAAAAATTAGCAAAAAAAATATTTAACAAAGCAAGCTGCTACTTTTTATCTACTTCCACTTCAAATTAGCGAATAAACTTTTGTACTAAATCATGTCTGCTGCAGCGCGCAGTTCCGAGAGATTTAATGTTTGATTAAAGGTTTCGCACGTAAGAAATGACACAATTTAAGATCTGTTATGTTGATCGAGAAAGAAGTTCCGTAGAAATTTATTGCAAAATTATGCATCCGTATCCTTGATTGCTACCGAATAAACATATTCGGACAAAATTTCCATAAAAACTTTCATTCAGAGTGCGAACAGCCAAGCGAACAGATCTTCTGAGTCGGTATGGGATATTCAAGAAAGTACGGTGCGAAATTTATTTCATTAAGGTGGTAAATTCAAGACCAACAAAATGGAATACAAATAAAAATTCCTGGCAAGCCAGACACTCTAGAATGGAAGCAGTTGAAAGCATCACATATACTCTTATCTCTTCAGACACGTGACAAATTCACATTCTCCCACTGCTAAGAAGCTCCTTCTGCAAGTCAAATGTCAACGAGGCTGGCACTATAATCTGAAAAACCCTAAATGTTGCTTTTAACGAGTAAAGCCACCAAAGCGTCCTTGCTAAAAAAAGTAATTGAATTAACAACAAGATGGCGAAGTTCTTAGGAGGTGAAGTGTTTTGTACTAGTCGCAAGTTTTAAAAAGAGAGCACAAAAAACTTTTGACTAAAAATTGTTATCGATAAGAATGGAAGTATTCGTGATGCACTTTAGTGTCATATAGGCTAAGAAGAAGAAAGAGAGTGTAGAGCTGAATTGTAAACATAGGCCGCGCAGTTTACAGAGCGAAGTCAAAAGCTCAAAGCTTGGTTATGGATTCACTTCGTAAAGAACATCAATGAACCTGATTTTGAAAAGAAAACACGCACTGTTGATGCGCACAGATCCCGATTAAGTGGTGATCAATCAACATGGGTTAAAAATCTCACCCCCGCCCTAAAACAACAAATGGACCGGTAGGCGTCGTGTCGATGTGTCGCAACCGCCGCCGCGTCTCGCTACGCTCGCATCGGACGGCGTTTCCGAAGGCGTCCGACGTTCTTCTGGCTCCTGACTCATTACCTCATTCTCAAGTTCGCTCACACCCTTTTCTTGCGTTCGAGCGTGACTCAGCGCACGGGGCGCAGAAAATGTGCGCGGCGTTACGTGGGCGTGTCCGCGTACCATAAATTCGTGTTGCCCGTCGACGCCCTTCGGTTCGCATCGAGCTGGACGAGGCGACGAATCCAGCACACCGCCACCGTTGGTGGCTTCGCCCACCTCCCACTTATCACTTTTTGTCACTTTTATCACTCTCCTATATCAACAAACCCCTGTTGCTCTATCAAATCACAAAAATCAACCGAACTCTTTATTCCCACTCTCTCAACGCACAATAAACCCTTCACGATAGTAGAAATAGCCGAACCTGCTAGTGCTTAGCATCATTTGCCACGATCTCAAACGACCTTGCGGTCAACTCGATCGCGTTGTCGTTTACGACTACGCTACCGAAGGTCCTCACTAACTGCTTCCAAAACCGGCTGTGCTGTCCCTGTTCTGCTACTGCTCAGCTCCTCATCACCCGCTGACAGATCACTAGTTTCTTCCGTATTTACTGCCACCGTAGTCTAAGCCATAGCAATTGTTTACACTCACTGCGTTTTCGCGTACTTCGCTACTGCTGCTACTGTTCTTCGCTCAGCGTCTTCTTCCTTCGGCATTATCGCGCAATTGGTTTCCTACTTAGCATTTCATAGCGCTAATCTAGGGCCAGAAACTTCTAAGCAAATAGAGGGGAGTCCTTGAGTGTAAACTAACTTGTATAAGAGCTGTCCGTACAACAAGTTGGTACCCTCGCCTGCTCTGTGCTCTCCGTTCTGCAAATCAATCTCTCTTTCTACTTCGCAAACCTTCACGGTTCTCAAGGTATCTCGTCCTCCATCGATTTTACCGAAGCGGTCGTGGTAGTTTGCTGCACATCTTCGTATACATACCATGCTGTAAGAAGTATCAATCTATAGAATTCGCAGAAAATCCGGTCTTTTGAAAAATTGCAAGAACCTTTTGTTTGCAATAAATTTCTCTTATGTTACATTTTCCAAGAACTTCTTATCAGCATGTCATCTAGTTTTAATACACGGGCAAAATAACTTTATAGGCGCAATATATCACATTTTATCTGACAAATCTTTTTCTCCGCCCATCAAATCAATGCTCAATTTGCTAGAAATTCTAGCCAACCTCTAGAGACTCAAACGACTACTCTTTTCTCACATACTGCAAAATCAAGAGTGACTTTGACACGCGCAACGCTAAAATTCTGACCCTACCTGGTTCGATCATTGAGCGCGATTTATAACATGGTTCGCCATTATATGTCTCGTCATGCTCCACATATCGAGCACAGTGCGTTGCATTTGCGAACACATCATTCAAAACATGATATATGGTGGTATTCACTAGGCTGCCTAAAAAGTGCCAGATCTGTTCAGCCACTGTTATTGCTTCAGTTTTGCGCCGAAAGAGTCTCTTGAACTTTTAGGACTGTTAGAAATTAACAGAAGATAGAATATGGATTTGAGATTGAGTGCAAAAAGATTAATTCAAATAGTAAGCTTTGATCATATACTTTTGCTAACACAACTTCAAACATCAAAAGTTATCTTCTTGAATGGTAAACGAGTGCAAATATGGTTAGAGGTTAAGCAGTCTTCGCTACTCAAAATGTTTGATGATACCAGATCTAAAAATTTTATACTATGTATATTATGTTGCAAATTTCAAGATATTCATTATTTTATACTGGATTTTTGAGCTGTTGACTGTAGTTCTTAATTCATTAATTTTCTGCGTGCTTTGAGAATTTCCTTACTCATTTTGATTTTTTTAGAAAAATCTAGAAGAATCACACGAAATGCTGTCGGATTATATGAAGCTAGAACAAACACTTTGATAAGAAGTACCAGTACCCTGGGGATTAGTGGATAACATTGAGCATCATCTCAAAATCTGTCGAAGATGAAAAATGCAAAAACGAAAAATGCAACTAACAGCGCTAAAACGATACCCGCAGTCACTCAGAATTAGTCAAGATTGGGGGCCCAATTTCTCTTTGAGGCCCAGTTATTCGAGAGAATTCGTGCTAAAGAGTTGTGGTGAGCAACCTCGCAAATTTATCCTTTCCACCCACCAGGCGCTGCTAAAAATTGCCGAGGCATTCATGTACTTGTAACAAAGCGCTTAAGTCCTGTACTCTTCACTACGTCAGCGTACTATGAGGATTTGCGTGCGTGGTTGCGTTACGCGCAACTGCGTATTTTGAGGCACGGGCGCGCACTGGTGACGAGGTTTTTCATTCGCACAGAGGGGAACCGGGAACCGGCCCTATCGCAGGCAGCTCCTGCTAGTAAAGCGGGGGAAGGGGGGGGGGCTCAATGCGCAACGACGACTATGACTACAAGTCGACTCAACAGCGCTCGTCACACACAGACAAACCACCACCACAAAATACTAGGCTCACGTAAGAGACTGGTTTTGCTAAAAAATCGTTCTGTTTGCTCAGACCAACTCTCTACGTTTGCACGTGTGTGTGTACGGCTATGTGTATGTGCATGTACGCAGAGATGAGTATTGCCAGTAGGGCCCTGCATGTTTTGATCCGCGCAGCTTCCGCCATCTAGGAGTTCCTCCTCCATCGAACGGTGAGGGAGGCGGCGTTCGTCGACGCCTCCTCGTTCGCCTCCTTCGCCACCCGCGTAATCAAGGTCGCGCGACTGAAACGCAATGGGGTGAGGGCATTTATGGTCGTGCACTAGCTGCAGTGAGGTATCTCGGACTGCCTACTCCACTATACTGTTTCTGCTTCCTCAGCTTCTGTTGCTGAGCTGAACGCACTTCACAGGTCATTCCCAGCATGAGCTAATTTTCCCAGTATTTTTATAGTAGAAAAATTCACTGAGAAGGCTCCCATGATGGAAAACGTCGCCTATTCGGAGTGCAAAGGGATCGGTAGTCATGCAGCATAGCGTACATAGCTAGCATTTAGACCCTTCTTTTGTGACCTGCGATCACCTTGACTATGTTTGGAGATGATTTGTACCTTAAAATATGTGTTTGCAAATTTTCATTGCGATCAGGTATTTTGCATTTGATTAGTTACCTTTTAGCTTTGTCTGTCCCTTCTGATATGCACCCGCCTCCCTCTTAGCCAAACTAAACACCAGGGTTGCAACAGTCTCTTGAGAATAGCACTTTGATTCTCGATTTCGTGTTTTTTCACCCATTTCTAGCTAATTTCTTCTACTACTTCCGAATTGACTCCTGTCACACCTCCATATCCATAGTCATTCTTCTCTCTCCGTTCTACCAATAGGTTCATCGCATTAGTAAATTGCTGTTTTTGCTGTGACTCTGTTACAAAAGTAAAACAAACCCATTAAGCAGTAGCGTCTTCTTTTTGCTAGTCTTTCGAGAAAGCCTCTACAACGAGTTCGGGTTCGCAGAGGTATGTAATCGGGGCTACGTCGCGAACAAGTCGTGATATTTAGATTGTTGCACAAAAAGAGCAAAGCAAGCGCTGTCTGGTTAGTCGTTTAGAGGCTAAACGACTCAGTCGCTCTATCGTAAGAAAGCAAAGTATCCAGCTCGAAAGAATGCACTCCTCCTTCGGTGCAATCAGAGCAAACTCATGCTTTTATACTTTATTTTTCTCAGGACTTAATAACATCATCACATTCACCTATGAAATGTAGTAGAATTCATCTATTTTTATCAATATCAGCTCTTCCTAAGGCCCCGGACAGACTTCACGCGATTTGATCGTCGCGATTCAATCGCCAAGATTTCCATTCATTTTCATCTCACATTCAAAAATTTCGGGCTGGAAAAGTATCACAACCGAAATGCAAGTTGATCGGCATGGAATGATGTTGTAACAGTTGTCTCGTCGCGATTCAGTCGCTACGATCAAATCGCGTGAAGTCTGTCCGGGGCCTAAGGCGGTACAAATCCTGTGTCATATTTCATTTATGAGGTAGTTTTCTCTACTATCTAACTTGGTACAAAAGTACCAAGTTTGTTGTGAATAATGGCTAAGGATGAGTACGTTTCATTCGAAATAGAAGTAGTTACATACAAAAGCTCCATGGCAATGGTCCATCAATTGCATATTTTTTGACGTACTCCATCAAATCATAATCGAACTGTTAGACCTGTGTCGCTTCCGAAGTCATGAGATTTCTGATTCATCTGTTCTTTTGGCACTCAAGAGAGTAATAGAGATGTTGGTCACGCTTGTCGATATAAGGAGTTCAAAAACTGGTCGGAAGTCTAGTCACAAAATCAAACTGATAACTTGTTTATTTGAGCTACTAAGATGACTCATGACGTACCCACATGTCTCAACAAATATTTCTCAATAAGCCATTTAGAGTATAACGTGCTTACAAATACATTTCGTCAGCGCAACTTCCGTATTTACTATATATGTAAGATGAATCACAATATAATATCCTTGAAGGTTTCATGAAGCATTCAGCTCGAATATGTTAAGCGACATCTTCCTGATATGCCCCTCTAGGTTAGAAGCGGTCATGATGTTCTTTGTCTAAATTTCGGACACACAAGTTAAGTAAGAAATGCGAAAAAAACAGGACTTTTAGAGTGTTTCAAGGCAATGAATGACTTTTTAGTCGGAAGTATAACTTCAAACAAATCATTCAAGCTCGGAGTAGTTATTTGTTACTCTAAAGAATCCATTTGGCACATTATTTTTCTTTGCACTCATCAGAAAGTTTCCAAACACAGAGAGGTGACAATATTCTAGAAAATTTGCCCAAAGCCAACTGGGGAAGCCCATATCCGAATGTGACTCAATCTGGGCACCATGTATATTTTGATTCGAAGTTCACCAAAGTAACTGAAATCAAGGTCTAAGCCGTTTTTTTATGGAGAGGAAAACAATCAAGGGTTCAGGATGGGGTTTAGGAAAATAACGAGGTCCTCGCTATGTAATTCCAGACAAATCGTCGGAGGAATGTCCAGCGCCCAACTTCTTCCGCCGTCACAGCCAGCCTCTCATCATTTCGCATTCATGGGCCACAGAAGCGTTGACCTGGAACGGGGTCGACGAGTTCGACGTCGTCTCTTCTGCCTTCGAAGCAGCACATTCAGTGCATTCAGTGGCGGCTCAGCGGGTGACGACGGGGCCGGCGCAGAACTCGTCGGAATTCACGCCGCCTGGCGCCGTCATGCTGGTGGCGATGCTGGGATCGCATCGATCCGCTACTGGCCTCACCTCGAATCGCTAATTCATTTACGACTCGCGTTTCGTTCAGCGCTTTCTTATTTGAATTGATTAAATCGACGTCGTTGCGATCGCTTCGAGGACAGAAGTAGGTGATTCACACTTGTATGGAAGCTAGACTTTCGTTTTCTTCGTTTTGATTGATTTTAGCTGCTGCACCATTCTAAAAAATTTCTGTCCAAAATTTCTAGTTTAAGTGCTGCAAAAACTTGTTTCTTAAAAATATCTACGTACCAAATATGGATACTGAGCCATGCCTGGTACAGTCGTACACCTGGTCACATCCAAAAAGTAGTCCTCCAAACAGAAATAAAAGCTCGGAAATTCAAAAATGTTAAAATGAGGAAAGTAAAATTTCCATTTTTCCATTTTTATCCATTTTGTTTCATTTTCAGACAATGCAGTTCGTCATCAAAGCTCTGTTATCGCTTGATTTTTAGCTGTTTTTGAACATAATTGTATTGGGAAATATATCCATAGTGGTAGACTATATTTTAGAGTATTACACAGAAATGTTTATTTTAATTCTGTCGACACTTCAAAGATAAATAAATCGAAAGTTTCTGGGAAGGGTCTTTTTGATTGTGCCCATTTGCTTCCATAATTCTCACTATATCAACATGTGATAGGTTGAAATGTCCAGCTAAAAAATAATTCACAATAGGACCTCAAGAGTAAGCTTAATGAAAATTGGGTTCGAAAGGTAGTGATGGTTTTTATTTCTCCCTTTCATTTTGTCCTATCCACTAACCCAACCAAAGTTCTTTTTCTATTGACAAACTTTTCGACTGCTCCTATCTCATCGACCGATACAAAAACACAAGGTAAGTGCTCCTTTCCTACCACTTAGAAGTGTCCGAAACGGAAGAGGAGTAAATTGCTACCTCATACTACTCTGCCAACTATTTGTAATAATTCCACCAAGGTTCCTTTTTCACAAAAAGCACAGCGAAATCAATACAGGTCACATCAAAACATTAAGATCAGTATAAATGAGGGCTATAAATCTTCTATGACTTCATATATCTAGTATAATCAATAGGTCTCCTAACGATTGCATTCACTTGTGTAATCCAAAATCCTTTGTATATCGTTGTATCCTACGTAAACCGACAAAATCCTGCAATTCAAAACAAGTTCCGCCTCACTCAACACTCTCTCCTCTTGCCAGATACCAGTTCCTCTTCGGGGGTATTTTGCAATGTGTGAAATTGCATCTGTGTGTCGTGAAGTTCCATAAGCCATCGCAAAATTCCGTTCATACACCCCACCAACTGTGACTAATTTTCTGCGTTTTGAAATAATCATATTTGACAGTTCGATGCACAATGTCATTGTGAGTGTCGGCATTTATTACATTCAACTATTCATTTGGATTTTGCCAGCGGTTTTTGTAGGAAAATGCGTGTGTTTGTCGTAAAGCTAGTCAACTCATCTTTCTACATTATATCCCGACGTTTCTAGTTCTCATTTCATCTCTGCCGGTAGCATTCTCCCGCGCGGATTAATCAAACCGGAAGTGGGTGATTTGCGAAAACACTCCCATATATTCCTATTCAATTGTGTCATGCCATTATTCAGTTCTTCTACAAGGGTTCGCTCTCAAATTGTTGCCAATTCATTTTTGCTGCCGGAGAACGCATTCTAACTGTATCTTTTCGGTAATCGCCTTGTTTCAAGCAGGGCATACTCGAAGAAGACAAAGCAGAACTGAACAGCCAAGGCAAAGAAGACATTCGAAAGGCTTTCTAAGAGTTGCTTAGCTCCTGACTCACCTCCGACTCGGTCGTTTTTCGTCTTTGCCGGTGCCACAATGCTGTTAGCCTAAGCACGTCTCGCACGCTCGTCCTAGACAAACTGCTCTTTCTTTCTCCCTTAGCTTTTTGCGCTCAAAATGTTTTGTCTTTTCGCCGAAACGAGTTCCGTAAAGCTACTTGATTGAGTGTTGGTTATTTCCATTACTAGCTCCATCTCGCTCAGTCACACACTTCGCAGTAGGTTATCTGACTCTGAATCGCGCCCGCCAACTCTCGCAACACTCTAGGCGTCTACAAAAATCAGGGCGAATTCCAGTCGCGACTGGACGAGCTTTGCGTTTTCTTGTTTGATCTACTGATAATAGAAACTTCTAGGAGGGGCGGAGGCGTCGGGATTACGGCTCGCGCAGCTTACGCAGCCCTAATCGCCCGCCGTTGCTTGCGAATCGGCAGCGGCAGCCCAGCGCAGTGTCGGCGGCCCTCAGCTCTTCGTTCGCTTCTCATCAGAAGCTCCCTAGTGCTCTGCTCTGCTGGGTGTATGTGTCATCCTCATATGTCGTTTCCCGGCCCTGCCATGCCCATGCCTGGCATTCCTCAACCGTCTTTTCTGCTTTGTTGACTCTCGTCGTTCCGTACGAGGTGCTACGCGCGCGGCCTGTTTTGTTATCGAAGCCTGCTGTACTCCGGCGCTTCCTTACCCCTATCATACTACTTTTCAACTCTGTCTTCCACATCAAAGTCAACCAACATATTTTTGCGAGCCTCCATTGATTTCCTCCATTTTGTCTCATTTTACCACAGTCTCTAAAATTAGGCAAAGGTATTGCAGCTAGCGGCTGATCCTCGTCGCAACACTCCATATTTTCTAAAAGTATCGTGCTACGCTATACAAAACTGATTCCTAGAACTAACAAATGCTGGACTTCTCTGTTTTCGAGAATTCGAGAAGGTCTCTATTTTGTGCAAGATAAACGGGCCGCGAATGTATCTAAATCTGTTTTTATCACCCGAGATTTACAGCTGTGTACGAGAATATTAGATTAGATCATCCGAAAATCATAGCTATGTATGAGTAGAGTAGACTTTTTACATTTTGAACTCAACGTTAGCTAAGCTTGATGAAAAATTTCTTGTCATGATTTATACTCTCCACAATTTGAAGAAGCTTGACCTTGAAGCCACTGTACCGGATGTTTGAACAAAGATTTTCGCTATTCTTATTGCACACGATACTTTTAGTGAACGAAGCACCTCAAGTGCAAATTGTGCAACCGAATTTCTTTGAAGATCCTATTCTTCTGATGCATTGTCGCGATGTTCAAAAACTCTTGTCATTTTTCAAGGAACACTTTCATGAATTCAGAGAAACTTTCATCGTGAGCCCTTCACACTGTAGAGTATATGTACTTGACATTTTACGCATACAAAAGTAAAGGGAAGAGAGGGGGAGCCAGGAAGAGGGGAGGCTGTTAGATTAGTCTCAACAGCATTCTCTACTGTTGACTGAACTACCAGTCCTCCTGCTCATTTCTCCTTGAGAACTCCAGGTCTTCGCTAATCTTCTAAAGCGCTCTTGCAAATTCAGAAAAATCGGAGGTGGGTAGTAGCACGTACGATATCGTACTAATCCATAGCGTAAATGTAAACATTTGCGAATTTTTCTTTTTATTGGAAGGGCTTAATCAGTGCTTGGCGAGGGAGGGCAGTGCTTTGGGTAATCGAGTGTGCTTGCACAGCTTGCGGAAAATTGCTTTAGCTTTGTTGCATCCATTTATTAGTCACTTTCAGTCACTTTTTTGAGTTTTTTGGTGAAGAAATGATACAAACTGGTTTGAAGCTGAACAGACTCGTGAGCTGAATGTTTTGCTGTGGGTATATTACATCGTAAAACCCTTTTATGCGCACAACATTTCCTCCTACTCCCCTCCCCTGTTCTCCCCCCCCCCCCCGCCCACCCTTCTCGCCCTTACTCTATCCCCGTACATATATAAGCCGCAATGACATCTCTGTCGAAAATAACTGATGATGTTCGAGCGCAAAATTGTGAGAGCAGGATAGGATGAACGTAACCAGTCACTAGTCAGTCAGTGTTTTTTGCTATGATCAAGTCTGTCACGTCCTATTCGTCATTGCCTATCGAGAGCTTGGCTAGATTTTCGTGGAAATAATAATTTCTTTTGGGTATTTACACACACCGCACCCCCAACATCATTCCATCAGTGATAGAATTTATTGCGCTTTTTGTCGTCTGCCTTGTTTTTTCTTTGTGACGATCAACACTTAGTCAATAACAGAGCGAAAACATTTACCTAGCGCACTCGAAGCTAACTGGAGTATGCTTTTCACTTGCTCCAGGTCAAGATTAGCTGGATGGAATCGTATGCCGCGTGTAACAGTGGGACTGTGAACAATTTCCCCATAAAATCTTCCAATATCACGAACGGAAAACTGCAGAAATTGAAATTCGGCTTGCCATTTGTTTCTTGAAAGCTAATACACAATGCTAGAAATACCAGCCCTTTCTTATATTCGCTCAAAATTTACTCATCTTTTTCACATTCCTATGCTTTTACTTCACTCTGAGATCTGGAGAAGCTATCAAAAGGAATTTCGTACATACATTTTGTTTCTCCAGCTGCGTAACTTATAGGTTTGTGATTAACGAAATTTACAACTGTATATCTCACCCTAGAAAGTCCTTTCCGGTTCAGTAAAATGTCATACCAGTAAGCAACTCCCCTGTGTATTCCATGGGAGTTTAACAGCCATAGAACGAAAGCCTAACCTTCATTCCAGTTCTAAAAGTACCGAAAACCATCCGCCACAAGCGCATGCCTTGTTGGCACATTGTCTGACTCACTCGTCAAGCACACATTTCAAGGTTTGTCGCATAGCGTAGGTGAATGTTGCAATTCAATCGCTCGTATTTGCTTTGCCGAAGCTTTTCGCGCCTTTTCGGAGCAGTTTCAGAGAAGTTGGATGTGCCAAAATTCTGAGAAATGATGCATTTTTTGAAGGTGCGAAGAATGAACCGAGATTGAGAAGGGCTGAGCGCCAAGAAGTTGGTGAAATCTTTCAATAGACACCAGCAATCTTGTCATTTTCAACCTCTTAATCTTACATCCCATATCATATGACCTCACTTCCATATCTGAAAGATGTCTCTGAAATTATGTCATTCTCCCCAAAATCATATTTCTCTGCACTTCCAGTTCATCCTATTCGTCGCGTTCGTTTTTTTTTCGTGACATAGTTTTGACTTACAGGATGGAAAAAATAGCAAAACCTGTTGCTGTTCCAGGAGAGGAGATGTCGAAGTCAGAATCGGCCTCTGAATATGAGATTCAGTACCGGTCGACGATCCAACCGAGGACTGCCGTCAGATCGCAGTCCCGGCAGAGTGGAAACTACGTCTCCGGCGGTGCCGGTGGCGGCGGCGGTGGTGAGCGAATTCCAATCATTCAGTCTTTTGAAAAAAAAAGATTTTCAAAGAATTGAGAAGGTCTAAACATATCAGGAACACATAACGCATGATTCTTTTATGACTGCTGACAAGAGCAAATTTTAAATGGTACTCAACACAAACCTTTTGAAACAATTTTTTCTTCTGGAAAGTCTGCAAGTATTCTTCCCGCCATGGGGTGTGGCCGAGACGGTTTGGCCTTGTCCTTTAATTTGCGAGACGCATCGAAAGAAACTGCCACTTCTAAATCCAACGCTACGAACATCTCGTACTGAATAATGACTGACCTTGATTTGATGTGAGCGACGTCTACTTAGCAATCGTTTCGACCTGATTTCGTTACGCCCGAAATTGTAGATTGTTTTTGCTAATTGGATGCTGATTACGTAGTCATGGCAAAAACGAGTAACGTAAGCGCAGTTGGAAACATTTTCTCTGCGGCGTGTGCTTCTGACGAGAGAGCAGGATGTAAGCTGAGCTCATGTGAATTGTTCAGATGAGCTCAATGAGTTCCAAACATTCCAGACCGTTTAACCAACAAATTATGTCTAACGAAAAATGTGATAAGGATGAGATTTTATAATGCAAAATTATGTTGCTATAGAAAGAAATATGCATCATCATCCGACACGCTCATTTTCATGGTCAATACAAACCTTTATCTTGAGAGATGTTCAATAGTAAATTTCATGTATATTAGCCCTGTGAGCCCTGTACCAGTCAGAAAGTGACGCGTTTTGGAGAGTTGCGACGACTTAACTGAGCACATTTTTGCGTATGTTTTTGTGCGCGTGGGAGTCAGTATATCGATACTGGGAGCGTGTGTTTGCTTACGATCTGGTTTAACCTGACTTAGAGAGCTGCAGAATAGGGTTGCAATTCAGCCTGACAAGCTCTTGAAGTTGCTTCAATCGGGAGAGTACAGAAAGAATGCCGAAAGAATGCTTGCCTGGCGCAAGAAGCGCACCATGCATGTCGCGTAGTGTCCGGACCTGCTCGTCACACGAGAGTCGGAGGTGAAACAACCGACCGCACACAGTTCGCAGCGAAATGCAAACAATGTGCTGGGGTTGTGTGGTGGGGCTGCTCGCACAATTATGAAAGCCTCGCGGCGGGTCTACCTCATTCGCTGCCACCGCCATGGACTATGCAGGTACGACTCTTCTAGTGGCTATGACTGAGTTCGGTTCTGCTCCGGCGGAACCTGTGGAACGCTAGTACGGGAGGGGTGCGACCTTGCGTGCGTTGGCGCTGTGAACTGGCAGCATTAGCCGCGGATTATGCAGATTCGCGCCGTGTCGCCTATTCTGGTTCTGCAATTTCATCTCTGCCGTGTCGATTCTGGAAAAAGTAGGCGTGTGCGTGTCTCCGTTTCTGTCAATCTCACTGATCGATTGATCGATAAGACGAGAAGAGCATATGAAGGTGAAAGACCTTGGATTGGTGGAGTTGGCGTGAGTGGGCGCTCCACACACACATATATCTCTCTCTGTCGCTTACTGACTGTTACGGACGACATCGACGGAACCACCTGCCCCCCTTCGCTCATCATCATCAGTTCGCTAGTCGCCGCTGACTGATACGGGAATGTCCGGCGAATCCATGCCTCGTACAGCCGCTTCCGGAGGTTTGTGCCCCTTACTACCCTTTCAGCCTCGCTTGGAACTCATGAGGTAACCCACCTCATAGATGTTTTGAAGAATTATCTTGGTAGTGGTTATTTGACGCTACCACAGTTCTCAAAAATCTATGCCATGAGTAGAGGTATCGTACCTACTCTTGACAAAACTTCTTATATTAAATTTCCTATCATTTGTACCTTCAATCAATCAAATTTTTGCTCCTTTTTTCTGATTTTATATGGGAGAATTAGACATTTAATGCAAAAATCAACTCATTACTAGTTTTGGTAGCAACTCCTCTACTTTTCCTAAGAACCTCAATTTTCTCTATGGATCGACATAGAAATATCGATCACTACCTCTTTCTACTTAATCTAGAAGCATTCGTAGAACCTGTCCCATTTGCATCTGCAAAGACATGTAAGATTTTTGTCAAGCAATGTGATTTCTAAAATTTTACAAACATACTTTCATTCCGAAATTTTACTTTTTTATCGTTCTTCTTCATTCTGCAACTAAAACTGTTAGGGCCCAGGGTTTGTGAGCAAAGACAATTTTTTTCTATGTCGTTTCCCTTCTGATATTCCTATTTTAAAATTTTCTAGTTCCTAGTTCTGCAGCTGCTTTTCAGCGCCAAACATTGCACACTTTTTTCAAAGTAAAAGGACGCTTGTCACTTCAAAAGGATTTCAGATCGAAGTCGATGTTCAAGTGCAGTATTGCAAACTGGTTTTCAGAGTAAAAGTACCGTGTTTGTCAAATTCTATCACCACCGTTGAACGCCTAGAAATGGCAAAGCATCTGCATATTGATAGGTATGGGTGAGAGCAATACCATAAAAAATTCAGAATATCATCTGGGAGCCGCAATGATTTTGATTTTTTTGGTTTGTTTTTTTTCTTCACGGCTTAGTTTAAGTCAACTTTTCGCTACGTTTTTTTCTCATGCGCTGCCATCCTGGAGATCAGTGGCCCCCGTGACTCGCATCGTCAGCGTACGACCTATACGTAATCCTCTTTGTTGTACAGTTACCTGAAAAACCAATGAAATGAATACGGTGACATATGGAAACGTCAGTCAATCAATAAATGAAGTGCATTAGCTCACTCTATCCAAACATGGGGTGGAAAGCAAGGCCAATTCGAAAACTTTATGGACTGTTTCATTACGCCACTTCCTAGTAAGGAAGTTGAATTTCTACGAGGTTCACTCCGATCCCTTTCTAAACGGGCGAAAAAGGATCTCCATTAGCAGTCCTCACGATTCGATTTCTTACTCCCCATCTGCGTGTAAGTGCACTGGTCGGAAAAAGGTTTAGCGCCCCAAAAAGTGCTCGCCTCCTTTGAATTTCGATGTTGCTTGTCTAATTGCAATGGTCACACAAGGTCTCGTAAGTCGGCGGCGATTGAGAGACGAAAATCGCCTTGGTTAATGGAGGTTGACAAGCGCGAACACCCCATGGAAATGGAGAAATTGGTTCAGGATAGATAACATTCCTTAGTGGTAATCATCATATGAATGACTAATTGTTTAGGAAGAGTACTCAAGATGGTGACGGAGATGGGCTCCGCCACCATCGGTGGCATCTCACCGGCATTGTCAGCAAATGCCGCTAAATCATTCCTGGAAGCCACCGATAAGGAAAAGAAGGAACTGCAGGTGTGAAGGGATTCGGAGAATTTGGCCTTTGAATCGGTTTCTATGGGAAATCGTTTAGGGATTGAACGATCGCCTTGGCAACTACATCGATCGAGTAAAGCGCTTGGAAGAGCAGAACAGAAAACTCGTTGCGGATCTCGATGAGCTCCGCGGTAAATGGGGAAAAGACACTTCTGAGATCAAGGTAGGTGCCGAATCTCGGTTACTTGAGTGTCACTTGATCTTTAAACCGTTTTTTCTGCCCTCTCATTCTCAGCCCCAATTTTTTCAGATCAAATATTCGGAATCGCTGTCAACCGCCCGTAAAGACATCGACGACTCGGCCAGAAGAAAGGCCGAGATCGATGTGAAGGTGGCTCGTCTGCGCGACGACCTCGCCGAGTACCGAAGTCGGTCAGTGTGCACTTCTTGCGCTTCCCTGGCTCTAGTCGGCGGCTTTTTCTTGCACTTCAGGCTTGGCACAGATTTTCGCGTTTTCTGAATTGATGGTCATTTTGAATGCGCTGTTTCGGAATTCGAGAGAGGTCGTGAGTATGGGGGCGAGCGCCCAATGATTTGTAAAGCGCGCAAACCGGTTGCGCTTCCATGGCCCATCTCTGTGCCTAAGCCATCGCACTGTTTTGCTACAGTTATCAATACGCACGTAACCGGCAAATAGGATCAGACCGAACTCTTTTTTTTGCCGGTTGGGAGCATGTTTCGAATCATGGAGAGTATTTGTGCCTTGCACGAATGTGAAGAACATGAACAAGGGAATAAATTGTATGGCAAGAATTCAGCACGTGACTTTTTATCACCCTCCATAAGCGCTCAAGCTTCTCTATGAAATTGAGTTGGGCGCTTTAGAACTTGTGAGTATGGCTGGATGGGATGTGGTTTCAACAAGGTCAAAAAAATTTTGTGTTACAGCCTTCCGGCTGAGGATTTTATTTTCTGAAAAAGAAACTATTAACATCAATTAGTCGAGGAGCGAAATCCGGCGCATCTTTCTCACCTATTAATTCGTTTTAGCATGGTTTTCGTTGGACTTAGACTCACGCCTGTTTTCATATGAGTAAAAAAAGCGACAATTTGATAACCTCAGATAATTAGACGTTGATTAGGAGTTGTTCACCTTGATTGTACTTTACCAATATAATATTGATAAGAGAACCTTTGAATGCCTCATCTCGTTTCAAACCGAGCACCAAAGATTTTCTAAAAATCCTCTGTTATGTACTCTGATCTCTTCGATTTGTGGTACAAGCACAATGTCCTCATTTCTCTTTTTTTGCACATTTACATGATTTTTGCGGACAAGGAAGTATGAATCATCGTAATTAGATTACCAACCGTTTGAAAAACATCTGTTATACAGATACTTTGATGAGTCACTTCTGGTAGTTCATATATGTGCCTGTTTTTTCGATTCTGGATTATTGATTCAAAATTACTCCTATCATTGTTTGCTTTCACATAACGCTGAATCGATTTTCAAACAGTGTTTGCTTAGCTAAGGGCAACAGTCTGTGAAGTTCAAAAAGCGCAGTTATGACTTCCAGTTCGATAAGAATGAGCAAATGTGATAGTCATCTCTTTATCTTGAGATATGTTCAAGATAAGACGGGAAGCTATTTGATCAATGCAGAAAAAAAAACTAAAAAGCTTTACGAACAAGAAATCACGGGACTTTGTTTGCTAAGCATTTATGTAAATGCTGACAGTAGGCTAGGAAAATCCTGTTCATGCGTCAGAGAAAAGATAATTTTTTTCTTCTAATACACACGCGAAATTCGCTTGCTTTTGCTTATTTAAGAGATAACCATAATAAACGAATAATATCATTCCAGCTATGAGGACATCCAGCACCGCAGAGAAGCCGATCGCGAGAAAATTGCTCAATGGACAAATGCTATCGCTGATGCCCAAAATGAACTTGAAATGCTTCGGGCTAGGTAAGCGGCTCCCTTGGCCGCATATTTTCTTCGAAAGAAAAAATGGGTCCACGGTTCAGGTGGAAGCAGCTCACTGATGAAGAGAAACGATTGAATAACGACAATGCTCGCATTTGGGAAGATCTCCAGAAAGCCAGAAATGTATGCAAAATCAACAGTTATTCCCAAATTTTTCTCTTTTTTCTGAATTTTTCTTTTCGCAGGATCTTGATGAAGAAACCATTGGTCGCATCGATTTCCAAAACCAAGTGCAAACCCTTATGGAGGAACTAGAATTCCTGCGCAGGTGTCTACTTGTCTCCTTACCATTTTTCACATTCCATATACAATTTCATGTTCCTTAGGGTGGTGTCGTCCATAAACGAGATCTATTTAGAGTCCACGAACAAGAAGTAAAGGAACTGCAAGCTCTGCTCGCTCAAGCTCCAGCCGATACCCGCGAGTTCTTCAAGAACGAACTTGCTCTTGCCATTAGGTAGGTACTTTTTGACTGTTTCGCAAGCAGTGGGTGTTGATTTACCTATTATGATCACTTGGTGGAGATTTTCTTATATCTGCAGCTCTTTTTCAAAATTTATACTCTCCGCTTTTCATTTATTACATCCTTTTCCTAAGGCAGTAGAGGACAGGTGTTATTTCGAAATGTGCCCAGTTTCCTATACACGTAACCGATAACAAATTTGGACTTATAAACATTATCTTTGAACTTCTGCGCCTTTCATCGTGGTTTATATTTGACCTATTCCTTTGCCTCACCTTGGACTTCCTGTTCTCATTGTTGCACAAGAAAAAGACTTTTGTTTGAACTTCTAACGCCTCCGCTCTCTATGCCTAATCCTGTTACATTGCTCAGCACGCCGGCCTCATTCTCGTTATTTTTGCTCAAGAATTCAACGAAATACTTCTTGCAGGGATATCAAGGACGAGTACGACTACATCGCCAAGCAAGGCAAACAAGATATGGAAAGCTGGTACAAGCTCAAGGTGTGCATTCTGTAGCTGCGGAAAGCTGATCCGTCTAGCGTTAACGGTTTCTACGGTTTGTTTTCAGGTGTCTGAAGTGCAAGGAACAGCCAATCGTGCCGCCATGGAATCGAATTACCAACGCGAAGAGGTCAAACGAATGCGCGACAACATTGGGGACTTGCGCGGTAAACTTGGAGATCTCGAGAACAAGAATGCCTTGCTTGAGAAGGAAGTGCAGAATCTCAACTACCAGGTAAGAAAGGGTAGATTCTGAGGCAGGAACGGTAAACATGGCTTTCATTTAGCTCAACGACGATCAAAGACAATACGAAATGGCTCTCAACGACCGTGACGCCACTCTCCGCCGAATGCGCGAAGAATGCCAGACATTGGTACGTTACAGGGCCTGATTGATTGTAAACATGAATTTTGATGGGGTGACAATTCAACCACTTCAATCTTCAGCTTTATCTTCACGTATCCGTTGCAGGTTGCTGAATTACAAGCTTTGCTGGACACGAAACAAATGTTGGATGCCGAAATTGCCATCTACAGAAAGATGCTGGAGGGAGAAGAGAGCCGGTGAGTACTTCAAATACAGTTAGGATACTCATATCGTATTTACATCTCTTGATTTAGCTCCGAAGGTTCCAGGAGCCATAAAAACCTTCTCGAGCCCCATTTGGCACAAATAATGAACATTTCCTCCTAATAATGTCATATTTAGTGTTGGACTTCGTCAAATGGTCGAGCAAGTAGTAAAGACGCACTCACTTCAACAACAAGAAGACACGGACTCAACTCGCTCTGTTCGTGGGGAAGTCTCCACGAAAACCACATTCCAACGCTCTGCCAAGGTAAGTGCCCTCGCTCCTAAGTTGGTCATTTTCCTCGATATTTGTCGATTTGATTGAAGTAGAGTACGAGAGTGCTAGGCACAGCTCCAGCTGTGGAACTCAAATTTCGAATTATCAAAAAAATGTTCTTGTTTAGGGAAATGTCACCATTGCCGAGTGCGATCCTAATGGAAAGTTTATCACTCTAGAGAATACGCATAGAACAAAGGTTTGTTACTGAACTTCGATTGTTTCTGACATCAAGGCTTTACATGTATCAAGCTCATTAAAAAATTCTTTTGGAACAAAAAACATCGGTTTTTAGACAAAAAATGTCTATAAAGGTCACATTGGCACATTGGCACAAATGTTACCGGTTTTTTTCTTGTGACACGTCCGCATACTATCACTCGCCGTTTTGGAATAAAATTTGCGTGCATTGGAACACAAAGTGTTACCAATGTTTATGGCACAATAAAAGTCGATAAATGTTTCTAGGACGAGAATCTCGGTGAGCACAAACTGAAGAGAAAATTGGACAAGGGACGTGAGATTGTTTACACAATTCCGCCCAACACTGTGCTCAAGGCTGGCAGGACCATGAAGGTAGCGATGGGCTTGCAATTTTTAGCTGGATAATTATTAAAAATGCGTCTTTTTCAGATCTACGCCCGCGACCAGGGAGGCATACACAACCCACCCGACTCGTTGGTGTTCGACGGTGAGAACACCTGGGGCATCGGAGCGAACGTGGTCACCTCGTTGTACAACAAAGAGGGCGAGGAGCGCGCCACGCACACGCAAAAGACGATCCAGACCGGCATCTGATGACCCTTCCCCCGCTGTGTGCCCATTCTCATCCCGTTTTCCGTTTCCGTTCACTTAGTCCTTACGAGCTCATATGTGTAGATACACACCCCACGTCCCAAACGTCTATACCGTATCTTCCATTTCGCTTCAGTACCGTCCACGGCTGGCAGTAGCCGCTCGGCAACGGTTGTGCTCTTCACATCGTCTGTAACTGGCCGCGCAGCCCGGCCGCCGGCTGCTCCGCGCGCTCTCTCTCCCTAAATCACTGTCCAAGCAAAGTGCCCATCCCCTTTGCGCTCATAGTCAAGCTTGTATACGACATTTATGATATTTTTGCTGAGATTTTCATAAATTCATTCTTTGCTGCCGCCTTGTTCGCAAGGAACCCCGCCAGTGTGTGTGTGTCTCGACGTAATGCATCAATTTTGCTGACGAAGGGCGACATCGCTCTTCGTTTGCTTCTTCTTCAAGCTGCCACGTTTTCATTTCAAATAAAATATGTATTAGTCGCATGGGTCACTTGTGCGATTCGCCATCGATCATCACACCGTCGAGCGATCACTTTGTCCGTATTTGAGATTCTCGTGTACACAACCACACCCAGCACAGTTTCTCTCAAACTAATGCGCGAGTTAAATCATTAGTCAGCAAAGACAACACTCGCTCTGAAAAGTGTCTGATGACATATCGATTTTGCTGGTAGATTTCTTTGAAGAAACATACAGTTCGCAAATTTGGCTGATACATCTTGTTCGTTGTCGTGAAAATAGCATGCACACAAGATAGCATTCTCGACATATTGTAAATTTACATTCTTGGCGGTTTGTGAAACAGTCTTCACGAACCTTCTGAATTCTGGCAAAAACAACATTTTGCTTATTTGATGAGCAAGAACGCGAGAATAGACACGAGTGCCAGCATTCAGAAAATGCACTACATGACAAGAAGTGCTGTGAAAACGTTGTTCAATAGCTCTTACAAGATGAGCAGCACTAGTAATAATTTTTTAGTTGATCCATAATAGAATATCTACAGTGACAAGAGTGTCAAGTAACCGGATCAGGACACTGAGCTGTGGGTTTTCAACGCCACCAAATTTAGTGTTTCGCTTCAAAAAGAAATCCGCACCAAACAAATGCTCTTGCCGGAATAATTCATGTAAAGCTGGCCCGAATTCTAGTAAGTTTTTGAGTTGTTAGGTCAGAAGATGCACGCGAGAACGAAGATAAAGTAGCTAATTTTATAGTTTCTTGTACCACTAGAACTAGTTAGTAATCTAAGCATAATAGGAGGACATTCAATTATGCACGCATAAAATGCTCTACTGAAGCAAAAACCTGCGAATATCATTGCCCCTATTCTCCAGCTAAGTTCCAGCTTGGAAAGGCAATCCATCTACGAAATCCTAAATCCTTTACCAGATCCCAGCAGAAAGTTAATATTACAGAAGATAAGAGCTCTTGACTTTGCAATCCAAGCTAATCTTTCCAGATGGATTATGATACGCGACAAAGTTACGGTCGTGTTTTGATGATCAACAGCCATTCGTGAAGAGTAAAGCCATCAAATAAGACAATGTAGATTTTCCCTATTCCTACCTTGATTTTTACAAAAATTAAAAGCCACTGTATTAGAATTGGAACAATGGAAATCAAATAACATATTCGATGTGAGGATTTCCTTACTACCAAAGACGCTGTAAATTACAGAAATCTTGTTATGCAGTGATTGATGGATCCTATAAATACAACTCAAGACATCTAGCTTTTTACTTCATTTTTTTACAAGTTGGCATCCCGGGTCCCACCTCGGTTTGGAGCCAGTCCAACGTGTTTGACCTTTCATATAGCGAAACTTTTCCTTCCTTTAAAATTCTTTTAATTCGCATTGTCTTGGGTTTGCTTCCTACCGTCCTTACCATGACTCGATGACCAGCAGATCAAAATGCGCTTCGCCACTCATCCCTCATGACTATGAGGAATGTGCACAGACGTACAGATTTTCTTCTTTATATATGTAGAGATTTAAACACCATTATTCCCCAATCATAAAAAGCGTGACAAAATCATTAAGGTCATGGTGGATTCTTTCACTACACTGGAATGGGTGCTACGCTAAAAGAATATAGTTTATTACGTGTTCTGTCATCATAATAATAAAATCAGCAATGTACAGCTTGGCACACATTGTCGTAAACGTCTAAAAACGCTTCTTTGCAGTTGTACTTGACACGAAGCCATTCGTATAGTGATGAGTCGAACATCTGCCAGAACTCGGACCGGCTCATTTTCGTACCTCCATGGAGCATTTTGACGCTGCAAGTGATATTTTATTGAAGTGAATACAGAAAAGAAATTCCTTACCCATTCGCGTCCCTCGCAGCTTGTTCTAACCGCCTGATGCAATGTACTGAGGAGTTGTTAGCCACTCCTAAATGCAGATATCATTAGATTAATCAAATTGAAAAATTAAAATCCTACCATAGACACCCACATTGACGAATAGTACATTTCTGCCCGATCGCTGTCGAATCATTCCAGGGCAGGATGGTTGATTGTACGGACACAACCAGATTGGATAAATCTTCAAAAATAATGATTGCTACTACTAAAAACTGGACTGGAATAAGAATTGATGGAATAAAGCCCGGCTTACTCCAGTTTCACTATCGCACACTTCTATAACATCTGAAAGGCAACTCAATGGAATTAGGATATCTTCATGTATATAATTTTCCCGCATTCCGGAGTCCAGAAAATCAGGAGTGACGTTCTGAAAATCGAAATATGTGAGGTTACAACGATTAGAACCCAATGGAACAAAAAAAGCGTGGGATGGTGGCGATTATGACCGTGAAATATTACAAAATCACCTTCATGACATCATGTTGGGGAGCACTCAACCAACCAAAAAACCACCGATGTATTAAACCATTACCAAGCGGAAGTAGATCCTATAAAATGAATTTTTATCATATTCACGCCTCATTGTACAACAAGAATTCAAAGAATTCTCATATTTTTTCTACAAAATATATCGCTACACCTCTTGTAGTTTTGATTCATTCGCTCAAAGTGGTTTCGATCCGTGATAAGAATGTTTTAATAACGTTATTTTTGGTAAAAACCTCTTACCTATGATTGCTGACAAAAAAATTATTTTCAAATTCATTCCAAAGAAGTTGATTTTCAAGCTGGAAGTATGGCTTATCAATAGCGACAAAAATCAAATCCAAGTCTGCGCGCCGCTCCATCTTTGTTATTAATAATCAGCACTTCAGAGTTTTGTTAACTCAGTTTGTTATACATAATTATGGTATGATAAAGCGACACCATCAAAAGGTAAGAACTGTTTTTGATAGATGCTGATGTATAAAAGTCAAGTATGGGAAGAAATTAACATTATACATACAAAACCGCTCATATTAGTCAAAGAAGTCACTGCACTCCGGTGAACTCAGCGAACTTCATCGGAGTGCGGCGACTTTTTTGATTGATTATGAGAGGTATTGTACAGAGACAAATGTTAGGCGCTTTTGCTAGCGTGATTCATTTGAATCTTTGAGAAAAAGAGGCTACTGCAATCAAATTACCTGGAATTTCGGCGTTTCCTTCTTTCTCATTTTTGTTGCACACACTAACACTTTGAACTTTGACAGCGAAAAATGACTCGCTGCCATAAATTCTCACTTACCTTTAACTCCCAAAATAGGCTTTTATTGTGACGGTAGTAATAATCTTCCAGTGGAACGAACTCGGTTTGCTCCTAAAAAAAATTCTTTGCTCAAAGAATTGGTACTGCCCACAGTCGTCACTTTGTCCTTATAAAGTTCAAAAGTTGACTGTAGTTAATTACACACCTGATTAGCTCACAGCCAATAAATTCGTTCTAGCGTCAATTACTTATTGGATACTAATAATCAAAATTTGTTTCACGCTCCTTTTTGAAAAAAAAGGTGCAGGTTTTTTTGCTTGTTTACGATGACCGCGGCTAACTGCACTCTCGCTCATTTAGTTTGACAAACGATCATCAACGCTTTTTCTAAGGGTTTTCCTCATATCATGAAAGTTTCATAACAAGCATATTATCTTGTGCACCTGACGACTTGAAACAACTTCTGCGACATGGCTATAGAACCAGGGCTTGTACCACCTTCCAATCCTCACGATGTCAGCAGAGAAATTTTTGGGTGGTCCATCAGAGAATCTAAATTATTTCTGAGTACTGGCAATTCGGCAGAGAATAAGTTTTCACTGAATTCTTTACCTTCCCCGCATCACAACTCCTGCATCTTCAGAAAGCTGTAAGCCTTCAACGAATTCGTTTTCCCGGCAGTTCGACTCTTCAGTAAGTTTGTTTTGCATTTCCTAATATATTCTATCGATGGAAAATTTGGAAAAGAAAAAAAAAGAGAATTATTTGCACAGTACCGCAACGGAGTACCATGCAGATGTCTATGTCTTGACTCAGTGTTTTTCGGCAGCTTACAGAACAAAAAATGCGCTCATTTCTCCTTACCTCTATTGAACCCGTACGCATGTAGGTGATTTTCACATATGGCTTGACTGGTATTATCCTCAAAGTAACAGCAACAAGTATTCCCAAAGACCCTTTACTCCACGGCACACCATAGAATAATGCCTGTGTTTCGGCGTCACCATTCTTCTCCTAAATGGCTCCTATCCAAAACGTTTGATTCAAGTGTAAAGCACAAATAAAAGAGTGTTCACCTTTGTGGCTACGACGATACTTCCATCAGGCATCACCAATTCATATGACTGGCAGATATGCTGAAATAAGCCGTACTTCCGACCAGAAGTGTCTACCCCACCACCGCAGATGAGATCTGAAATTTGCAGTTTCAATATTGATGTAGTCTACTTTACAGGCAAATTAGCTCCACGAATGCTCGGAAAATTAGTGATATGATACAGGCTTATCATTTATCACTATTCACTGACTCCACTGAGATATGGTGAGATTTCACCATATCTATTCTCTTTTTTTTTTGTTAGAACGTTCAAAAAATTGCATTTTTTGCCAAATGCGAATAGTATCAGAGGAAAGCGTGCTACTAAAAACTGCTTCCTCATGTAGTCCTATTTTGATGGGATTTTTGTTACAATAGACACTCTAAGCCGCGGGCTTATTACCGCTTGTAAAAAGAGCTTAAGGCATAGCACTTGATTCGATAGCAAACTTTGCTTTGTTGAGTTCAAAGTCCGTAAGCATTTCAAACACCGGCAGCATAATTTCAGAAGTGCTATGAAATTTCACTTTTGAAAGTGGGAGTTTCCTGCCCAAACTGACATTACCAGGTATTTTAGTCTTTAGAGTTGTATCTAAATATACTTGGTGTAAGCTGACAAAAGCAATTTTGAAGCTACTTTTGAAAAGATCTGAAACTTGGTGCAGCTGTGTGTATGCGAGCCTAGTATCAGTTTACAAAACGGACCCATCGTTAGATTATCCATTAAAAAGCAAATGCTTGAAAGAAAGCAGCTAGAAGGCTGGCCAAAATTATATGCCCACATGATGTTTGTAATTATCAAGGATTTTTCCTGGCTTCCGAAATCTTTTATGTACATACACAGGCAAAAATGTCAAATAACTGCTTTAGTCGAGGTATGACGCACTTCCAGAAAAAAATGCCCAGCTGGCATACGAAACGATGCAGTTCAAGGCTATTAAACTTCCTGGAAACGTCATTTCGAACATTCTTCTCATAGATCCGCTGATTCAGAAGTCTTGGCACAACTCGAACCTTCGTGAAAGATTCCTCCCTGCTTGTCGCTTGTATTGGCGAATATTTCGGCGCACACACCGTGCTAGTTCCAAGCTAATTTCGAAACGCCAGGCCCCATTAGGGTGCCTTCATACCGCGCCGGCAGCCGCCGCTAGCAGAACGTAGCAGCCCACAGCAGCCGCCAGCAGCCGCCAGCAGCCCGTAACCGCCGCTGGCCGCTTTTGTCATACAAGCGCAAAATCACCAAATTCTTACTATTTTAAATGCAACCGCCCACGCCCTCCATCTTCCACGCTTTTTCCTCCCTGTTGCCGCAATTTGATCTCATATATCATCATACTCTTCATTGTTGTTATTATCTTGTTACCGTAGATTGGTTATCCTACTGATGCTCAGTTTCCCTCTCGCAAATGAACCATATTTCGCCAAAGTTTCTTCGCGATGTGATTTCTTCTGACTTTGGATGCGTCCAGTTCCTGTAGGTTGCTATTTGTTAATTTTTAGGATGTTCTGCTTCAGTCATATCACATCGGCGTGGAAGAGGGAAAGTATGGGCAGGCGCACGCAAAGTACTACGAATTTGATGATTTTCGCTTCCATGACAAAAGCGGCCAGCGGCTGCTGCGGGCTGTTACGGGCTGCCAGTGGCTGCTACGGGCGCGGTATGAAGGCACCCTTACACTGGAGTCTCCTACATCACTTGTGAGCACTTTTAGTTGGTTTATTCGAAAGATGACACAATCTATTTGCTGTAAAGAGTGCAGCAGTTCTATTTTTGAACGCAAAAAAGCTATAAACTTTGCTGCTGTGTATGAACATACACACTATTCACATTGATTTGAACACTGTCGTCGTATTAATGAAATGGTGAAATTAATGCCGCGATAAGCTCTCAAAATCCAGAGCACTTCCTTTTAAAAGTGAGCTACATTTACAATTTTTTGTATGTCCAGTACATTGCTGTATTCAAACACATCCTACCTTGAACAGTCAGTCCTGGTTGCCCAGGGAAAAGCGGAACAGAGAAGCCCAGGGGAAGAAGAACTTGGGACAACTGCGACATTGTTACCATAGGTTCCACACGGATGTTTAATCCATTTGTGTCTACCTGAAACATAGCTTACTTATTCTCATTTTACTGTAAAGTTTAAAATTCCAATTCACAAAATCACAAAAAGAAACGTTGATTATATCCTCTGAAATCAGAAAGGTCTGCCATAACTATAGTTTGCTTTATTACAAAAAGTATAATGACCACTAAAAGTGACTAAAATGACAAAAAAGCAATATTGGTTTCTACGGAGTTTACGTGATGAATGTCATTCCTCAATTTATACTACAAACTTTGCGGCTGACTTTCAAAGGAATGATCAGGATTCAAGATAAACAACAGAGCAACAGAACATGGTCAATGATTAGACTGATTCTAGCTCTGACTTCTTCGTAAATAAAAACATTACCTCAAGTATGTCCCTCAGAACCCCAACATCGATGGGAGTAATTCCCTTTGCAGGAGGTGGCCGAAAGTCGAAAAAACCAGACTGCACTGGAAGCACCTTCGTACCACGGTGTGAAGCTGACCATTCGCGCATCTGAAGCTCTTGTGTAAAGTTCGCTTTACATTTTTAATCAATCACCTGCTTCTGAATCGTTGCCACTTTTCTTGCATGAGCCCTTGGCGCGATGCCAAGGGAGTAGACGATTTTGTTCCGTGTTGATGTGAACGCATCAGAGATCGTGCTGAGAGGCATTACAACGAAAACTAGGAGGGCCCACTGCAACCCGGCTATGCTCCGCTCCAAGATGCTATCGATGATTGGAGTTGTCCGCGCGCCCATGAGAAAACCTGCGGGATATTTACAGCCATTTGGTGAGACACGAGGGGTCATCGGCGAAGATGTGACGCAGTAACTTGTTATTAGGTCGTTCCATAAGTTGTGTTTATATAAACCAACAGAATCACCAATTTAGAGTAAAAATTAGTCAGTAATATATTTCCGAAGTAGCGCATCACCTTTTGGCACATTCCTCTTAGCTTCTCAATCTCAATTTTCCAAACGGCAGCACAGAGGGTCCCAAGAAAGTATTCTAAAAGCGCTCAAATTACTCACTGAAATTAAGGCATGCACCATTCATGAAGTTTGCGAGAGGGCGGAACAAATGATATCCTGATAGAGCGAGATTTGGGGAGCACGTTGAGTCTTGAAGTTCCTTCCAATTAAATCTTGCAGGACAGTTTTGACGACATATGCCGCATGAGGCAATTTTTGTCATGCAAGAAAACTCACTGGACTCTGCCTTTTGAGCTTTTTCTGGGTAGAACCTGCTTAAAACGGTGCAGTTGGATTGCTTACAGTATGGTTGATGTTGATCGTTGCCTGCTTGTCCAGCAATTTTCAGTGCAAGACGTCCTGCCCGTCCCCGAAAAGTCTTTTTCAGGACACCCTGCTCAGCCCCTGACCTTCTGTAGAAATCAGTTCTTTTTGTCTCATACTGATTTGCGAGCGCCACGTTCCATAATCGACAAAAAATCTGCGCAAAAAAAACATTTCTTTACGTGAGAAAAAATGCGCAGATATCTAATTGCTCTTTTTCGCCTTTCTAAATTTCCATATTTAGAAGCTAAAAGATCCGAGTGGATCAGCTTTCCACAGGAATTAATAGACACATTTTGAAAAGCACAATTAGCCTTCCCATTGATATTGTAGCATGCAACTTGCCGCAAATCAGCACCGCTCCTCAAAGAGATGAGGAGGAAATGAAAACGCTACGAAATTATGGAACGACCTAATAGTTTCGCAAGATTGTATGAGTGAAGGCTTTGTACAACGAACCATGAACATCAGTCAAGACATATGATAAACATTGTAGTAAATCATGCAAGACCCCATATAACACATGTGAGAGAGAGGGTTACTAGCTAGCTCCCCAAGTGATATTTACTCAAATTACCTTGAGTGACAAACAAACAACGGTATGCATTTCTTCATGACATCGTACATTGACAGTCATCAATCTGGGCACAGAACTCTTACTGTGTGGGGTAACAACTTGATTTTGTCGGTGTTTTTCTGAGAAAACGAAAATTTCATAAATTTGTGTAGCCATAGTTCCAGAAAGTTCCTTGGACAACTTGAAAATTATATTACAAACATAAAAGTCTCCTAACATCTCGCTTCATATACGATTTTCCAACAAACGAGGAGTTTCCATTTTTCTAAAAACTAAACGAGGAATTTCCATTTTTCTAAAAACCTAAACGCTGTAACATCACATTCGCTTTAGAGATTTAGCGTCGAATGGCGAATGCTCGTACTGAATCTGAACTCATTCTACAGAGACTCGGAACTAGTCAACACATTCAGACGCTAGTTGCTAAAGTTTTCTTCAACCCGTATGAGCGATGCAGTGATGTCAAAACAAAGATGCAATTGTTCTAGCTCGCGAAAATTACACTCGTGAAATGTGATGAACGACAGATGTATCAAAAGAAGCTGTATTTTAGCTTGCAAAAGCTCTGTCGCACCACCAATGAAGATCATAGATTTTGCTCACCCACGGATTTGTACAAACTTCATTTTATTTATGTAGTTAGAGGAAATCATACTCTTTGTAATGTTTCCTTTGCTGCTCTCTAATAAGGGGTAGCTTTTGTGATATAAGCAGGAGAATAAATCACTCCATCTTCCGTTATTTCTGACTGCTAAAAATCTGAAACTTGCGATAAAATTCGGAACTAAAGTTTGATACACCTTTCTCAACTGTACAGAGTTTGTGATGAACGAGCATCTCTTTGAAGAATTATGATTTTTTGGTAAACAATACAAAGCAGCAAATTCAAATTTCTGGCGCTCTTCCCGAAAATCACTCTGCGGAGCTTCGGTCAATTTACACAAACTTTGCACTTTTGGAAGGGGTGGATCAACGTACTTATACAATTGCAGCTCGCTAAAATTTTTATCGCAAGATTTAGGTTTTTAGCAGCCTAAAGGGCCGGGCATACTTCAAGCGGTTTCAGTCGCAACGCGATTTGGCCGTATTCCAACTGTCCAGGTAGGGCATTTTATAAATCCACGCTAGTTTTACAAACTATGTGCAGTTTGCTAGTGTTGCATCTGAAGACTTCTGGCGAATTGCCAAGACGCGTCGCCATTGAAATCGCATGAAGTATGCACGGCTTTTAACTTGAAATGACCAAAGCTGGAGTGATCTTATTCTCATGCATCTATCTCAAAAGTCTATCCCTAACTAAAAAGCAGCAAGGGCACTGTTCCGAAGAATATGGATTCCTCTAACTAGCAAAAAAGCTTATGCAAATTCGTTCGTTGATCAAGAAGTTACAATTTTTCATAGGTGCGACAAAGCTCTGTATCAACCCAATATAAGTGCATCAACAAACTTCAGAGTATCACTCTATGTAATGTAAACCCATAGTAGATTGGAGCAAACTGATCACAAACATCTGGAGTAACAAGAACACGAATTGATTAGACTGCAGCAAAGAGCTGTTGACCCTTCGGAAGCCATGACATAAGTGCAGTCGCACCGAGTACACCACGCTTCTCACACCTCCTCAATCCTTGTTCACCCAACAAAATTGAAATTAATTACATAAAGGGGTCACTCAATAACGCATGATGCTAAAAGCGAGATGGATGTGATGAACTCTCTTTCAGGCTGATCAGTGTTGAAAATAAATGGAAGAAGCACTTATGATCTGAATGAAATGATTACGCTCCTCAAATTTACTTCTTTGACCGGAAAAGCATTAAGGTGGATGATTGTGGGCAGAGACAAGAAAGTCGAATTTTTGATGAAAGTATAATAATATGAAACGGCGTAACAACAAAAGACTCTGCAACTGAAGATTGAAGCTGAAATAAAAATGATCGACTTCAGCATATAAACATCAGCATTTTAACTTGACCATTTTGAATGATTAAAGTCATAACCAGTTAAACCACAGCAGATAGGGTTTAGATTACGTGCGGTTTTTTGCACCGAATATATTTATTTCTAGTCTCTAAAGCCGCTGATCGGAACCTTCATAAAGATGCCTGACTTAGCAATGAGTGCCAAAATAGACTTGCCGAGTAATGGCAAAACCAGGATTTTTGCACAGTATTTTTAATTGCGAGCAGTACAAATTCTATACTCTACTGCGAGTTGTCAAGACGGAGCAACCATGATTTTTTTTGCAAAGAATGACGTTGATAAAAGTGGAAATCGAGCAGTCCTTTTTGAAGAGTCAAATGGTCAAGTCAACACTCTTTATATCCACAGAAGAAAACAAAAAAATCGCTCTCAAACAGATGAAAAGATTACTGAGCTATGTTCAACAATAAAATATGTAGAAAATATGAATACAGTGAGCCTCTTTTGAAAATACTATTCGAACTCATCTGTAAGCATCACATCCATTCTAAAATGAAAATTGAGAAACAAGGAAGGTTATTACTTTACGTGCACTGAGTGATTAGTTAGACGCCAGAAAAGTGAGGGACAGCGACGACACGTGAGCTAGCAGAAAAACTATAGTACGAAACTTTCATAAGGTGTACTTTGTCCTATGATGCGGCTCCTCATAAAAAATGATCGAATTTTAAGAGCAAAGTATACACGTCTACGCCTGTGATAAATAGTCAAAGTATAATATAATCGTGTACGAGGTGTTATAAGCAAGATTGCAAGCTGATGTGTGAGTATTGATAGCATTTACAATAAAGAAAACAGCGCTTTCCAAATATCAAAATTAGTTTTTGAAAAATTACCAAATATCGGAAATGCAGAAAGGTAGGAATACGGTTTCATAAAAGCAAAGTCTAGACAAACTGGAGGGACTTTCTTCTCGTTCTGGCTTTTTTTTCCAAGTATGTACTTTCGAAAACATCAACATACCTAGAAAGCGATGAACATTCACAAAAATTTCGCTCTTACTTATGTTATGAGCGATTTTGAAGTTATGTACCAGGAGTGTGGATGTCAATGAGATTTTGTCGTTTATACAATAGTATAGAAAACTGTATGAGATGGAATATTTAGTTACTACCTAGAGACAACAACACCATGACTGCCTTTGCTTGCGTAGTTATCTCTACACGGGTTCCGTGTACAAATTGAACTTGCTGATAAGCTGGTGACTAAACAGTGTTCGCTATTACCTTTTTCAGAGAAGATTATTGCGTCGTTCAACGAAGTTCGGTGTCCTGCACATTAGTGTGGCGAAAAGGGTGATATTCTTTACTTGTTTACAAATTAGAGGATGATGAGATGAGGTCAGAGTTGTAGAAATAGAATACTGTTATATAATTTAACCGGACATAGCCAATTTCAACTCTGCTTCATACACCAACCGAAAAATAAAATGGATGAGCAGTACGTCAAAGAGCTGGAATGACCGCCAAGAGTGAAGAATGAGTGAAAAGTTTCAATAAAGATTGTTTCAATCTTCATGCCTAGACCGATTACTTGTCTTTTTTCTCCGATTTTTTGTGATACGTAGAGAGAAAAACGAGAGTAGGCATGGACACTGGTTTGAAGGTAAACAAACAACCGGTGTTCGAAATGGCGATAAAACTTCGATTGATCAATGCGACGGTCTACGCTTGAAGTTTTGAGGAAAACGTAAGAATTCAAAGTATCCTCACTTGTGAGTGTTTTGCAAAGTTGATAACAACTAGAGGAGTTTAGATGAAAGCGAAAATGCATGAATAAGGAACCAAATAAAAAAATTTCGTGAAAAAAAGTAGAACGGAAGTGGTAGTTAATGTGCAGCGATTGTATCGACAGTGTGTTGTCTGCCTCTAAGATCGATTAGAGCAAGTTATAGACTACTAGGAGAGATGGAAGCTGTTGCAGATCACTTTCTAAGATGTCCCAAAGACAATTAATGAGAGAGGATATGATTAATGATGGGCAGAGCCGCAAAGTAAACTGCTGTAAGCTTGTTATCAGAGAGCCTACTGCATAGCGTGCACCTCGAAAAGCAAACAAAATTTCGGCCTTATCGCAACAAGTTTGAAGAAAATGGCCCATAACTCGTCGTACCTTGGTCTTTATCCTCAAAATTGAAATTTGAACCAAAATTCAGGTACTATGTAAAGCAGTCATGAAAAAAAATGACACACGTTTTCTGCGATCTTCATTTTCGTTTGAATGATTTGCGATTATATTGCACCAAAGATTTTGATGAACTGCGAAACCTTAAAGGGCAGTGTCCCGGCAGATTCGGGCCCTGGGGGATACTGCTATGGTGGGGTTCCTAATCATCCCACTGATCTTCAGACGCAGTCCGGCTGGTTGATGTTCCCCCCGGGCCGAGAAAGTAGCCATTGAACCGGTGCGCGCTCGGACGATTCGCTTACCGTTCGGCGCGGGACCCCACGACCGCTCTCCCGCATTGTGCATGCTATTCAAAGCAAAATTTACAGGCAGAAGGGCCTTCGTGCCAGCCCCCCCCCCCCCCCAACTTTCCAGTGAAATTCTGGTCCGAGCTGCCTTCTACTGGGTAAACGCCCCAAAAAAGGTCTGTTTAGCCGTTTCAAAGCTCAAATTCGGGGTCTACTGGTCGAAAAGGCCCAATACATGCAAAAACATGGAAGTGCAAAATCTGCCGGAGCACTGCCTTAGAGCACATGGTCAAGCAAGAGATGTTGGTGAGGAAACTAGATATGACTTTCCTTTATCGCCTTTCTCCCAATCATGACTTCACTTCTATAGCAAGATATATAACAGAAAAATTACAGAAAACCACGCGGCTTATAAGAGAAACCCATTTTTTTGTGACAAGAAGCAGTTTGAAGCGATTATATACGGCGGACGCGGGGCATTGAGTTCGCTCACCTCAAAACGAGTCATTCGCCTTCCTTCAGAACCTCAGTAAGCTTCCAGGTACAGCTAAGTTCGGCTACATACGTTACACCACGAAATGAGCAATCCCATACATGGATGACGGTGCCTTCTCTCTCCCCTGATTATGTACAAGACGGACAATGGCAATTTTTGAACAATTTTTCGTTTTGGTGCTCTCAAAGGTTTGATTGTCACAGCTTATGAACGGATGAGAAGAGAAACGGTCTTCGCTCTCAAAGCTTCAAAGTTTGATACATAGCTTTTTCTTTGTTTCCTGCCACTGTCTTAGCATTGTTGGATAGTTACGATCATAAAACCATTAGCGTCCTAACCATGCATCATATAGCCCACTATTCAGTGCATTATGTTTTCCAAAGCTAGCCGGCTATCGCACATTCAAGCAGCATTTTCGGAATACAATGTATGGTTACAGCCAAAAGCATCACTATTTAACTACTGTATTATTTACGCGGTCATCTCAAAAATGTCTATAGCACAAGGAAATGGTTATTAAATGATGTAAAGTTTCAGCACAGCGAACGGACAACATCATGCGTAGGACGCCTTGATTTGGTTTTTAGGAAACAAGAAGTAAAACAATTTTTAAAAAGATTCAGATAAAGTTATTACCAGCGTAACACTCCCTCCTAAAATTGCCTACCTGTGCTTTTCCTGCGAAAAATGCGCTATATCTTATTGTTACATAATTACATACAGCCAGATACTCGGTGTTCACAATCATGATCTTCATTCGATAATAGCATCACTCGTATTATGCTTCGATATTCATTCGTTCGAAAAATTTTTAAATATAAGTTATTCGATTTTTGAAAATTTTTTGGACGAACTAGTATAATGTCCGAATTTCATATTATTCAAAATCGAATATTCGAATATGCGCCATCCTCGATTCGAAAATTTGAATGCAATATTCGGATATACAAGAAAGCTCGCGTATGAAACATGCGAATACAAAACCGCTCACATTTTTTGAAAAATAGACGCGAATGTATCATGTATGGACATGTACGGACATGTCCATACATGTATGGACATGTCCATACATCAGCGTCGCGTGGCCATATCTCGCTTCAGAGTGGACGAATTCTGAATACAAGCGCTCACGGAGAAATTTCGACGAAATATGCGATCTTTACATTTTGGGCAAAATTCACGAGGACGTGTTTTCGTAGGCTCGTAACTCGGCGAATTTAACAGACTGGAGCCTGAGTAATGCACGATTCGATAGCACAATTCCTAGTAACTTTGACTGAGAAAAGCAAGCAGGCAAGGTTCCTGACAGATACGCGAGAAGTGCGGCCAAATTTACGGACTTTCGTGATGCAGTTTCAGTCACCTCACCGTATCTCTCCAAAAAGACCCTGTAATCCTCAAAGACCACGATTTTCGTAAAGAGCGTGTTCGAAAACCTCTATAAGCGAAGTTTCCTTACAATTCAAGAGCATCAACATTTTGACCAAAATCCATCGGCGAGCTTCCGGAGCGTCAAACGAGAAAAAATGGAATAACCCGAACATATTCGGAAAACTTGCTCGTAGAGGTTATGCGACCTGCTGTTCGAAACTCAAATCTGCTTAGCAAGATAGCTTCGTATCCTGCGGATATGGCGATTGAAATTTGGGATGACAAGATTTTTCCACAATTCACCAGCCGTTCTATTTCCTTTGAAAAGAAACCTGCGGCTACTATTTAGCACATCATAATCTACAGAAAAAGTGCTATCGAAAGATCCTTGCTGGAATGTACTCGGGTCAATGCTCGCTGCTTTACACCTTCGCGAAAAGACGTCCTCAGAAAGATTCAAGAATACTGAAATCGAAATATCAAGGACATGCTGTACATAAGAAGATTCGCCTTGATGAGCTGAGCAAGGCGCCGTTTTCGGATTCAAAATATACTTATTCCGAAGGAAGTTATGGCGAGTAGAATTTAAATACGCGTGATTTTTCCAAAATTCATTAATGCTTCTATCTCCTTTGGAAAGAAGTCTGAGCCCATTTCTAGCGCACAACAATCTACAAGAACAGTATTATCGAATAGTACTTAGTAAAGTCTTCTATGTTAGGTAGGCGTTGCTTCACATATTCGCGAAAAGACGGAATATCGAAGACATCGTATCCCCACTTCCAATATATCAGAAGATTCTCCGCGCCGAGCTGAATCGAATGGTGGCTTTGGATTCAGAATTTGTCCACTCTGAAACGAGATATGGCCACGCGACGCTGATGTATGGACATGTCCATACATGTATGGACATGTACGGACATGTACGGACATGCATACATGTATGGACATGTCCATACATGTCCATACATGTCCATACATTCGCGTCTATTTTTCAAAAAATGTGTGCGGGTAAAGATTCTAACACTGCATGTTCGAATACGTACTTTTCTCTTGCTCGAATATTCAAATATTCAAACAAATGTTTTTCAAAATTTATCGAATCTTCTAATATTTGAATGATTTCTTTCGAGATTCTTCGTAATCGAATATTCGAATAAGCCAATATTTTCTCGATTGTGCGAATGAATGAATATTGGAGTGAAGGTCTTTTCCACTTACTGGATTATTTGAATAATCGAATGAATTCCCTTCCTCAGATATTCGACCATTCGAATATTCGTATAGTCAAAAATGATAAAGTAGTTACGAAGATTCGGAATTTATGAATATTCGGATTCAGCTGTACCGCTTAATGGATTATGTAACGTATTCAAGAAGTAATTCGCTCAGTACAGATAAGTTCCAGCTGAACCGATTCATATAAAAATTAAGGTGTCAATAGAAGAGGGACTCCGCCGAAAGAGGAACCTTAGTCACCGGAATTCTTTAGCAATGCTTCCAGTCGACTTGGTACCTTGTAGTAGGTATGGCTGACACTAAATCTTGGTGGTGGCCGTTGTTATGAAGAAATGCATATCACACTATATCACACTCGGAATCGCTATAATTATAGATATCATTCCTTGCTATGAGTCATCTTTAGAAAGCGTAAAGCATACCTAAATTAGATGCCATTTTCAACAAGCGCGTCGTACATTTTTGATAACCAACTATAAGTGACTTGAAAGGTCCAGGAAAAATGCTTAATTACTGCTGGGAACATAACGATGTTTTCTTAGAACATACCACATTGAGCTTCTATTCGAAAATATTGATAACATGCGTGAAGCAAGCATTTGAAGGTACATAATCTCTCTTCCGTACATAATTTTTCAGCTGAATTTCTAGCACAAAACTTCTATAATAATAAATTACATGTTTTATCAAAGATTACTTCTTCTAGTTACTAATGAGCATTTCTTGAGTGAGCATCCTCAACTTCTTTCCCATAGTCTGCTGGCATTGTGTCAAGTCAACATTACTGACATTCACCATTTGTCGTTTTCTTTTGTTGTTCTTTTTTCGACAAATGCGAGATTCTCTCTTCTACCAAAGATTTCGAAATATGTGACTATGCAACTCAAAAACATATTATCAACTCAAAAATTGTACTTCCAAGGAAATAATTATTGAAATTACAATTGGCAACCATAGTTTAGCAAAATTGCTATTTAACTGGCCGTCTTCTCAGTCGCTTTAGTTGTTGGGTTAGTCGCCACCTAAAGAGATATAAACTAAGTAAGGTCAATCAGACAAAACAAGCAGGTGAGCGGCAAATAAACTAGCCTTAATTGCTCTAGCATTTAAGCTCTTGAACATTCTCTTATTCACCATGTTCCCTCCTTGCATTCGACCGTAATCATGCTGACCCATATTCCTTGCGCCTTGCGTATTAGGGTCCATCATTGACATGAAGCCCATACCCGAGCTTATCCGATCTTTGCCACTCTGCCCGTACTGCCCATATTGCCCACGCTGCCCATACCGTCCATGCTGTCCATACTGTCCATACTGTCCATACTGCCCATACTGCCCATACTGCCCATGTTGCCCATAGTAATCATTTCTACGCCCTGCAATATTACCTGCGTTTACTTCAGAAGTTTTAATGAATGTTCTAAGAAAGGTATTCTATACTTGAAGCAAATGCAATTCCTCTGTCAACTGCTTTTGCGTTTGAGATGTTATAAACAGCTTTGACTGTACAAGTGAAATTTACCCTGCATACCGTACATTCCCATGTTCGGATACTGATTCGACCAGCCTTGTCGTCCCATAGAACCGTATCCTGCAGAGTCGGACTTTCTCGACCATGTTAAAACAGATAAAATGGTTGTCTAACATGTGGAGCCAGCCCAATGATTTGCCCTTACTTTTCTCATACAAAGGGGAATTATTGGGTGGGTCTAGGAAGAATTTCACCAGTCTAAATTCCTTTGTTTACCCTGCATACCTTGCATTCTCGTTTGCGGATATTGGCTTGGATATCCTTGTCGCCCGTAAAACCCATACGATCCTGCAATATCACTTTGAGATCAACGTCAGAAGATGTTAAGTTACCACTGAGTCATTTGTCGCTTCGGTCCGTACGTCATCCCCTCTCGGAAGGCTGTGCGGGGACGCCTTATATCTGGGTTTTCTGGGATTCCGTCGCCCTCATGTTACTCATCTTTCGAAGGCTGTACTACCTTACCTCAGCTTATAAATGACAGTTCACTGCCATATAAGTTGAGTTCTCTATGGTTTGAAATCATTTTTCTTTCCACAAACTCAATGAAAACATCGTAAAGCTGTACTCGAGAATCTCACACAGCACTGCTTCGCATGTTTTTGGTATGATAAGTGAAAAAATTTCAGGATGACGAACTTCGAGTAACTACTGCTTGGATGCCAGGATTTATCGAAATATCCATTAATTTCAATTTCTTATTGAAAAATGAGCAGCACTGTCATTTTATCCTCAGCGCAACCTTACGACTTCTTCATTCAGTTCAAAAAAAGATTGATGACTCCGAATAACCGCGGTTCCCTTTGAGTAACTCAAATAAACCATCAAAAACTCAGCTTATATACGCTTCATAAGTTCGTAGAGTTTTCATTCTCGTTATCATCTCTTTGAGAAGCGGTTGATTTGCCGCAAGCTGCGTACAAGATTGGAAGAGCTGATCATACCCTTTGAGGTAAACTGATTGTTTTTGATAAAAAGATGATTCCTTAATCCCTTAGCTTCCAAAGAAAGATTTATCAAAATGCAAAAAAAGCATTTTTGGCACTTGCTCATTTTTTTCTTATCAAAAAACGTTTTGCGCAGGTTTTTGCCGATCATGAAAAACGTCGTCTTCTCGTCAATATGAGATAGGAAAGGAGTGGGTTGCCAAAATACTAAAAGCTTACAAAGTGAATTCTGAACAAGACTTTTTGCAGTATGGGCAGGAGAATCTGCACCAAAGATTGCTAGGCAAGAACAGGAAAGAACCGTCTTGTTAGACGGTCACCCATACCATATGCAACCCGACTCTGCACCGTCCGAACGAGTCCCTACTGCAGAAAAGGCCTAATAAACTCAGTGAGCTTTCCTACGCGACAAAACTTAGCCACCTACAGCAAACGCCGTCATAGCTGTCTTGCGGGACTTGGGAGGGAGGTACATTAGTATCCAGTGTACTCCTGAGATCTCGCTTTAGCATATTAACATCTGTTCCAGTCTATCACAAATCATATGAACGTCTTTGAGCTTGTTTTTTGAGCCTTGAGCCAAGATTGATAAAACCTTTATTTTAAGAATTAAAAAATTAAGGAGCACCTGGATGGTCTTCAAAAATCTAAAACATCCACGCCACTAGGCGCCCATCGCAGCAATGCCATGAAAATCAATTTTTCGAAACATCTGTCACGATCCTATCGCGAGAAACTGAAGTGGTAGCGCGGAAAACACTAGAGGAGTTTTGAATAACATCCAAGAACCCAAGAATGAATTGCAAAGACGAATGCATCGCTGTGACCAATGAAGTGGCTCTATATCAAAACCTCTGTGGGTTTTGATCTATGAGGTCGAGGTCAGATGCGTATAAAAGAGGCTATTTTGAGGGCCACGCATACTTAACGCGACTTCGGTCGCGGCGCGATTTGGCAATTCGCCAGAAATGTTCAGATCCAACACTAGCAAACTGCACATGCATAGTGTGTATAAATCACGTGGATGGATAAAATCTTCTGTACATTTGAAATGTGCTTACAGTGAGTTATAGACAGTTGGAATCTTGCCAAATCGCGTCGCGACTGAAATCGCGTGAAGTATGCCCGGCCCTTTGGTAATGAGGGCATTATCTCAGTCGGTGGTACTCGCTCTGTTTACCGTTAAGTCTGTTGAGGTGAGCGCTAGCTTGGTCTGTCCTTTAGTACCGTAGTAGTGTTTGTCATAATGTTAAGTTTGTTTTTGTAGGCTGACAAGGTGTTTGAGCGGATAAGTCGCAATGTTTCTGACTTTCTCAGGCTCTGAAGAAGGTGACGCCGCCGAAACGTTAGCCCAAAATATAGGTTTTTGTCAATTTTGGCTCAAGGCTCAAAAGCTCAAAGTTATACGCGAGCCGAGATTCAGTGACAATCGGACATGGAATGTCAGCAGATATGAACGTCTGTTTTGATTTTGAAGACGATCTCAGGCGCTGTTAGACGGCTTTTTTTTGGGGAAACGGGTCCGCTGAGTTCTGGAAAAATGGAACTGAAAATCTGACTGCATGGTTGCAGAAGGTTGTGCGCAACGTCGGAACATGCATTATCGACTAAATTTTGCTGGAATTCTGTCTTATTTTATTATAAAAACTCTACGAACAATGACCTAATAGCATGCGTTGCCATTCATACGCCAAGCTATTGGGGTTGTAGGAAGTGCAAAAGATGGCTAGAAAACGATAAATGCGCATTCCAAGCGCACTGAAATAAGAGGCGACTTTGCAGCTCTCCCCGGCACGTGCATTCGGTTCTTGAAATGTCTCTTGCACCACGCACAGTACACCACAACTTGCACCTAGCAGCTGCCAATTCCCACAAATTCTTTCCAAGTTCTATTAACTAATTACCAGCGAATCAGTTTGCCATGCGCAATATGCGAACTATTCTGAATCCGAAAATCCACACTGGAAAGCGCGAAAACGACGTAAAAGGGCTGTAACAGTGGAGGGAAATCAGCAAGTGGGCGGGGTCTTCCCCACTGTGAATTCACGCTCCCAGCTTCCAAAGCGATCTTCTCGGTTCCGATTTCAAGTCATGCATTCGCACCTGCGGTGGAGATCTCAGGGCGCTAAAGGAATTGGGAAGATCGCTCCAGAAGCTGGGATTGCGAAATCCACAGTGGGGAGGACCCGCCCACTTTCGATTTCCCTCCTCCGTTAGAGCCCTTTTTTGCCGTTTTTGCGCTTTCCAATGTGGATTTCCGGATTCAGCATAGCGAATAGGCCCGGGTAAGCACAAAATCTCAAAATCGACTTTTTGCCCGGACACTGCCTTTAAGTCGACTGCACGAAATCGCCCATATCACTGTAGGCGAGGCTCGGCTGCCGAAATGGATTGCGGGCTTGCTTAGCATTCGCGCTCATGAGTTACCACAACGCCAGTATTGGCCGCGCCAAAGCACGCTCGCTTGCGTTCAGATGAGGGCGATTTGGGCTCTTTCTTGCACTCAACTTTACGTATAACTCACCTGCGCGGTAATTAAAGAACTAAACAAAATCCAGCATAGGTGCGTCGCACATATTCAGTCAGTGCAAAAGTTGTCAGTTTTTCGAAATGATCAGCAAATCTCGTACAATAAATAAACAAACATTTCAAGCTGTATCCAATGCAGAATTTTTTCCCTTTCCAGTGCTTATCTGCAATGTAATTGATTGAGAGAGAGGAGCTTAATTTTATACATTTGCTTGGGAACAAACCCTTCCCTTACACCATGTCTGACTTTTGCTAATTTTCAAAAGTTTTACTCTAGACTTCAGAGGAAGCTTTAACAGCCAGCGATAGCAAACCAGCGGGTATAGCTCATCTGAAGCAATTTTTTGTAGCTTTGTGGCTTGTATTTCAGAATTTCTAACAGTAAGATATATCAGGTTGTTCCGAAAGTTTTGTCAGTTTTTTCAAACCACTATAAAACCACGCACATGAAGACCCAAATGAATTTCAGCATGCATTCGATGCAGCTTTTCTTCCTCTATCTTAAGGATACATACTCGAACCATAATCTTGTATGCTTTTTTGATAGCTGCCAAAAATCTTCACCCGTCAATTTTATGTGCTCGAAGTTCGGCTAATTTTCAAAAATTTCATTTCAATTCGGGAAAGGTTAAGTATGGATAAAATAGAGCAATTCTCGGACTACAACGCATAATTTTTATATTTTCTTACTCTGCTGTTTTTAGCTTTAAAAAATTATTTTTTTCGAAGGTCACAATTTTGGCCAAGTCATGAAAGACGCAACTGCAGCAAATACATGGAAGCTTTTGAAATTCCTGTGATTTGAAACACGATTTTTATTAAACATTGTTTATTCAATATAACCAAGTATGATTTGCTTTGAGAAAGCAGCTTTCTGGAATTTTCGATAATTTTGGGTGGTAAATGTAATCAAAAAGCCGCGGTTTTTATTAAATAAATGGTTATAACGGACTTAGTAAACGTGGCCCATGTAATCTAAAATGGATACAATGTAGCCAAAGGTTTGCTCTACATAACAGTTACGAGCGCTCCTTGAAAACATCAGGATAAAATTTTTCGAATCTTAAGAAAGATTTGGCGTTAGCTGAGCTGCTCGAAAAGCCATGTCGATAACATCGCAAATACACGATAGATCAGAGAACAAATATAGCTTCAAGAAAGAGAATAAAAATCGGAATCGAATGGTACCTAAGACATCTATGCATTGATGTTCTGTAAGTTTTAGTGAGCGATAAAAAAAACGGACAGAACTTTCGACAACCTAATATTTTTTGAGTGATCTTGATCAAATTTTATACTCGGGCTATTCTAACCTAGTAGACCATAACATGGCAAACATTGCAGATACCATTCAACGCAGCATCTTCTCTTATTTCTAACAGCTTTATTTCATGGCGAGAAACGCGAATTCTACAAGAAAAATAGCAGTATTTCTCAATTTCGCATTGCGCACTGACGTACCAGTTTCAAAATCTTAATATTTTGAAGCCCAAATCGTTCATTTGCTTCGCAAGAGTGATAGTGATAATGGAGTTTCGAAACCACATTTCTGATGATATTGCAGGTTTTGTGCAATTATCTATTATGGGATTTTTCCAAAGCTCAAGAATTTTGGAAAATTATTTAGGAAAATCCCAAAAAACAGCTTATAAAGAAGAAAAATTGCTGAAGTTGGCAAAAGGTTTACCCTATCTGCTGGTTATCAAAGCTCCCTCAAAAGTCTCAAACAAAAGTTTTGGAAATCAACGAATTATAGGGTGTATGCCCTTCTGAACCGCTTCGTCCTAGCGCCAATTACTCTGCCCGGGCGGCGCTAATTACTCTGCTTTTCTTATAATCTATCAGAGTTTTTAAATATCTCTGAGCATTCCAAAGCAAGCGAGGTACACAAATAACGATAGTGACTATGTTTGGATTATGAAGACAAAAAGTTGGAAAAGTTCCATGTTTTTTTACTGGCCTTTCGTGTTTCTTGCCATTCAAAACACCATGAAGTTTGCACGTGTAAGCTGAAGAATTTACCTTAGCCGCCCATCTATAACATTTTTGTGTTTCATGGGAAATTCAGAGGTCTCTAACGACAGCATAGTTCTCGCCTACCCACGCGCCGCTGTAGCGCCGACCAATCAGAGGCCGCGCACTAATTAGGCTGCTAACGCTAGCGGTTCAGAAGGGCCGTCTCCCCGAATTATATGCACATCACTGGATGCATCTCAATGAGCTTATTCCAAAGCTACCTTTCTTATCTGCTAAGAGTTTCTCTAGAAGAAGCTATGGGCGGTATAATAGATGTGAGGTTAATGGGGTTTTGATGCGTAATGTGCTATGACAACCAGCTTGGGCGTGACTAATTGGCATGGTTTTGAATGAATTTACTACAACGTAAACTTGCCTACATCCGAAAACATAAATGAGTGTTTTCAAGTAGTTTTCGAAGATGTGGTACTGGATGGTTGCAAACTTGGACATTCATACGCTCATAACTTCTTCTAGAGAGAAGCTTAGCAGATATGGAAGCTATCAAGGCGCATCTAATGAAGCGCATACCATTTCGGTTCGCCACCGCGATCTGATATCCTTCTCTTGTCAGTACTCTCTCAACGAATCCCATTGGGATTATATTGGGTTGTTTCAAAAGTTCTACCCGTTTTCGATACCTTTTTTGAAGTGCCGATTTTGGAGGAAGAAATAATTCTTCATAAACAATGCTTAGTCATTCAAAAGCTCTCTTTTCTAGTTTTTCAGGCATATTTTCGTTTTCATAGATCTTTGTTCGCTGTGTGGTTGCGTACTTTGAAAAGACAGCAAAACAAATGTAAAAATTTTCGTCTTTACTCTATAGCCGTGAAATCTACAGCCAAAAGAAAAATTTCTTTTAAAACATACATAATATTTGCTGACTTGTGCTACGAAACGCACATCGACGTTTGATTTCAGAAAAATTTTGAACCTACAAATTGTTAGCTCAAACATAACCTGTCTTTATGGTCCCTTCAAGTCGCATGGAAATCATAAACATACTGCGGTCGCGGAACTTTTACTCTATATAGTAAGATTAGAGCTAGAACAACTGCTACTAGAAGAACGAAAAGATTACCTGGTATGTCAACGGCGAACAAAATCAAAAATGTCAAAAAATTGCATTTTTTGCCGCCTCAAAAAGAGCAAAATAAGTGGGTTCTTTCGGATTTTTCAGCACAAAATTTTATGAAAGAGTTTGATGAGATCCAAAGTTAGCGGTACTGCTCAGTCGACTATGGGCTACACTGTGAGCAGTGCTTGTGCAACTTAGCTAAATTCCAAATCAAGTTATGCTTTTGCAAAGTGAAGGTTTCTTCAAGGAGATGTTCCTCGATTTTCGCCTATAAGATCTTCTCCAATGTTACTGCAATAATCTTAAAGAGTGCGCAGAATAGACAAAGATTTGCAGATTGTAATACAGTTCATAGCAGTTGCAAAGATTATTTCTGAGAAGAGTTACGGTGAATCAAAATCAAAGTTCGAAAACGGGTAGAACTTTTGAAACAACCCAATAGCAGCTGGAAAGGGAAGGAAATTTTGCATTGACGCATTTTGAAGTTTTTGTTTATCTTTATTCTAACCTATTTGTCGATAGATTTTGAAAATCCGAAAATCCCACAAAACTGTTGCGCTGACCTAATGGACACGATTGCGACTCTACAAGTTACTTCCGCCGTGGGCGAGAAAGGCGTCAGAAGGGTAATTTGTAGTCACAAAAATGGTTACCTTACCTGAACTCTGCGTACGCAGGCTAGAGATCTGACACTGTGGAGCCATTGCGATGCTGACCCATGGTGAATATGGGCTTCTTTTTTTCAAGCGAAATTTGGTGGCATCTTTGGCATAGTATTTGCTTCACGCGCACGTGCTGTCGGCACCTCATTGCAGCACAAAAACCCAGCAATCTACTAGACTATATCTACATCGCCTCCATGCGACCTGCGAGATAAGCGAATAAGCGAATGTTAACCTTTTGTAATGGGGCCAATCAAAGAAATCCAGAACATATCGCTTTTCACACATACCCTCTGTCTCATTCACAGTGTTGCAGAAGAACTCAAATGTGTTTACATGTCTGCGACGTCATTCAGTAATTAGGGTGGGGGGGGGAGGGTTCACCTAGAGAACGAAAAGTTGCCGCAACTTCGTGACTTTCACTTGCATAAGCTTCCTAAAATCTCTTTACTTGTTTATGCCTATCATCACCTCCACGTTTTAACTTGACACTTTTCAAGGGGTAGAGGCACCTCAGTTAGGTACCGCCTACGCGCACTGCTGGTCCCTTCGTCCTACTGTTGTGCATCGTGTTAAGACAGTAGTCCGCGGAGGAGGTGCCTAATTGGGGTGTTCGTTCCTTCACTCGATAACACGTATGGCAGACCCCTCCCTCCCTCCCCCCTCCCCCCAAGCATTGTTGTAGACGTTATGATTGCGACGACAATTGGATACTATGAAGGGCCCACTTCATCAAAACTAAATCTGGACGAAATAACTTGAATTCATTGTAACAGTTATCACATATGGGACATATTCGGATTTCGTAAGAATTAGGAATGCAGGGACTGTGCGAGGGGTGGGGACGAAGATGTGTTGTCAGGAATATTCAAATTTATGGATACAAGATCTAGGGTTAGGGCAAAATGGTCGACCATGGAAATATGCTGCGACATGTAATTTCTTTTTTCGTATTTCGAATTTTTTTACTTTATCCATTCATTTGAGCAATAAATTCATGTACAGCATGCCACGATGGAGCTAAGTCATCCATTTTTAGAACGTGATGTGATTGATGTGGAGGAGATAGTAAACATAAACGAACGAAACGCGAATTAGTGGTAATCTCAGCAAAGGGGAACAGTTGCGAAGTTGCGACAAAATTTCAGTTCCGAGGTGAAAATGAGTACCAGTTATCAAATATGCTGCAGTTTGTGGACACATTAAAGTGTCGCTGACTTCAATGGCTCGATTTCGGCCCGCCATCTTGCTTGGGCTCTGCCCCGCATTCGATAACGTGTCTTCTGATCCCATTTTGCCACCCCTGAGGTGCGATTAAAGTTCGCCACAATCAAGCTGAGCAAATAATCAGAGGACTGCTCGTGAACAATGTGCAGCGCCCATGCAAGGCGGCCGCGTGGGACTCGCCGTCAGAATCGACGACTGTGCCTGTGAGAGAGGAAGGTTAAACCTTATATAATCACGCGCCCTTTGTCCAATCGCGCCACGTTCGTCCATAGACGTCTACTTTAGGGGCTTTTTTTAAAGGCAGCGTACAGGCAAATCTGGGCCTATAGGGATCTCACTTGAAGGGTAATCTTGGAGCATTAACTAAAAATCTGCCCAAGCGGCAGCTCAAATGGTGAGCTCACAGTTGACCTATTCGCCTCCAAACTGGACCCCGGGATCGTATTCGCATGGATTCATGGCGCGACAAATCGGTTTCGCGCGAGAACCCACGCGTGTTGCGCCGTGCGAATACGATCTCGGGGTTCAGTTTGGAGGCGAATATCTCAACTGTGAGTTCATCATTTGAACTGCCGCTTGGGCAGTGTCTTAGTTAGGGCCCCAAAATTACTTTCCACATCAAAACCCCGTATACAGATTTGCCTGGACGTGCCTTTCAAAGAGATACATTTTACCTGGCGTTCCATGCATTCCCTGTGTTCCCATGTTAGTTCGTGTTATTCCCTGCATTCCCTGCATTCTATTTCCAGACCATCCTTGCATTCCCAGCGATCCCAAGTTATTTCGTGGCATTCCTTGCATTCCCTCCATTCCATTTGTTGACATTCCTTGCATTCCTTGCATTTCTTGCGTTCCCATATTATCTCGTGTCATTCCCTGCCTTCCCTGCATTCTATTTCCAGACCATCCTTTCATTCCTAGCGATCCCAAGTTATTGCGTGGCTTTCCTTGCGCTTCCTCCATTCCGTTTGTTGACATTCCTTGCATTCCTTGCATTTCCTGCGTTCCCAGCGTTCCCAAATTATCTCGTGTCATTCCCTGCCTTCCCTGCATTCTATTTCCAGACCAACCTTTCATTCCTAGCGATCCTAAGTTATTTCGTGGCTTTCCTTGCGTTTCCTCCATTCCATTTGTTGACATTCCTTGCATTCCTTGCATTTCCTGCATTCCCATATTATCTCGTGTCATTCCTTGCCTTTCCTGCATTCTATTTCCAGACCATCCGTTCATTCCTAGCGATCCCAAGTTATTTCGTGGCTTTCCTTGCGTTTCCTCCTTCCCATTTGTTGACATTCCTTGCATTCCTTGCATTCTCTGCGTTTCCATATCATTTCGCGACATTCCTTCCATCCCCTCCCTTCCATTACTTGACATTCCCTGCGTTCCCATATTATCTCGTGTCATTCCCTGCATACCCTGCATTCCATTTTTTGACATTCCTTTCATTCCTTGCATTCCCTGCGTTTCCATATCATTACTCTGCATTCTTCTCATTTCATGCATCCCCATGTTATTTCCCGCCATTTCTTGCATGTCTCCATGTTTTCGCTTTCCTCCAAAGCCTGGTTTCTGCGCTGCCATATCTAACTGTGGTGCTTGCGCGTCCATTTTTGCATCTTCAGCATTCTCCGTTTCCTCTAAAATAAGGTGACAAATGCAATTGCCGAATAAACAAGAGACATTTAATATTGACGATTTGCGAGGAAGGTTTCCTCCATAGCAGAGATAGAAAGTTACATTCATAACCGTGCATGATAGTCCTTACTGCGGGGAGCGCTATCATTTCATTGTAACAGATCGCAGTAGTTTTGCTGACGCCCCATGCTACATTAGGAATCTTGTTCCCCTTACCCTAGGAAATTGCGTACGAGCGTACAGTCAGTGTCAACCACGTGCCCCTTTTCCGTAAAAACTATGCAACCGTAGCGCATGAGCATTGCGTAGCTTCCCTTGATGCGGCCAATTTGGGCGCTCAAACGGCGCGACCGCGTACGCAGCACGGGGATCTACCGTTGCGTTCAACTGATCGGAAAGAGAGCCCATCGTTGACACCGACTGTAAAATCGGGCTCATCCAATTGGCGCAGCAGGAGTAGGGGAGTCAGCTCAAAAAAGCTTTGCTCAAGACTCGATGAAGATCGATAGAGGTAAAAAGAAAAGAAAATCATTCCTCAAACATCTATGATCTAAAGATTAAATTACTGCAACGAACTTGTTTTAAACATTTCGATTTAGCAGTAACATCTTACAGATTCCAAGAAAAGCCTTCAGCAACAAGGTACTTGGTGATCGCCGTCATTTGTGATGAATTGTATATGAGGTCTAATGCCGGACGAAAGCACAATTAGGGATGAACAGGCGGGTTTATTAGCCTCAGGATGTATGAGGGCGCTGCTTCACCACCGCATAGATACGCGACATCGCGTTCGCCCGCTAATGTCGCTTTTGAGCCTTTTCTGGATTTCAAGTAATTTCGCAGTGAAGTGCTGACTCCGGTGTCAGAGCAACTTATTCAATGTATACTCTCTACTGTATATAGATCTACACCAGTGGCGTACCGAGGGGGGAGGGGAGGGGGCAAGCAAGTAAGTAAGGGCCGCATGCACTAACATCCCCGCGGGGAGGGGATCGCAGCTTGAAATAAAGCTTTAATTTCGAAACTCCAGATACCTGGATTTCACATTGTGTGCCTATCCGTAAGTATTCATACTACCCTTCACTATGAACATGTTGAAGAGGAGCGAGAAGCTGTACGAGCCGCATTTTCCAGCTTTTGTATGATCCCTGATGATCCCCTCCGCTTTTCTTTGATTTCATTTTTCTTTCCCCGAAGTTAACGAAAAACCTCCAAAGTTGTGCAGATTATCTAACCCGACAGTGCTAAGCATGTTGCTGATAAGAGCAAATGATGTTTTGAAGTCATGAAATTTTCGATGATCCACAGGTCGAAATTTGAAGTTTACCGAAAAATTCGACTTATTTGTTCTCATCAGCAACATGCTTAGCACTGTTGTGTTAAATGTTCAGTACAACTTTGGAAGGTTTTCGTTAACTTCGGAGAAAGAAAAATGACTTTAAAGAAAAGCGCCGGGGATCATCAGGGATCATACAAAAACTGGAAAATGCGGTTCGTACAGCTTCTCGCTCCTCTTCAACATGTTCATAGTGAAGGGTAGTAGGAATACTTACGGATAGGTACACAACGGGAAATCCAGGTATGTAGAGTTTCGAAATATAAAGCTTTCTTTTGAGCTGCGATCCCCTCCCCAGCGGGGGTGGTTAGTGCATTCGGCCCTAAGTGACACACCTGTACCTCTGCGAATTGACTAAGCCACAATAACTTCTTTTGCCATGCTAAAAATCCTAAAAAACATAACCTAGGGGTACAAAGGAATGTGAGGCCGATTGCCGACATGGGACTACTTCGAAAAATTATGATGAGGCTTGGTAAGGGTTCAATGAGCAAAAAAACAAAGAAAAGGGACGAAACGGCAGAGAAAACAATGTCGGCGCCGGCGCCATCGATCGAGGCATGGCAAAATGCCCGACGCAGTCGCGCGGGCCGGCGCCTCTGATGCAAACGACTCTGCAACTTAGGGGCCCTGTAATGAGTTATAAAAACTTGCAAATAACTTGTTTATACTTGTAGATGATTAAAATAATTTTTTAAATTTTCTAAAAATTCAAATTTCGCCCTAAGAGAAAATTCTTCGGGGCGTGGCTGAGGGTGGAACCGAAAAAAATTTTGGGAAGCATACCAAAAAATTTTTCGGAGTGCGTGGATAATGCACGCACCTTCATCAGAAAAATTTTTTTGTCGCCCCCCCCCCCTCCCCCCGAGCGGAATCCTGGGTACGCCACTAGTCTACACAGATAAAACTCAAAGTTTGTAAGTATGTTTCTGCGAAGTATGTGTCGAAAAATTTATGCGAGTGAACGAAGAAGCGCCAAACTTGGCACACATATGTTTTCAACCCCTGCGCATACGATAGGCTGCTTTTGCGGCTTTGCTTAGTCCTTCCATCGACATATTTATTTGTTTACTTGCACCAAGGAAAATGAACATTGTTCCAAACAAACATGTAAAAGGGCGGTAGATTCCATCTACATTTCACGGTGAGGAGGATGGGGTGTCTTGAAGCGCGGATAGGAGATAAGACAAGTCCACACAGAAGCGCACTGCCCGGATTAGGAACAGGAACAGAATAGTTATCATTTAATCCTCTTCGGCCCCACGGTCCAAGCGGACCCTGAAAGCCAGCTAGCAAAAATTACATCGCAGCTGATTTCTTTATCTGAGGGCTAGGAAGATCTCAGCACTCAATTTACCGTAAATTCATATTTAATTTTCTGCTCCAATAAAAGCTCATAACTTCTCGGATACGTGCGGATAAGGGTGCAAATTTGAAATCAGCGTTTCACGCTCTTTGATGTGCTATACATTCACCTAGAAAGGCCACTTCGACTAGATATGGTTTCCTTGTAAGCTTGAAGTAATGTCGAGGACGTTGTCATTTGTTTCTGTTCTTTTAAGAACAGTAAACTTTGGTGACAAAAGAGCCCATAATTCATTTGAAGAGTAGCACAGTGATTAGCGAAAATAGCTTTGGAGTTTGCGTTTCAATATATAGTAGGTTGGCTAAAAAATAATTTTGTTTGGGCATGCAAGTTTTCATAAAAACTTATCTTATTGTTTTTTATCCAAGGCTTTTCTGTGGGAAAGCACTTCAAAACTTCTGCTATCACATACCAACTACTCAGCATTTTTTATGAATAGAGGAATTGTGCCTCAAGATAATGCCCCAATTCTCAATAACTCAGTCCTTTGAATTTGTAAGTTTGCCCTCATACTACGGTGGATGTAGGACGAGAAATTTGGTGTTTGGATATACAACGACTTTGATGTAGCGGATAAGAATGAAACTTGTGAGCCATTCTAAAATTCTTTGACAGAGAAAAACGAAATTATTTTGGGTTTTCGCACAATGAGAACACTAGAAAGTCTTGATTTTTTGCGCCTTTCCAACGCTTGAAATTCTCAATAAAGTGTTCTTTCTATTAGGTTGTTACATAAGTCTTGTTACACTTAACTTCTAACGACAATAAGTCATGCACCTCATATTCTTTACAGGGCTACAGGGCACCATTCGATAGATCAAAGCAAGCTCTACAAGGTGGTGTGCAAAAGTTCGCACCAGCTCCGATCCACCGTAACTTTGCATTCAAAATCTGAGTCGCAGTGAAGGCTCAAAAATTGCGAAAAATTCATATCTTTGTTCAGAAAAATCCTACGAAGCTCCAGCTTGCTCATAAAAATTGCCCACTATATCAAACACTCATATGCACCGTTGCTGTATTTTTCCTCATCTAGAAATCGAGAAAAGGAAATTTTTTTAGTTTTTACAAAAACGAAGCTATGCTGTTCCTATCTGTGTAGCTGTATACTACAAGCCATAAGCAGTATAACCGTGAATTTTTAGCTTCCCAGAAGCCCCAGTTTTCGAAAAATACCAAATTTAGTTTCTCTCACTTGGGTTTTCAAGGCTAAATTGGGTATTTTTTCGAAAACTAGGGCTTCTGGGAAGCTGAAAATTCACGGTTATACTTTTAAGGGCTTGTAGTATACAGCTACATGGATAGAAACAGCATAGCTTCGTTTTTGTAAAAAGTAAAAAATTTTCCTTTTCTCGAGTTCTAGATGAGGAAGAAATACAGCAATGGTGCATATGATTGTTTGATATAGTGGGCAATTTTTATGAGCAAGTTGGAGATTCGTAGGGATTTTCTGAACAGAGATATGAATTTTTCGCAATTTTTGAGCCTTCACTGCGACTCAGATTTTGGATGCAAAGTTACGGTGGATCGGAGCTGGTGCGAACTTTTGCATACCACCTTGTAGAGTTTGCTTTGCTCTATCGAATGGTACTTTGTAGCCCTGTAAAGAATATGAGGTGCATGAGTTATCGTTCTTAGAAGTTAAGTGTAACAAAACTTATTTAACAACCTAATAGAAATGCCAAACAGTTCAACAATTAGTTGCTGCAGCACTTGCAGAAGCCAGAAAGACGACCGAGATTGTTTATTAGCCAACTTAATAGATTATATTGTTTATTAATGAACCTATAGAAACAGGTAGGGGTGGATTACATCTCATCACAAAATTACCGTCGTGTATCATTTCCTTCTTAGAAACGGAAAATGATTAGCTTGCATGCGCAAATAGCACGTTGACAGAATTTCTGCCATGGGCAGAGGGGATTGAGAACAAAGAATGAAGCTACTTGGAAGTTCCTCAATCGAGAGCATGCCTAAGAATTTGTCTCAATAGGTTTGATGCCACACTCGAGGCACAACCTCCAGATCATGTAAGTTTTGCTGTTTTGAGATAAGCAGGTTTTACAAAGTTATCTCAAGTACCTATGTAGCAAGAATCTGTTTCAAAATCTGTCGTTTTAGCTAAGTCTCGCAATAGCATCAAATATCCAGACCCTTGATTGCACTACAGTAATACAGCTGGGCTCAAAGAGGAAAAGTAGAAATCTACGTGTCACAGCAGAGGTTTTTAGAAGTATGTTTGACACTCCCAGCTTGCAATAATGTTACTGATGCTACAATCACCGGTCTGTTATTTCAGATCTCACAAACGAAGCAGAGTGACGGTTATCACGGTTATCTTATACGTACATCATCGAAGATGAATAGGAAAGGACGCTGTCAAAAAGCAGATTCTTACCTGTTTCTGTGGGTGCGGGCGTCTTTTCCGTTGTACCTGAAAATAACGAACTTTACTGAACTTATCACGCTTGTGCTCAAAACATTGCTTTCACACTATTCTGGTTTGATTCAATATAATTTCGCTGTGATAAACACGATGCGCAAGAGCGCGTCTCGCTACTTGCAAGTTACTCACTAACAAAGAATACAGGGAGAGTTGGGAGAGTCGAAATGTAATGTGTTGTAAGTTTTCGGCTGATCTCGTGTATGACCTCAGTATTTGCTACACACCCTTGCTGAAAGAGTTGTACAGGAAATGAATGCGAAATGCTAGACGCGCTTCGGTATGGAGAGGCGGCTACAGTCCCAATGGAGGCACAAGTAATTTAATGGTGAGTGGCTCTAGCTATAAAGTGTAAGGTAGCGAGTTTGAAACCTTCTATTGCTGGGTTTTTTTGCAACATCGCCATACTCGCAGGCGATCTGTGAAACATCTACACGCATCAAAGCAGGTTTTTTTTGAACTCTTGCACTTTTTTCTTCGAGTTTTCCCTACTCTAAAAACCTCTCGATAGCAACACAATTAATGAACATGGAGGATAACATTGTACAAAATGCTATATATATAGCATAGAAGCAATATATATGTACAATAAGCGCAGCGAATGAAAAACAGTTCTTCGGCCTTCGCTTTTCACAGGCCCCTTCACAGATTTGGCAAAGCAATAAGTTGAATCAAATGGTCCCAGATATTGTTGGATGTGAAAATTGTAAAGTATGCTAAAACAGATGACTTGATTGCATAAATGCTTTAAGAGATCGCAGGCTAGCATTGGCGATGTTGCAAATGTAGCGACAAGTAAAACTTCCAAACCAGAGTCAAGCGTGGGGTCAGGCGCACCCGACCTGGGGTGTCGTATAGGGGACTGGAGAGAGAGGAGAGTCGTAATCAAGCAGCTCATGCAAAAGTTCCGTGGAGATAAAATTAATGGGGTCAAGCGCTACCCCACTATAAGACAGGCTGCTCGAGTTTTGTAGCCTTGCGCCCCTGGCCCGATTAACTTACGTTTTACCATAAACCGCTCTATATTCAAAAGTAGTTCGAAACCATCTCTCCACTGTAATAGTTTGATCCTAAGCCCTCCTTTCCTATGAAAGTTACGCGAGGAAAGTGATAAGGAAACTCATACCTAGGAGAGAGTTCACGCCAAGTATAGGGGCCTGCGCGATCGCGGAAGTCGGACGTGCGCACGGCCATAGCGCAGCGCACGTCCGATGTCACTGAGGCGGGTGTCATACTTATCCTGTTCAACTGGTTCGCCCGGTTCACTTATTCACTATTGATCAAATCAATGCACTGACCAATAGTAGAGGGGATGAACCGAATAAACCTGTTGAACAGGGTAAGTCTGGCACCTGAGTCGTGGGACGGACATCGAACGTGCGCGGCCAATGGCCGTACGCACGTCTGACTCTTGCGATCATGCAGGACCCTATACCGCGTATCGTGTAAAATTGCTTAGGCGTACGGACTTCAACGATCAAACACTCCTAATTAGGTTTCATTTCCCGAGCGGTCACTATGAGATTGCGGTAAATGGGGAACACAGGTCGCCCAGGTAAGCTGTAAGTGAGGGGGGGGGGGGGGTCGGTTTTGATGGACGTATGTCAGACCTTCCGCCCTATACCGGTTTCAAACCCTCTGTCTAGCCTCGTCAAAACCACTCCACTAGTTTATGACTCCGCTGCAGTCATCGCCGTCGTTCTCTCATTCGAAGGCGCGCCTGACGATCTCAGTTGAGTGTATGACTTCTTTGGCTAAGGTCCGCAGCAGATACCGTATGCGATCTAGTAACTTTTAGTTGTGAGGCCGCAGCCATCCTACACATTGGATCGCAAACAGATTTGTTAGGAATACTGTCTTATCTCAAAAATCGGAATAGGTGTTAACTCCCAATTATTGTTTCACATTTATCATCACCAAGTGCAAATTCCAACTTTCGATCAATATCAACTTCTGATTGAGAAGTTCATCAAATCCCATTGTCGTCCTTGCGTCTAGGCATTGAACTATCTGTTCTTATCAAGTCTCCCACTCTATGGGAAAATTCTCAACTGTCACAGTATCAACTAAAGCAACGGCTCATGAAGCTGGAAGGTGAGAGGTTACGGTTAAAGCTGGGAGGAACACTGGATAACCAAAGATACTCCAGCGACGGAGCAGTCCCGCATTCTTTGCAGCATCTCCTTTTTCCTTCAAAATAAGGAACCACGATTGATAAACTTTCTAAGCCGCGATTAATCAATTAGTTGTTAAGTTGAAGATGGCAGCGAATTCTCGTACATCTAACAAAGGAATGAAGGTTAGTCGAAGTGCCCTCCCAAGAAGGGGATGTATACTGTCTTGTGTGGCCTGGAACGCTGGTTCATTTCCTTTCCGTATCTGCGGGCGTTTGTGGGAGAGGAATTACGAAGGTTTCTAAAGTCGAAGCCGAGCACGATCAAGAGCCCGTATCGTCAAGTATCGGCTGGTGTGACCCTTGATTCAACTGGCTTGGCGCCTGGAAGGCGGGAGTTCGTGACCTAACTAAGGCCGCTTGCACCCTCGACGCTGTCTGCGTCGAGGGTGCAAGCGTCTCTCCCGCGTGGTCTGCGTCTCTCCCGCGCGCTGCCCTCATTACCTAGTCTTAACTAGGTCACAAAATCCCGCCTTGCAGGCGCCAAGTCAGTTGAATCAAAGGGCAGTGCGGCTGCCTTGCAGGCAAATGCTAGGTTCAATTCTTTTCTTGTATTTTTCTTGCAATTTTGTTAAAACTCGTAGGGCTCGACAATGGCGTACAAGAGGGGAGGGGCGCCCTCCCTCCTCGAGAGAATGGGTCGCGACATTTTGAAAGTCACTTGTTTGAGTTATAAAAATGCGCAGGTGACTTCTTTAGTTTGTAAATCATTAAAATATTTTAAAATTTTTGAATTAATTTAGTTTTAGGAAAACATTCACCTAGAGAGTGGTTAGCGTTACGCCCCTTTTTCCTTTGAAATTTCGAATTTATTAGCCTGTAAGAACTTTGAAGAGCATATCAGAAAAATTTTGTAGTGAAATCGGACGGAAATCCTGCGATTGCCACTGGTATCTGCACATGTTAGCTAAGCTTGTATATGCATCTTATTATATTCACCAACATGTGTAGGTGTCAATTTGTGTTTGTTGGCTTTCTACCTTTATCTCAAGAGTCTTGCATATAACATGCTGTCAACGCGTATTTCAAATGCAAGATTCAAACAAACAAATGGCTTGTTTACAGCGCACAAACAATCATATGGCACCAAGTTTGGGCTATGTGTATTCAATATTTCTCCAAACTATGTAGTGCTGACTATTATTGTAGAGCCACTCTAGAAAACGTTCTAATTTTCTTCTTGTCAATGAATCTTTCTGAAACTTTGCTGTATTGTGCGCATGTTAACCTAACATGACCCTCCAAAACCGCTTCCAGTTTTGTTGAGCTTGAACAGAGAAAAACGAAAAAATTTGAAAAAGCCCTTAATGAAAGCTGGACAAAATTATAAAGCCACCTGGTTTTTCTAATCACTATCTAATCATTCTTTGACTCTCAAATTTGTTTGTACAATCACATCCTAAAATATGAAACATTTGCAACACCTACGGCCTGTCGTCCTACTCAAATAGAAGGGATCACTGCATTTTTTGCTTTTAAAAGCATCAAAAGTCAATCTGCTTCAACAGACAGCTGGTTCAAGGACTTTTCAAGCTCTTGTTTATTTCAAATTGTAGTCATAAACTACTGATCCTTTTTGATAAATGAGATGAAGAGCGCTCTCATAAATTCTGCATAGTCGCTGATATTGACGGACAAACTCCAACCTCACCATGGGGTTGACGCACCACAAAACTACTCGATTTTCAAGCAACGGAAAGCACTGTAATGTAGACATTATGACAGCCATACAACAGTGAACTTGTGCGCATGGCTAAAAAAATTTCGGGATTGAGCACTCTGGTTCAGCCGCAGTTGACATCCAGTGAATGTGAGTGGAGCATCCTGCACAATCAAAGCCAGCTGAGGTCACGAGATAAAACAGGAGACGCTTAAAACTTTGAAATATTAGCTAATATCATTCATTGGGTGAAATTTGACGTGAAACACAGAACGAAATAAGGAGATCTAGGGTTATATCGAATCTTGCTCGCAGGGAATTTTCGTGAAAAGTTTTTCAGTTCTAAATCGCAACTGCATCATTAGGGAATTCAAAAGTTCTTGCAAAAGCTGCATCACCATTTAGGCAGGGTGATAAATGAAATCCAGCGCTTTATGAACATTGCAAACAGAGTTTTGTGGTGCAAAAGTGGTCAACCCTATGCTGAGGTTGGAGTTTGTCCGTCAATAGCAGAGACTACGCAGAGTTTATTAGCGTTCTTCACCTCATTTTTAAAAAAGGATCAGTAGATTTTATGACTAAAATTCGAAATAAACAAGGGCTTGAAAACTCCTCAAACCAGCTTCTTGTTAAAGCAGACTAACTCTTGATGCCTTTGAAAGCAAAAAATGCAGTGATCGCTTCTGTTGAGTAGGATAACAGGCCGTATGTTGCAAATGTTTCATATTTGGGATGTAATTGTACAAAAAATTTGAGAGTTAACGAATGCGATAGTGATTAGAAAAACCAGGCGGCTTTATAATTTTGTCCAGCTTTCATTGAGAATATTTCAAATTATTTCGTTTTTCTCCCTTCAAGCTCAACAAGACTAGATACCGTTTTGAAGAGTCATGTTAGGTTAATATGCGCACAATACAGCAAAGTTTCAGACAGATTCATTGACAAGAAGGAAAATTACGACGATTACTAGAGTGGCTTTATAATTATGGTCAGCACTGTATTATGTAAAGTTTCAAAAACTCATGTGTACTAGAACCCGTTCCCGAATTTGTTGGTTTTCAGACCAACACCAAACCAAATGGGTTGGTTCGGAACGTAAATCTCGGAGAGTTCACATAAGTTTTGGAACTTTTTGACTTGAACAATTAGAACGCTCAAAAGTCTATCATATAGCGAGGAGAGCGAATCAAACTATTGCCTCTCCTCTTTTTTTAGCCAAAAATATTGTAAACCTACGCACTGCTAGATATCGCGCTCCATTCACATGCGACGTTCTCTAAACTATGTGAAATGCATCGTCATTGCTGAGGCCACAGATTTGGTTGGCCTCACAAGTTTTCGACAAACACAGAATGTTTTTTTTTGCTTTTTTGTTGTATTAGATACCTTAAAGTGCGTTTTTTTTCGCCTTTTTATTGTTATGCTGATTGAATAAGGGCTTCCCTACCGACTTTTACGTCAAAAGAAACTTCGTAAATCTTCCCAAAGTCATAGGGGACATCGTTTTCAAAAATGCTCCAAACAAACCAGCGTTCCGGGCCCTGATGCTGGTTCCTCATTTACTAGTGAACGAAATCTCATAATATGGCGAGCCTTTGTAATACATTCTACATCCTAGGGTTCTACATGCTGAACACAAGTATCACCTTCACTTGCCTTCAAACTAGAAATGTTTACGGCCCTTTCAAAAATGCATTGTCTTACAGAATGAACATGATTTTCGTAATCAGCGTGTCGAGAAACCCTTAGAACAAGTTCGATCTGGAACTGTAACGATCTGAAACAATTCGTGAGTTTTTTGTCTTTTTACTCTACACCTGCCGTAACCCGTTGCCAGAATCCGGAACAATCAGTGTTTGTAGATCAAATCATAGTCTACACATCTCCGAAGTTTAGTGTACCACATGCAAAAAGCGAAAAGTTATAAAAGTTGCGAAACTCACCCATTTTAACGGGAGGCAGTAAGGCGTGGCTTCGAGGTTCAATTAAGACAAGGCAATAAGCAGAGAGCACGCTCGAGAGAGCGTTGCGGGTGCAAGCGTTCGCCTTCCAGCCGCCAATCCCGTCGAATCAAAGTGTGGTTAACAGCTCAATACTTTCGAGAAGAGCATTGAACTGGTTTGCGACTGAGATAAAAGAGAGGGGGGCAGTGTGTGAACGGTAGTGAACGGTACCCAAGCTCTAAGAGTTTTTTTTTTGAAAAATTGCAAAACGAAAAATACGGGTAAAGAGAACCTGGGAGCATCTGCTGCAAAATCGTTGCACGACCCTCTACATAGCCTACACGACGGCATGGCGCTCCTGACCGTACTTGTATGCGACTGCCCAGCTTCGGCCACCAAAACCTTCATAGCCCCACTTCCAGAACTGCTCCGCAATTAAGAAAAGCAAATTTAGAATCAGCGTTCCAGGTCCCCAAAACAATATACATCCCGTTTTAAAAGGCCGCTTTGACCGCAAACTTCCTTCCCTTGTAAGTCTTCAAGTCGCAAATACGAGTCGGAATGACTCCATGGCATTCTTACGATACTAGACGGTTCTGAAAATTACCTGTTGCAAGAAAAGCGATAGCAATTATCCATGCTGTGGTGGACACCATGATGTGCGATCGATGTCTAACCTGAAGAAGTCCATTGCTTCGTATAGGTGTAGCATGCAACTGTACCAAATCGGTAACGATGACGAGCACTGAAGAAGAAACTGTGAAACAGTAAGCTACACTGCGGAGGGCGGAGCAATGCCCTTTTATATCCATTAAAGCACTGATGTCTTCCAAACTGATTTGCATGATACCTTACGGAGCTAAAAACCATTAGATGGAATCGAATGTAATGTGGAGCCAATGCATTATCACATTCACTGAGTGTTAGCTAACACTTAAAGTTGCTGAATACTAATTTCTTGGCCTCTGGCGTATGGCGAAATTAGCCGAATTTTTAGTAGAACGTAGGTTGTAAAGGAAAACACAACACTTTTCAAAAACTTTACTCTTCCTCAAAAAAGGGAGAGGCGTAAAACCAATACCAGAAAGTTTGTAGCGCAAACTCCTATTGGCGTGGAAAACGGCTCAACAACCACTTATAAGCTCTATATCCCATGAAATCAGCCCGAGACAAACGCTTAAGTTATGAGAGCATTTTTTTGAAAATATTCTACTAGAAGTGACTCAAATCTCAATTATCCAAAAAAGGAAACAAGGATCTTTGAGACAGAGATCTTAGGATTATACAAAGTTGGGGGAAAGCCTTTGAACACGGTATTTCAATCGTAGTCACGAAACTAGGCAGCATATACACGAAATAAATATATAAGGTTCATTGAACAATCTACTATATGAAAGCGACTTTACATTTCAAAGATCCCTCCTTTGGCGCAAACACAGGCTCGAAGACGTTTGTGAAAGCTGTCCACGATGGCACGGAGGTACTCTACGTCGATTTCCTCCCACGCATTCTGAAGAGCGCGTCGCAATGACTCCATAGTTCTGCGTGAGTGAGCGCAGGCTTTCGCCTAAGGAACTGATCACTTGCGGCAGTCAAGGGTATTTGAATCCGCCCTATACGGAGGTTATTCCACAGGAGTAATGAAGTCCTTAACGTTGCTTTGGAGCCATGCTTGAACAACCTTTACTTAGTGCGCAGGTGCGTTATCCTGCTGTAGCACCAATTGCTCCCGGCGAATGGGTATTGGCTTCTTTCTTCAGGATGCTATTCACATGCGTGACAGTGTCCACTTTAAGCACTGATACCCTAAAAATCAGTGGCATTTTGTTGTCGAAAGCGATCGCCGCGCAAACTGTCACAAAAACCGGATGAAGCTTTCCTTCTGCAAGTCATCCCTTGCTATTGGTTTCTTGAGGCGTTTAGGTGATAACTCTGTTGTTTTGGCGATCAAAAATATGCTTCACGATGAAAATTTTGATGTCAGAACAGAATATGTTTGGTGGCTTGCCTTGGAGAGACGTTCAGGCATTCGATGGCGTTCGTGCACTCAAATTAGCTTCGTATCTTCCCAAAAAGCATGAATTATGAGCATCTTGAAAAGCTTCACCCCAAGACCTTGTTTCACGATGTCGGAGACTTTTTTATCAGAGATGAACAGCTTTGAACCCAGCTCAATCAAGCTTCTCCGAGGATTGCGATGATGGCGCTGGCGAACGATCTTCAGAATTTTGTGTGTGTCTGCAGTAACCAATTTATCACTCTTACAGCAGTACTGGGTGCTGTTCATATCCTGGAAAAGACGCAAGGTGGAAAAGACGCTGATTTGTAAAATTTGGGGAACCCGCGCAATCTGCTGGTTAGCCATCTTCTCCTCGTGCATCTTCGCCACCAACGCTCGCTCCGTTTCAAAAGGCATATCTCCGACAGAAATAAAGCTAGTAGAACAGTTTTGGAGGGCTTGTAACTACGGGTATAAGAAGCAAATATATATAATTAGCATGCAAGAATATGTGGAAAATCCGATCATACAGTGATGTGAAAAATTGTTCAAAGACTTTCCCCCAACCCTGTAAATGCACGTTGGTACTCATCACCGCATATCGTTCTGGTTCGCCTTCATCAGAAGTAGAGTGATTGACGAGCAACGAAATCAAGAAAAGAAGAAGAAGACAAAAGAATCTTGGCTCCATTTAAATCTACAGAGTCGGCTGCGAAGGCGGTCGCGTCGCGCGCGCAGCTTTTATCACTGAGTCACGCTTGCCGTCGTGCATTGCACTCTGGTGGATTTGCTTGCTGTTCATTATGTGCTGTTTGGTCGCTGGTGTTACAAGACACACCGGAGCTTTCGTAAACGGTTTCCCACGGAGATGCTCGATTGGGCTGTAGTCATTCATTATAGTTGAAACGACCGGAAAATTTCGTCAAAAGATTAAATATCGAATAATCGTCTTTTGAAAAATATTCGAACGAACGAATATTATTCGATCTGTGATTTTCAGATTATTCGAACTCGAATATTCCAATAATGCTACACTTCAAAATTCGATTGAATGAATATTCGAATAAATGGAATTGGTTAAATACTCGACTATTCGAATAATCGAATAATCATATCTGTCCGAATTTTCGGCTATTCGAATAATTCGAGTAATCTAGCAACTCAAACAATAGTGGTTTTTCCTTTTCTGCATACTGCAAAAAAATAATCGCTATATTTGATCTAGATTTGTAGCTGATAATTATATGTGTAGCAAGTGATAAGGATGACTGGGTTATTGTTGCTTGGTCAGGGTTCCACTAGGAAACAGAAGAACTTCACTCAAACATGTAGTTCAGGGTGTTCATTGCCTTTGAGATGGCTACTAAGCCTTACTTCGTAATTTCAAGTCCGTATTTATTTCTTCCTCACAGAAGTTTATCCCGAAACTACACAAAACTCTTTTCTCAAAGCTACAGATCCAACATGAAAAACCTTACAGAATAGGTAATAGGCGCTTGTAATTTATTCGGGATGGTCAGCATTGCGTGAGTTCTAAGACTATCACTTGGAGAGCTCGAGGAAGGCCTACAGTAATAGAATCAGTGAAGCTCTGCAGCAGAGGTGACGTTGTCTGCCTAATAAGTGCGCATCTAAATCCAGAAAAGAAAAATCTTGGAAATATCTCTATATTAGCTGCTAATCATATACTTGTCGGAAACTATCAATCGCTGAGTTTCCACAATTTCTCTTGTAGGATTGACTTTTCACAAAGTTGTTTTAGTTTAGTTTTAAGGTTTGTGCTTTTGTTGTAAGGGTTCTTCCACATCTTTTACTCAGGTTCAAAATAGTTATTGTTCAGCCTACTTGCCCACTCGAAGTATTATTCCTCTATAATCTCTACAACATTTTAACACTAGTCTTTTTTACGGTTCCTGACTATAAAAGCAGCCGATTTGAGTATGGTGAGCATACAGGCTGCCGCCACAAGTCAAGCGCTTCTAACGACCGTCTTGCTCTAACCTTGCCTGGTTAACATACCTTTCAGGTACTTTGACATGTGGGTGGTGAACGGGCTGGCAAGGCATGTGAGGAATCTTGAGTGAAGGAATGAATGTTGCCTATACGTGCTGCCTTGAAAAAACTGCTAGTCCTTCATATGTTTATGCAAGATGTTTGAGGAGCAGTGGTCCGCCAAAGGGCGCCTAATACGGCTTTGCTTCTTACCCCATTTAAAGCTGGAGGTTTTTGGGCATGATATCGCATCTCAATTTCTCAGACGAGATTTCCAGAAGATGTTTACCACTCCAAACGAATTATGCATGAGAATTGTCATCACTATGCTGTGGCATGACTCGCGACTCATGCCTTTAAAAAGGAACCTTGCTAGCCATTCTGTCGTATAATAATTCATTTCTATGAGTGACCGATCGGAAACATATTTACACGCAATGTAGAACAGCTGAAGTTTTCTTTTGACATCGAATGTTCGAGTAAATGGTCTTTAATATTCGAATATTCGAACTGTCTTTCAAGTTGGAACATTTGAATATTCGAATAACTCATTGTTCAAAATGTCGAATGAACAATTATGCGAACACAGGCCTTTTTTATTTATCGACTGTTTTAATCGAATAATTGGACTTCTCCGAATATTCGACTATCTGAATATTCGAATAGTCGAATATTTCGAATAAATTATTCGAACACGAATACTCGGTCCTAACTATAGTAGTCATCGTGCTTTTCGTTGCATGGAATGACAGACGAGAACACTTTGTTGTCATCCAAAATGGACTTGAACTAAAGGAGATGGTTATTCATCTGCGGACTGCTATCGTACTTACTCCCCCAGAGTAATGCAAATTGGTGCTGTTTATTGTATGCTGTATGTTTTTGCCCAGCTAAATGCTTTATGATTATTTTGTGCTTTCATTATTTATCCCTTAGCTCTCCTTTTAAATCTCAATCTTTCTTGCACTTGTGCAAGATTTGCTTATGTATGAAGCGTAGCGATTTATATTAAGTTATATGCTAAGTCAAAACGGTTTGATATGTCATCCATTACATTGAAAGTTTAGATGACCTGGTGTATTTGCAAATGCTTCCTAAAATGTTTACATCTTTCAAAAGGTGCAGGTCTTTTGGAAGGATTGATAGTTCTTTCTTTTTGTTAGATCTGTCGTAAACTTACTGTCCAAAGGAGCTTCTATGAATTTCAGTTATTCTCATGATCTCCAATGACTTCGTCCTGCACGATTATTGGTTTTGTGCTAATGCTTTTTGAAGCATAAAGATGACTTGATTGGCAGGTGCATATGGAACATCAGTAGTCATTCCATAAAGCAAAAATATGTTGCGTCATTTGCATCTTGTCATAAATATGTATGTAAGAGGCAACTTGAGGCACCTGAAGTTCTGACGCCCTATATCTGCTGTTTTGTTTATCATGTGAAGTCTTTCGGTTGCGTCCTCTATCATACTGGATCGAATAATGAACACTCCTTGCACAGGACAAGCTCTGAATAACCAACTTCGGATGCCTTAAGGTAACTCTTACGAATCTGCTAGATAGAGGCCAGAATCGTATATGTTGGAAGACTCAAGAGGTCATAAGTATCAAAAATTAGCCTCTTACAAGTAACTAACACTTGCCTCTCTCCAAAACATCTCCACACATACACTATGTCAGACCCGAAGAAGTTTAAGAGAATGACGCGCTAGGAACCCATATAATCTCTTTTTGTCGTTACAGAAGTCATTTGTTGATATACCCAGCTCCGGCCAAAATTTTTGGTATGCCAAGCTCGTTCCTACTTTATCATAAAAGCTATTCGACTTTTCAAAACTTTTCTACAAAAGCTTTTTAGGCGCAAGCCACCTTTGCTAAGTCAGATTGCTATTGGAAAAGCGAGAAGTGACAGCAATATATGTGCAACATTTTCAAAATCTTCAAAATTTCGTAAAGACTAAGTGTTTGAACCTACACCATGAAAGCTGTCAAGGTCGTAGCTGTGAAACAAACTAAAAGTACATCTATCTCAAAAGTCCGAGAAGCGATTGTGAGAGCCCATCCCAACTTGTGACCCGACATAGATAAGAAAACTTACAATAAATTTACAAAAATAGGCGATCATTATAATTAGAGTCTCGGAATCATTTAATGGCTCTACGAAAGAGAAAGGGTAGAGAAAGAACAGAGTGTAAACTGAAATGCTTTCGATCTGCAACCAGTCAGTAAGCAACAGCACAATGGATAATGAGATCCCGCGCACCCCACTCTGTAGCATTGGGACCGAAAAATCTCCTTCAGGAGCTGAAAGGGGAGGAGCATTAAAGGCAGAACGAGGTGCGCCGCGGATGCGTCGCGGACGTACCTGTGGGGAGCTGGGTAGGCACAATAGCTGTTATCTGGCTAAGATTTTTACGTGAAGGACTAGCCTCAAGCCTCTCCTTTGCATATCAGATATTTGAATTTTCCATCATCAGTTACTGAAGTAGGTTGTGATCTGCTGTGTGTGAATAACTGCAGCCAAAAATGTGGGGACTTCCAAGAACGCGAGCATGGACATCCAGATTGCTTGTATACAGTGCTGGACAAAATTATAGGTCCACTCTACCATAACTCACTCTGTTGTCAATAAAACGTTCCAAAATTTGGTACAGCCGTGTGTTTACCAGCCTGCTATCAGTCATCAAAATGGGTCTCGTTTTCGTTTGGTTATTCAAGAAAAAATTGAAATTTTTGAAAAAAGCAGGTTTGAAGGCTGGTCAAAATTATAGGTCCACCTGGAGTTTTTGCTGATTAAAGCACTTCTTAGCTCCCGAATTTCTTTAGGTGGGCACACATCTAAAAACGTTGGATAGCTGCTTTGGTCAAGCTGTGTCATACCTCCAAAAAGAACTGATTATCTGCTTATTTGCCTTGAAAATGTTTTCACATGTTCGCTCCAGAAGCCTGCGTTTGAGTAGAAAATTCTGCAGTTTCCCAGCTGATTTGAAAGTGATGGGGTTTGATCTACCTTCTAGATGCTTTTTGACGTGAGCATTGAGGAAAAAATCCGACTTTCTGCCGCTCAAGCAAATCCGACATTGACAATACTGCAATCCTGAGCTCAAATTTCTGCTTTCAAACTTCTTTTACAATGTTCTCAGAAGCATTGAGTAAAGTAAAGGCATTGTTTCTATGAAGGGGAGTCCGTATTCCATGGTTACAACTTTCTAGAGATCATAGCATTCGAGTAATCACTGAAATCACCCTGCAGAAACTGGTTACGACAAGCACCAAAGCTATTTGTGGCTCCGACCAGAATTTTCAGAAGAATCGTGTGCTAACATACACTACAAGCTGTATCCACTTCTAGTAAATAATTTACCGTCAAAAATTTGAGTGAGGTAGCACTTTGCAAGCTATTTTGGAAGTGAGTAACACCATCATTACGTTGCATAACTCATGTTTTCGAAAAAGAAGCGCAGCTTTGTGGACACTTGCGAGTATGGCGAACACTTTATTCATTTCTTGAGGTTATAATGACAATGCATAGGGGGTTTTAGGGCAGAAAATGAGGCTTACTCTCCCGATTAAGTCGATGTCGGATTTGCTTCAGCAGCAAAAAGTCGGTTTTTTTCCTCAATGCTCAAGTCAAAAAGCATCCAGTGGCCGTATTCATCAACAAAACCCGTGGGTTCCGGAACCCACTGGGTTAGTGCTTTTGATGAATATCGATTCTTCCCTGGAGTAGAATCGATATTCATCAAAAGCACTAACCCAGTGGGTTCCGGAACCCACGGGTTTCGTTGATGAATACGGCCACAGAAGGTAGATGAAACCTCGTCGTTCCGATCCAGCTGAGAAACTGCAGAATTTTTTACTCAATGCAGGTTTGCGGAGCGAAATACATGTGAAAGCATTTTCAAGGCAAAAAAGCAGATAATCAGTTGTTTTTTTTTTCGAGGTATGAAACGGCTTGACCAAGGCAGCTGTTTAACCTTTTTAGATGTGTGCCCACCTAAAAAAATTCGGGAGCTAAGAAGTGCTTTAATCAGTAAAAACTCCAGGTGGACCTATAATTCTGTCCAGCCTTCAAGCCTGCTTTTTTCAAAATTTTCAATTTTTTCTTGAATAACCAAACGAAAACGAGACCCACTTTGATGACTGATAGTAGGCTAGCAAACACACGGCTGTACCAAAATTTGGAATATTTTTTGACAACAGAGTGAGTTATAGCACTTTTTAGAGTGGACCTATAATTTTGTCCCGCACTGTATGACTATCTTACCTACTTTCTTAGTTGGCCCGTCTTCACCTGGCATGCGGGCCTCAGCACAAAAGTTTCCATTTCTCCCTGTGTCTCGCTTCAAACATCCACGATCTTCTTGGTTGCCGTCGGTGGCTGCCCACGAGTTCCAGGTGCAATAATCGTATCCAGCTGTTTTCTCAGCTGGGTCCATCCGTTCTACGAACGCGTCTGCCCATCTCGTTGGTGGTCTTCCTCGGGCACATTTGGCTTTGCGGGGAATCCACTCAGATGTTCTTAGTGTCCATCTATCGTCCGTTCTTCTCATTATGTGACCGGCCCATTGGTGTTTCGCTTTCGCAACGTATTCCGCTGGGTCACGAAGACGGCACATTCTTCTCATATCCGTGCTGCGAAGTCCGACTAGATGTTGCTTATGTTGGGTCATCTCCAGAAGACTGCGCTCGAGCGCTCTATGATCCGTAAAGCTTTCGAGCTACAGTGTTGGCCCAAGTCTCAGCTTAACATAGCGCCGTTGAGTCGAACAGGTGGGCACGAAGCTCCGGGCATGTCAGTTGGTCGGTGGCTTCCTTCAGAGGCCCGAAGGCGGCCCAGGCTGCTCTTTTCGCTTGTTAAATTCTTCCCTCAAGTCGTTCTCGATGTTTAACACATTCACGACAGTACGACCCACCGGTGGGTCGTAAGAGTCCTGAAGCTTTAGCTTTGCCAATATACGATGGAATTCTATGAGGTTCTGGCACATGATTGGGGACACCTTGGCGAAGCTCCAGCCAGAGTGGTCCAGGTTCGGGATACTATAATGTAATGTTACAGTGGGTATACCGTAGATGAAAGTAAGGCACAGACTTTAGCTCAAATTTGTCGCAGAGTGGCGCTGTTTTTTAAGCCTCAAGTTTACATGCACGAGAAATACAGGGAGGGCACGAGATTGATGTTAGTTCATCAAAAAATTACCGATTTTATTGATTTTATTTTTATAGCCTTGCATTATTCCCATACGGGGTCTGCCACTCTTATTAGTCTCCTCCATGTTTCACGGTCTAATGCTTGACGTTCATCTATTCCAAGCTCTCTCAGATCTGACTTGACTTTGTCTGTCCATCGCAACTTAGGTCATCCTCTTGGTCGTCTGCCGGGAACCTCTACTGACATCGCTAGTCTGGTGATGTGTTCTTCCTCTCGCCTTCTGACATGGCCATACCATCTAAGCCTCCTTTCTTGCACTTTCTTGGTTATTGGGGCCACTTTCATCGTTGCGCGAATGGTATCATTAGTGACGTGGTCGAGCAGCGTGACACCCATCGTCCATCGGAGCATGCGGGTTTCCATCACTCCAAGCCTTCGTTCATCCTTGCGTGTGCACGGCCAACACTCGCTTCCATACAGCGCAGTTGGGCGGATGACAGTGCGGTACATCTGAGATTTCAGCTTGAGCGGCATCCTTTTATCGCATAGCACTCCTGTGAGAATTCACAACTCGACTTTATTGATTTTATTGATTTTACGAATTGTTCATTTCAGGAAGCTCAAATCTGACATATTTAGGATTTTTAGCATGCTGTTACGAAAATGATAGTCTTGAGTTCTAACACCGCCTTCCTACATCAGTTTTTCGATTCTTAAGAAAATTTTACCGTCATTTTACCGTAGTCCCACTGTGGGAAAGTAGTGAACAAAGTGGACATTATAATCGTGATCAGCATGTGAAATAACCCCAAGACACAAATTTTCATGGAAATCCATGATGTTGGGTTCGTGCATAATGATTACCTTGACCTTACTGTATACTGCAACTGAAATAAATCGTATTTTGATAATCAGCGCTTGACAAACCTTGTGGGGGAATTCTTGGAGACATATTTTGAATCTCTTTCAAAAAGACTACCATTTCGGACAAAACGAATCACGGCTGGGTCGTAAGTTTGACAAAACAAAAAGGCTCTGGCCCGAAGCGGCAGTAATTGAATAACCGGCCTTGTCGTAAATGTGCTAAGAAAGTCCGAGATAGCATACGAAGACGTCTTCATGATAGGAGCGCCTTCCAGTTCCATTTCCACAATTTCGCAAAGGGCGTTTTCCATAAACTGAGTCTTCTTCGGATTTACTCGCAATCCAATCTTCTTCCTTGGTTTGTTTAGTTCCTTTCAGTATCGTCTCTGCTTCAGTGATACTGCTCGAGAAGAGAACGATGTCGTCCGCAAAACGAAGGTTCGACAGGAATTCCCCATCAACTCGTATGCCTCTCTCGTCCCAGTCCAGTGACTCGTCACCCACTGCAACGCCGCTTGAAAAGCTTCGGTGAAATTGTGTCGCCTTGTCAGACCCCTTCCCAATTGGAATGGTTAGGGGACGATGAAATAGCTGCATCGTTGTTGTATAGTCCTTGTAGCAGTCAGCTAGTGTCCTCACATAAGCTGGGTCCACTCCTTAATTTACAAGCGCTGACAGAATGGGTTCGTTTCAAAGGCTTTATCGTAGTCGATGAAAGTCAGGACGAGAGGCAGTTGGTATCCCGGCAGACTTCTATGACCCTTGAGACCTGGATGGATGGATCTGTATGCGGTCCATGCAGCTGAATCCCTTGCAGAATCCAGCTTGTTCTTGGGGTTGCGCTTCATTCAGTATTCTAGATATGCCAGCGAGGATAATCTTCGTGAAAAGTTTCTAGAGCACATTCAGCAGGCATATTGGACGGTAGTTCCGAAGATCCTTTTGAAGGTAAGATGTTGAATGTGACGCTAGAACCTCATGTAGATGGTGACCTCCGGCTCGCAGAAGTTCGACGAAAAGACGAAAAGGCCGTGGACGTTTTCAAGGTCTGTATCGCGATACGCACTTTGGCAGGTAGAATTCTTGGTGGGTATCTATTTCTCCAGTGAGAACAGCGGGGCATTGGCACGGATGCTGATGAGCGGAAGAGGTTGGTGTAGAAGTTCTTCGCTATCTTCGATATCCGCCTTATATCGGAAAGAAGTCGGAGTTCCTTTTTCGTTCAATAGTGCAGCCAGCGATACACGATATTCGCAGAGGTCCGTTCGGCACTTCTTGAGACTTCGTCTTCCTTCGGCAGTGTGGCAGGTCTTCTTTTCCAGTGGAGGGTTTATTTCTCTTCTTTTTGCTGATCGAGTAATATAAATTTTCCCCTACAAGAGCGGACTTACTAGGCCAACTCTTGATTTCCACGGGGCGATCGCTAACCCGGATATGGAGCGGGGAGAACCGCATAACAGCCGGAAAACCAGACGGCGGTGAATTTGGCCTGGGGCCTTAGCTGGGCATCCAGCGAAACCGGAAATGTCGAACTCCTTCACGGCTTGGGAGGCCCTACCAGAGTATACAGTCGCCTGTGCATCGCAGTTCGACACCCAGTGTTACCCCCACGCCACGTTGAGGCAGCCGACCGTTGGGATATGATTATCTAAGGCCGGCAAATAGTCGAGATTTGAAAACATGTTATGTGGATGCTAGTACATTTTACACCCAACTGATTTCGTTTTGTGTGAATTTTCCGAAATTTTAAGGAAAACCTGACATATCTTCTTTCCCGCACCATTTTGACATCGAAAGAAGAAGCTTTGAAAAAAAACACAATCGAACATCCGATTTTCCTTGAGCTCCTTCCAATAATAACTCATAATCATATATTAATCGATCTCCAACATTCTTAGAAACCGTTAAAAATGACCCAATTTATGCCTTAGCCGATCTATTATTTCAAAATCGCTCGTGTTATCTAACAGTTCTTTTTATCGTACGGTGAAACGCTTCTAGAGTATCACTGAAGTGGACTAGCTCTGTATGTTTACGAGCCGCCTGGAGAGCCGCCAGAGGTGTGGCTTAGGAAAACAAAGTGGTAGATTTTGCTTGCTCATATAATTTTCTTATCTTTCTGCATAACTACTCAGATTTTCGCCGGGAACAGGCCGCCCGCAAACTCGCGCTTTTCTGCAGGTGGTCAGCAGAATTTTGGGGCGTGGCTAAACCTTCAACGGGCGGCACTTCCTATACCGTCGCATATTCTGCCAGCGGGCAATAATACAGCATTTTCTGCAAGCGCTCGACAAATGATTTCTTTCAGCGAGCGCTGGCTAAACTTTCAGCAAGCGCTAGGACTTTCTTAACGCAGTTTCGGGCATACGCCGAGTAAAGATGAGACTCTAGGTGGCAAAGGTGTCATCGATGGTTTAATTACTCAAGTTTGAGGTACCTTCTTTCAGCTGAAGGTACCTACGGGCTGTGCGGTCCTTCACAAAGGACCATGCGGCTCCCAATATTCTTGCATATTCCTGCGAAAAGTCCACGAGAATGCGACCACTGCGCCGCAAGTAATCCATAAAGAAACCGCGATTGTTCTTCAAGCATTCGTCTTTAATTTTGCCAACTTTCTTCCAAATTTCTGCAAGCGGGCCGCAAAAAATCAACGAACTATTTTTCTGGTGCGCGCTTGCTCAAAATTCGCATGGCCGCCTGCCCCCGGCGGTTATCTGAGTGGCTGTCCTCAACAGCATAGCATGATGGCCTCGCTTCTGTACATCAAAGAACTATTATAGCAAAAGCCGCATCAGCGGCTTTTTGGATTTTCTGGGGGAAGAGCTGCTCTACTCAAGTAATCGCGGGCAGCCGGCCATGCGAATTTTGAGCAAGCGGGCACCGGAAAGATAGTTTGTTGGTTTCATGCGGTCCGCTTGCAGAAGTTTGAAAGAATGTTGGACAATTTTTAGAGGAATGCTCGGGAAGTACCGTAGTTTTTCTATAGATTAGTTGCGGCGCAGTGGCCGCATTCTCGTGGACTTTCCGCAAGAATATGCAAGAATATTGGGGGCCGCACGGTCCTTTGTGAAGGACCGCACAGCCCGTAGGTACCTTCAGCTAAAAGAAGGTACCTCAAACTTGAGTAATTAAACCATCATGACACCTCTGCCACTTAGAGTTTCTCTTTACTCGGCGTAGCGTCAAAAGAGTCCTAACGTTTGCTGAAAGTTTAGCCAGCGCTCGCTGAAAGAAATTATTTGCCGAGCGCTTGCAGAAAATGTTGTATTGTTGCCCGCTGGCAGAATATGCGACGGTATAGGAAGTGCCGCCCGCTGAAGGTTTGGCCACGCCCCAAAATTCTGCTGACCGCCTACAGAAAAGCGCGGTTTGCTGATCGCCTGCCCCCGGCGATTATCTGAGTATTTGTTAACTGCTCCGGTGAATGTTTGAATTGCAGAGGCCTTGAGGCGACATGCGCTGACAACCTTGCTGGAGCTTTATAACAAGCTTCATATCCAGATGCTGCGTAGTGTTGGATTTCAAACCGCCGATCCATTTTTAAGTGTTTCCTGTTACTTTTTACTAGACACATAATGAATGGGAATGACAAGTTGCTCAGACAATCGACCGGACCCCTCCGCCGGACAGTCCGAATCTGCCAGAGTCGCGCCGGACCCAGTTGACCAATGAGAGAGGGGCAAATGGGCGGTCCGTCGCGGTGACATCACTGGCAGGCAAGTGGGAGGCTTCTCCGGCCCTGCTGCAAAGGTCCGCCATTTCTCCGGCGCGACTCTGCCAGATTTGGCGGACTCGCGCCGGAGAAATTTGCCCGGTGCGAGTCCGCCAGATTTGGAAGAGCCGCGCCGGAGAAAATCGGAGGGGTCCGGAGCAGAAATGGGAGGCCTCCGGAGCAGAAAATGGGAGGTATCCGGAGCAGAAATGGGAGGTCTCCGCCGGAGAAATGGGAGGGCTCCGCCGGACAAATGGGAGACCCACCGCCGGGGAAACGCCGCGACCCTGCCATTTCTCCGGCGGAGGGGTCCTATCCGCTGCCTGAATGTGCAAGGCGCTAGCTTTTTGTATGGTCCCTTTATCCCCGACGGCTGACCGTCTTCTTCAAAGTTGTTTTTCTTTCTTCGAAGCTAATGAGAACATTCTAAATCTACGGATTATACCAACACTGCCAAGCCGTTTCTGATAGGAACAAGCGGTAAACGCCGACTTTCGACTGGTGGTTAATCGCACAATCTACATGACTCCGATACATCATTTCTTCCTATCAAAAACAATATTAGCGCTGTTAGATGAGCTGATCAACGCGATTATAAAATGTTCTCACAAAGAAGAAAGAAAAAAGTCTTTGAGGATACTGTCTTCGGCCATGTTTCATCAAAGGAACATACAATAAACTATGTAATCCGTCTTGTACAAACTCTCGCTCCCGTTCGTTTGTTTATAGTAAAGGGCAGTAGAAACATTAGAAAATGGAGAGACGGTATAAATCCAGAACTCCGCAGCTTCAGAATACGAAGTTTCTTCTAACATTAAGATGCGATTCCCTCCCCAGCAGGAATGTTAGTGCATGCAGCCCTAAATCTTTTTCGGAACTTGAAAACTTAAACAAAGAAGGGGCATGTTTACGACACCACTCCAAAGACCTTCGTAGAGGGCCAATCACAATTTCCATTTCCAATATTATTCTAATATTACGATCAAAAACAAATTACAAAATTACCTGCACAATTTTGTTATTTATATAGGGCTACACAGCCTATCAAAAATTTTGTGTTTGTAACCCATCCCCGAGTGGAGGAATATTCTGCTAGATCCGCCGCTGTCTCCCATCTCTGTGTACCAGTCTCTCCAAGAATCAAATATGCAATCACTATCATATACTTGATGAATGCAGCATTTCATGATTTGCCATACTAGGAAAAACTTTGGCTCTCAAGACGAATTATGCCAATTAGCTGATTATAAACGTGAAGAACTTTTGAGTATCTCTTCGGATTCGTCAACGCATATGCTCATTACGACTGTGAGAAAAGAACCAGCAGATAAAATTGAATATCTGTTGATGTTGACACGTTGACTTCTCTCGATAAATCGACTCCGATTATTGAATAAGTTTGAAAGTGTGCCCATAACACCTTGACAACCAAGTTATTTTGAGTAAATCTCTCACTAACTTTCTCGCTTATTTGGCTAGTGCATATGACCGCATGCCCGGAATCCTTGTATGAAATTTTTGACGCTTATATATTGAACATCCAAAGTTTCTTTAGAATTGCAGTATCTCACAAAGCCTTACCAAGAATTATACATATGAAGGCTCATGTATCACTTTTCCAAATTATGCAGTAGCTGTGTCTGAGAAATCTTTCTTTAAGAAAAGCGTTAAAATATAGGGTATTTTTTGCCTGAGTTTCTCCTTTCTTAGGAAAACATAATTAGCATATCATATCAAGAAAAGTCTGAGTACCTGATTTTTCGGATTAAACTCCTGAACAGCTACCGCGATGCCCTGTGTTCTGTAAGACAACTAGGCCATCAGTATTATTGTGCGTGAAAGTCATCTTGGAACTTTTTGTTCGCACCTGAGAAACCGACATGCAGTACTGGCATGCAGAACTGTCGTGCGTATGCATGAAAATGCTAAACAGGAGTAAGGGAGTGCATATGCGCGTATGCATGCGGTCGTCAACGCAATAATCTAATAGAAAATATGGGTTTTGGAGGTAGATATTCGTAATTAATTCTATCTATATAGAATATATTTTGTCCTCTATCTTAGAGAATCGTCCCAAGAGCAACTCGGAACTGCGAATAGGTCTAGTCAAGCAATGCGAGTGAGTTGCAAGTTATCGGACCAATCCAAGGGAAAATTATTCTGAAGGAATGATTTTATAGAGGTTTTTCTTCACAGCAACTCGAATTGGAATCGCTCCTCGCAGAAGCAGTTGGTAGTCATAACTGCTCTACTGGGTTCAAAGTGGTTCACCATCAAAGAATGCAAACTAAAGTCTCTGTTCACAAAGACAATTCACGAAACCACAAGCTCCTCGCCACCTCCAATAAAGTTGTATCATTGAAACAATTTGAGGTAAACTTGTTTCAGATTTTAAACGTTTTTTCTCTAACGCAGTAGCTTAGATTGTTGGGTTCACAAATGCAATTGGCAGAAACACATTACCGTAAGATACCGAGAGGTGATACTCTCTACCATAACAGGAAAGTTGGTCTTTATAAAGTAGCGCGGAGTCAACAAATGCTTCCACTCACGCAGTTCAGCTCTGTTTAACACAAGTTCATATATACTGGCTCAGACAATTCACCGGAACTTCCGCAGGACAAGCAGAACTTGCAGAGTTTCCGCAGCACTTTCTTAATCATTGAGAAAGTGCACGCTCCAAAATGCGAGGTTTCCGCAGGAAATTGACGTCACAGCGATCGTAAACCGGAACTTCCGCAGCACTTTCCATAAAGCGCTGCGAAAGTGCAGTGAGGCTCGTAAGGTTTCCGCAGCACTTTGACCTGCCAGCATTTCCGCAGGACTTTGAGATCGCATGCATTCGCGATTGCGAAATAGCGAACGCAACATCAACAGCGCATAGCGCGCTCTTTTCTTCCATACTGTTTCGCTTCTGTTCCTCCTCCAATCTTTCTCTTTTTTCTTTCTTTCTTCAATGCTGAGGTAAGTAAACCTATACTCATCCATAATCTAAGTATTCTTTCAGGCCTCGGTGCAGGTGTGTGAACAACCATCACTAAGCTGCTGCAGTGCTGGAAAGGACTCAGCGGAGGGACTTCGTTTAAGCACAAAGCTCTTGTTCAGGTATGTCGAACTTCTTTGCTTTATGTGCTTGGAGTAAAACAGTAATGCAAGTAATTTAAAACTATTACTCTGTAGAAATTATGCAGGCTACGGGTCAGAAGTCACACCGCGCGCGGCGATTTTGCGAAGAGCGAAGAATTTTTCGAGGGGCAAACCGTCGCTTTGCGGCGATAATGCAGCATGCGGCTTGACTCCTGACCCTTCCCCAATTATGCATGGATATAAATAAAGCAGAAGTGATTAGATAGAAATATATCAGAACAAAGGGGGGGGAAGTGAGTCGACGAAATCTCAAAGTGATCTACAAGCTCTTGGTGAATATTGAAATATTTTCAAAAATTTTCAGATTCAAATTAGGTGGGACCAAAAAAATACGTTCGCCAATTTTTCAAAAAATCATAACTTCCTTTCGACTCGATGGATCTCCTTACCTTTATATTCATTTGAGAGAGGAAATCACTCTCTTTACAGCAGTACTTTTGCCATGAATTGGCATCAAAAAAGTAAGTTAGAAGCAACTGAAGAGAATTACTCAAAATTGGCATTTTTCAAGCAGGGTCACCAAAAAATTCTGAAAGTATTTTTCGATAGAATCAGAAGCAGAATTACTTCAGTTCTGCGTCGGGAGGGACGGAAAATTCATGTGAACATGGGTTAGTGACCTTCTCTTTTCAGTTGAGAGAAATTCGTGCCAATCGAGAGCGATTTTGATTTTCGTAATATTATCGACTTTTCGAATCTGATACAAAAATCAAAATTGCTTTCGATTGGCACGAATTTCTCTCAGCTAGAAGGAGGTCACAAAGCCCATGTTCATGAGTATCCCGTCTTTTCTGTGACTTTTTGGGCATTTTTGAGCACGCTCAAAAATTGCAAAACTGAAGTAGTAGTTCTCTTTATTTGCTTCTAATTCTCAATCTTTATTGTTTTTGGAAAAGGCATTATAGTAAAGAACATAATTTCTTCTATCGAAAAACTTCAAAATTTTTTGGTGACCCTGCTTGAAAAATGCCAACCTTGAGTAATCTTCAATTGCTTCTAAATCGCGAACTAAAGTCAATTTATGGCAGAGATACCATTGTAAAGAGAATGATTTCCTCTCTTACAAGGGAAGTTCACTTAGTCGAAGTGGCGATTTGGAAGGAGATCTATAACAGTGGATAGAGCTTAAAACGCTGATCTCAAATGTACCTTCTATATCTGCGATGCATTGTTCTGAAAAAAGTAACGAGTTTTTCTAAAGCCGAATTTTCGTGCATTTTGAGTCGCGAAATCATGATAATTTCTATACAAAAGTGTGCAAGCTTAAGCAAACCACCTAGTAAGCATTGTAGATCTAATTCAAGTTCATTCGAACGTTTTTGAGTGTTTTCCGACCATGTTGTTTATCCACAGGTCGCCATTTCCTTCCCATCCAATTCCATTATATATACAAAAAAGCCCATAAGCTCCTCTAGAAGAACGCATCGCAGATATTGAAGATTAATTTGAGAACATCGTTTTACGTTTTATCCTTGGTAATTTCCAAAAATTTTCCGACGCGACGCGTTTTTATAGTAGTGAAGGTTATGGGGCTTTTTTGTACATATAATGGAAGTGTGATTAAGAATGAAATAACGACCTGTGGATGAACAACATGGTCGAAAAACACTCGTAAGCGTTCGGATAAACTCGAATTAGACCTACAATGCTCACTAGGTGGTTTGCTTTAGCTTGCACACTTTTATGTAGAGATTACCTTGATTTTACCACTCAAAATGCACGAAAATTTGGCTTTAGAAAAACTCGTAACTTTTTTTAGAACAATGCATCGCGGATATAGAAGGTATATCTGAGATCAGCTTTTTAAGCTCTATCCACTGATATAGATCTTCTTCCGAATCGCCACTTCGACTAAATGAACTTCCCTTGTTAGATGAATATAAAATCAAAGAGATCCATCGAGTCGAAAGGAAATTATGATTTCTTGAAAAAGTGGCGAACGTACTTTTGGTCCCACTAATAGTTGTGGACAATTTTTGAAGGAGCTGTGCTAAAAAGAATCGAGGTGGTACAAAAATTGTAAGCGCAAAAATTTAACCATTCCTGAATTTTTTTTTGCTGGAACTGGCCACACGCCCACGAGTCTAAGTGTTTCAATCCCTCCATCCCCTCCCTTAAGTAAATTTCTCGCGCCGCTACTGCTTTTCGTGTGTCTATCCTCTTCTACTCTCTGCTTTTGATTTTCGAATCTTTTTCCTCTCACAATACCGCACACATCACAAAATAATAATTTTTGATTCAAAGATAAAAAGTTCAAAACTTACGATCTGAAATAGCTCGAGGAATTCGAAATTAAAACTTTCATATAATAGTGTTGAATGATTAAATAAAATAGATAATGTGGTAGAAATATATAAAAGAAAGGCGCGGGGCATAATGGGTCTCAAGAATATTTATAGTAGTCTGCGACTGTAGATATTGAAAGATCAAAGCTTTTCTAAACTCTAAAGTAGTTTGTCTTTCGAAGATGTGGCTCACTCAACGCCCCTTTTTGCTTAAAAAAATCGAGGGCGTACAAAAACTGGAACCTTGAAAATTCAACCATTCCTAAATTCCCCTTTGTTCGGTGGCTCACGCTCACAAACACAAATAATTTTTTGTCCCCCCCCTCTTGAAAAAGTTTCTTGCACCGCTACTGCCTTAATGTATCTATCCTTCTCTGCTCCTCTGTTTTTGCTGTTTTAAATGCCTTTCTCTCTCCCAAATACTCATCTTCGGATCTGCACATGTTTATTTTCGAATTCGTGTTTCTGATAATACCTATCTAAAGTACCTTTTGATGGAAGCAAGCTCCAGAGATAGAAGCAGGAGAAGAAAATTATCCATTCTCAAAATTTTTCAATCAGCGCAATCTTTGTACACTCAAAAAGAATAGCTAATAGCTATGATACCGATTGCTCACTTTCTGCAAGCAGAATTTTGCCAAACACCAAACATGGGGAATATTAAAATGGAGTACCTTTCTTCACCGACTTCGATCATTGGAGCGAGCTATCAAAAAGTGCCCCAGGTACCATTAGAGAGCATGACTTCTTTCAAATAAACATGTGCAGATTGGATGTGAAAGAAGAAGGTTTCGAATTTTTGAAAATAGCGATGAGCTTTTGGTTCATTAGTATTATATTTTCTAAATATTAATTTATGAAAATTCAACAATAATTTATAATAACTTTCACCTTCACATACCTACCTTAGTGACACATACCTGTTTTGTGTGGAAAACGCTAGAATATTGTATTGAAACGAAAGTTCTGTCGCTCCAAATTTGAAAATTCCAATAAATTTAAGTCGAAGTAAAGTTTTGTTTTTGCAGAAAACTTGTAATTTTCAAATCTGTCAGAGCTTTCCATGTTGAGACTTCGAAATTTCCAAAACAAATGAATCGTCCATTTGCTCCGTATTTCTTGGCGAAGAAGTTGCAAAGTGGAACACACGCGGCAATTAATTCTCATTACAGAACGGAGGGGAGCGAAGCCGGCTTCAGTCGCGCGGACAAGGTCAAAATGGCACCTAAGTGGAAACGGTTTATTTACCCACAGGACCATCTTCCCTTTGAAGACATATTATCCTTTGTAAATGAGATTGTTATTCTTGTTTTTATCTTATTCTTCCATTATTCTTTACTCTTCGATCAGTATAACATTGCTTTTTTATTCTTGACCAGTGCGTCACCTCTGCTTCGCAGAGGCTCGCACTGGCTCTACTATCTATTGCCTTACTCATTCTCGTAAAATTGTGGCACTGGAATCACCGCGCTATGCCGACTACCACGAATGAAATGTAAACAACTACTCATTTAGAAAGCTTTTTCATGTGAGATCGGTGATTTCGCTTGGAAAAAACTTTTTGCAGGAAGACAAAGGCAAATTTGAATAGGTTTTTGAATTTGTCATGGTTTGATAGTTGACATAAAGGCAATAGTCACCGTGAGCTACATCTCTATGCGAACATCTTCTCAAATGCTTTTCTAGAACCTTGGCAATTTGACCATTTACGCAAGCAATACTTTTGGCGCCGTTTTTGTAAAGTAATGGACTTTTGGTCACTTATTTGGGCCTAAGTTCATGGCTTGCACATTTACTTGTCATAAATACCCAGCACTCTGCAAAAAGTGGAATTACGGACCCAATTTTGTGGGCCAAATGCAAAGTGGATCCGTTTGACGCGCAATTTTCAAGAGACCCACTCAACGAATCTGCTTGTGCTTTTGCATGTTGGACTTTCATGCCATTAGCAAGTGCTATGCAAAATATGAGCCCAGGACATTGGCTGGAACACGCTCTACGACTTTCGTGACAGACAGACATTCAGATAGACAGACGCACAAAAACACGTAAACACTTTTAGAGCGTTATTATAGTAGGATATCTGCCGATTTTTTCCAACATTATTCGGTTATGCATATATACTCGAATGGTTCTGTGGTTTTATGTATATTTATTTATAAACACTTCATTGATCTGTTAACTTGCAATTATCAACTTCGGCCTATTGTGATTCTATATGGTACTTGCCTAAAACAATACACTGTGCCATTTGCTTTCTCATTAAAACTATCTCGCTGTCTACGTCTCTTAGCATCTAGAAAGTCTAGAGGAATTTCCACATCGAAGGAATAATACCTAAGTAAAAAGCGAAAACCTAGTATTGGAAAGGAAAACCTAGTATCAAAAGGAAACTTGATATTGAAGAAGCGGATCGCGAATTAATTGCGAAAACCGCAAAGTGCTGCGGAAACACTGTACCCTGAGATTGCAGGGTTTCCGCAGCGCTTTCGCAGGATTTCCGCCGGGTCACCTGCGGAAATTCTGCGAAAGCGCTGCGGAAGTTCCGGTCGTTTGTCTGAGTGGGGTGACCCAAAAATAACGTGCCTTCGATCTTTTCAAAATCACGAAGGTTTTTTCTGATAAACGATAAACAACCAGCAGTCAAAGCACTTTTCTATGATCTTTGCATCTTATCCTGGCAGCAACTTGCAGCTCCTATCCCACAATCCTTCAAGCGAAGAATTCGGAGAATTTGAACAGACTTTTTTGAACGACATCCAATTCATGCTGCCCTATCCCGCTGCCCCTGGGCATATGATTTACCATTTAAAAGCACTTACCAAGCTTTTCTAATGTACACTTGAATGTGCAATCTTCATCATTTTGTGAAAAAGAGGCAAATTATTCACAAGTGCGATATTTGACGCATTTTCTATTTCTGGAAAACATGGCCTTCAATTATTCAAAAAATAGATAAGTCGGGGTAAATTACGCATACATAGATAGAGCACGGAAACCTCTATCAGATGCTCTCCGTCAAAAGTGAGCTCACTCTACTGCCTCTTGGTGAGAGAATAAATAAAATGTCTACTGATAGAATGCTATATGTATATTCCATTGCAAAGCGTTGGGACCATCAGGCTACCGAGGATTGGTGACAATCTCCTAACCTATTGCAGCACATATATTTTCGGGAGCATCACTTGTTTCACTGAGGTGCCGCTCCATATTCGAAATTATTACTTAAAGTGATGAGCTTCAATTTTGAGCACCTATAAAGACGAATGCCATAGGACGGTGCCCATCTATAGATTTCGATCAGATCGTTTTGATATATACTAGCATCTCCAAAACTTTGACATCCAACTGATTTTCTGTTCAAGAAAACTGCATTCATTCTGTAAGTTTGCGAGGAAGCTTTTGGCTAGCTATGTCCCAACGGAAATCTTCTAAACAACAATTGGGCTGAATTTTGCCCTTCTTAAATAAGCCAAGTGGTGAACTAAGCCATTTTTGGGGGCGCTAAGACCTATCGATTCATCGATTCTCGAACATCCTAAAGAATGGAATATCAAATTATATCACCGTTTTCGTGTGACAAGGGCCGTAGAGATCTTTTCTTGTTGGCCAGCAGGATGACGATAGTAAGTTGCAAGAACTATCGTAGTGCTTATATGACCCAGAAAGGAAGCACTGAGGAAGTCGGAGGGCGAGCAGCTGAGAAGGACGAAAAAATGTTCACGAACGTTCATGCCGTTTGTCGGTACGGCTCCTATACCGGTGTAGGACCCAAATGGTTAGGTACCTACACAGGATTTTTTGGTTGCTGGTTGAATAAAGATCACATTTGGAAATGAATAGAACCAGACTAATATCGAGTAGATTGAAGAGCTAATCAAAGAGCTATCCGATTTGAACAGAGTGTGTTGAAAATTCGAATATTGCGAATATCGGTGTTATATTCAGCTTCATTGACGAGTTACTATCTTGTTTAATTTTTATGTTTACTTAATGTATAACCAAAATTAGTTAGCGAAGGTACAGCCGCAAAAAGCCGACAAAAATTCCTATCCATACTCCAGGAAGAATTCGCCGGGGGAGCTGCATCTGTAAGCAGGCGGAGGCAGATAAGTATGATATCGTGCAAAGATTAACAAAAAAATTTCTTTGTAACTTAAACTGATTAACAAGGAGACATGCTCTCAGTGTTAAAGAAATAGTCTGGCCGTCGATTAAAGTTTCTTAATTCAAGCCTTTTTTGTCGACATCTCAATTTGAAGTCAGTTCAAATGCTGCCTAAATTAGCAAAAATTTGCTTCAGCTAAATTGCCATAATGAAACTAGTTCATTAGTCCCACTTGTGTCCAAATTCATCATCTATGTACAAAAGTATAGTAAAAGGCCTCTTATTTGAGAAATCATTGATTGATTTGGAATGTAGTAGAACTGCGTAAGTGTTGTTCAGTATGTAGTCAATAGTCGGCTGAGCAGTAAAGTTTTATAAAGCTACTACGGAAGTAGAGAGAGAAAATCGGTGTATATTTTGCTGTACTATTAAGGTACTGTAAACGACAGAATGAATAAAGCTTTATGAACAGACTTGACTGCTGAGAATTTCAGCAATTTTTTCATCGGATTGTCCTTGTATAAAAATTTAGGACCCGCTTATTCTTACTTCATTCTTCGTAAATGACGGAAAATGAGCTTTTTTTCAGTTTCTGATTCCGCTCGCCACTGGCTACTGAGACACTTTTTCGCTTTTCTAGTCAAAATATATTGAACCTAATCTCATTTTTTAAAGCAAAAACTCCATGAGTGCATTGTGCTTATAATTTTTATGCCTTTTATAAGGAAAAAACGACGGTCGTGTTTACCCTAAAAGTTTAGCTTTAAAATTTTTCTACAGTCATATTTCGACAAGCATTTTGCACATATAATTTCTTGGCTGTCTAATCAAGGCACGGAACCACAGAATAAACGAATCTTTATGAAGAGAGAGTATGGATAAGAAGCTAGAAGAAAGAACTTCTGGACAATTTTACCATGGTTCATGAAAAATGATTTCCTCTCCAAAATCGGCAGCTCAGAGATGTATAAGAAGTAGACAGAAATTTTAATACAAACACATACATAGAAAGTCGTACTCAGATTGCTTAGATTGCTAGATGAGCATTTTTGTTATGCTATCTCGTAATTTCAGAAATTCCATGCCACAAATAGTCCACGCATCCCACACCATTCCAGGAGGTCGCATCGATCACCCTTTGAGTGTGCATATTCATCATATTCTGCACATTTACTACCACCCTGTAATTATCTGCGTGTACCGCATGCGCGTCCTTCTTTGGAAATACTTAGCCTGGCTTGAGTGTTTGTGTTGCAGCTCGGTGGATGTTCAAGTGATTTCTGGCTGGCGGTACGATCAAACGCAGGGAGCGGTGCCTTCTGAGGCGGCTACCGTACGCTGCTGGGCGAAAACTGCCTCATCGCAACAGTTTCGCGCACCATTAAATGCATCTGGCTTCAACGAAAAACCAATACGGTTGAGCAGTTGTTGCATCTGCTCAAAATCGAAATGTCCATGCTTGCGATAATGTTTGGCGCGGTATCAATAGCTTTTTCAGATTCAATGTCACTTTTCCGGCTTGGCAATGAGGTAACCGCAGCTGCAAAGGAAATTTTTTTTAGAAAATACGAATGTTTGCACTTGATGTGTTTGTAGACCTTATAATCCTGTAATGCAACCTGTTCACCTCGAAGTCACCCAACTCAAAGCACTTCCGATCTTCCCAATGTTTGTCCAGCCGAGTGCTTCACGGTCGGGGTATCTTTGATCCAACCAGCGCCAACAAGACATGCATTAAGTAATCAACAACCCTTATCCAAACAAATACTGCACTACCGTACGTCTGGAGGCTGTTTCGACTATGGCAATACCGCCTCGACCAAGAAAGCTGTTCAATCCGACCTGAGCGCGTGCCATAGCTGACCCAATAGCTTAGAGCATGGACGTGAGCGCGATGCTATCACGACGAGCAGGTGTCCATTCCTTTTAGGATGGGCTTAGGTAGATGGCTATCTAGAGATTACTTACAAATTACCGAGCAATATTGAGCTGAGCCTTGAAGACAATAAGCGAGCAAATTGGGTAGTGCGCACGATCCATAAGCTTACAAAAGCATGATAAGTTAAACGAAGTGTGTACTTGAATACAACCATTAAAAAAGTGTGATGCAGGACACTACCAGATACCAGTTTCCCCAAAAGCTGAAATCTTAATGTTCGCACGCCCTCTCAATCTCTCAATCTCATTTTGTGATGGTGCTTTGCATGCTGAGTTGATTTCATCAACAAAAAAAGAAGTATAGAAAAGAAAGTACCTTAATTTCACGCGTATAAGGCGCACTTTTTCGAATTTTTAAGAGAGCCGCTCAGCCGCTTTACTTTATTCCGGTAAGAAATCCTTACATCGCACGATTCTCTCAAGCAATATACAGCACGTTATAGGGTCCTTTGATTGTAAAGTTCTTTGGCTTGTCTGGGCTGGTCGATTTTGGAAAAAAAATTCCCCCGCGAATTATACGCTTGAAATTAGGGTACTCTCATTGAGCAACCCCTGAAATAGCGGGTGTATGAAGTAAAAGCGGCGTCTATATGGGCTTTCTGCGAATTTCAAATCGTTCAATTTGTATCCAACTTGCAACTACCGTAACCCAAAGGTCAGCAGCTCCTGGTCGGTAATCGAATCCCAAACAGGACTGCGATTCTTCAGGATCCAATAAATCGTGTCTTACTCGATCTCCCATTTTGTTCTTATGCAACAGGTACTCACTTAACTTTGCGCTCGGACAATGATTTTACTGACACTGATCTGGATTTGTACAATTTTCACTTCACTTTTAGCACTTCAAGGGTTTTGCATGACGAACACTCAATATTTGAGCATTCAATCGAAGGAACAGTTGCAGTCAAGAGCAGCATAAACACACTAGCGCGCGAATATGCTAGGTGAATTTGTTTCATTATACCTAGACGCTATAAACTCTTTTTCGTGATTTTTGGTAAGCAGCATGACAGCGAAGTTGTTAGTTGGCTAAAAACTAGCGTGTCGTGGTAAATGACTTCTGAGATGAAAGCACTGCTCTCTTCCCCTAAGAGGCACCTATTTTAATTGTACTCTGAATAGTAAAGGGAAAGGGCAGTAACCAGAGTAGAACGTCAAAAATACACTCCTATAAAATAGAAATTTACAGCTGTAGTTGAAGAACTACCAATAAGTGAGGCATCCTTTGCACAATGCTAAAACTTTTCATGCCACATAATCTTCGTCAATATGTCGATATCAATGTCATGGAGCACATCCGATCTGCTTCAAACTATTCATATCTGTATCGTTTTTCGCAGCCCTGTCTGCAGCTAATTATCTCGGCTCAGGTTATACTTGAGCTTGGCAGTTGCTAAATGCAATTAGCACTCTTCGAAAGTAGAGGTGCCAACTAGCGGAAGGCGCGAATTGGTGATATGGATATGCTTGTGACAGCATTCAGCCATCAGCATGAAACGAACTCTGAATCCACGAAGACGTTTTTATTCAAGCCCCTCACAGTCAGAATGAGCATGCGCGAAAACGCGGCATCGGTTTTTGTGAAATGAGCGGGTAGACCACCGGGGTGGCACTTTTCGTTTTTATGTGGACTTTTTTTTCACGCCTAAGTCGCGTTTACGGCTCTTCAAAGGCAGCTGTTGCCCAGTGAAAGATGCATCGTCCAGTGAATTGCAGGTGAGTAAGAGGGCGGATGTGGAAATTTTGGTGCTGGATTGCCGTTTCGTTTTTTTTTTGAATAAAAGGTGAGGAAGTCGATTTGCGCGTTTTCTCAAGAAACAAGTGATTTAGAGAATAATACTATGCTTATTATGAAGGAAGTAGAAGTCACAAAGTTCAATGGTAGCGATAGTCGCTATCAAATATGCATCATTTTGTGCTACTTTGTTCACATCAGCATTAGTGGACAGTATTCAGTGAGAAAACCAGACGAAAGCTTGCGGATTTATGGTTGCTATCGCAGTTAAGCAGGAAGCTTCAAAAGAACTCAACAGGAACTTCTTCGCACGATTGTACTTTTCTCTGAACTATGACATTGTTCAAAACTTTCATAGGCCCTTCAGTAGTTCCGAAAATTGCTTAATTTTTTTTTCAGCCGAAGGATATAAGCATCGTACTATATTTATATCTCCAAAACGTTTTTTATTTCCTTCGCCCTTCGAAATTCAAATTTCGAATTGCCAATTTGACAATAACGCTCTGTGCTGGACATTAGTGGTTGAGTCATTCCAGCTCGGGAAATCAAATCATGTCCGATGTTAGAAGTGCCCACTACTTAATTCTGAAAGTAAAAGCTGAAGGGTTTGCCGATTCAAATAATAAGAAGCATTGCCGCTATACCGCAACTGTGAGAGATTCAAATGTGTCAGGGCTTTCCATAAGCTAAATTTCACTCTTTGTTTTACTTCTATAAAGACGTTGCTGGTACCAGCGATCTTTATTGAACATTGAAGCTCCTAGTGAGTCACTCAGGTGTTCATTCAGTGTTCAAAGAAGGATCAAATCTTTTTGACACACTGCCATTTTGAAGTGGCTACTCGGCAGTGAGAAAACTCTCTCATCAGTTATTTTTCGCTTCAGTTTTTTCGATTTTCACCCAATACACTAGCTACAATGAACCAATCGTTGCTAACAGCTTCCTAATAATTGAACGAAGTAACAGATAGAAGTTGCCAGATACTAAAACAGGCCTCTGCGAACTGATCTTCTGAACTCAAAACGTCCTCGCACAGACTTCTCTTTTCTTCCATTCTTATGAAGAATTACGAAAGAACGCCTTCCACTATGCGGTTTGCTTAACCTTGGAACGCGCGCCATGGCTTATCCCCTCAACGAGATTCTGGCCGAGGCAGCTGCAAGACCAAGCCGTGACGACGATTTTGAAATCATTTCATCGTTTTCATTTCCTCTCTCGTCTTCATTGGTGCCGCTCCTTTTCAGAGGTCAATCAGGACCTTTAAAATGCAGCATGACAAAAACAGAAGAAAGATTTGCGAAAAAGGCGTGCTCATTTTCTAACGTTTTCTCATATGCGTACAAAAAAACTGACTGAATACTGTTATAAATAGCACTCAGAACAGGCGGCTTATAAGCAGTGAATATCGTTTTTGGGAGAAAAAGCAAAGCTGATATCGCTTTTGTGGCCGAAAAGACGCAAAAATTGCAACGTTTTTTGTCGACGTTTCGTTTTTTGAGGGTCTTCTACATTTATGGTTTAAAGTCTTTGGCAAAGGGGACTTGTAAAATTTTGGGAAAGTCAAGGGGGACATTGTTTTCTGCATTTTCGGAAAGCCACCTCGTGTCCGACCCTGGTTGACGGCTGAAAGCAGCCGGCTATGAAACCAGACCATCTTCCGACAACTTCTCGTACGGTCTTCATGATCAAGCCATATTTAAAATTGGTGCATGGATTAGCACGCTATCCCGATAACCAGACATATCATGTTTATAATAGCACTGCGAATTAGAGAATCTTAGGAAAACTTCGTAGCTGCTGCTCAGTTTCACTATGTCAATGCTCAGCTTCGAATACACTTATGTACATCGCCATCATCAAAATTACCTGAGAAATTCTGCGGAAAAAATCGGCTATGATTTCATCCTTCTTTATTGAAGAGGCAGTTTAGCTTCCTGTGTTTTTAGAAAGCTAAACTTGATTACTTTGAGTGACGATTTTTCAGAACTTATCTACTAGGACTATCCTTTCACTGGTCGTAAAATACCATAACCTGTAGTCTCCCTAGCCAAACAAGATATGTTTGAGATTTGGAGTTATTTGTTCTTGGAAAATATCGCATCCACCTCGTGCTTTTGAACAATGACTTTTCTCTTCTCTTTTTGTTCCTTCCTCACAAATTTGTTCCTTTCTCTCTTTTAGTGGCAGTCGCCAGTGAATAAAACAGATGTTATACCCGCATTACTGATTACTCGTTTAATCAACTGTGTATTTGATTTATCAGTTTTGTAAAAAAAAGCACTTTGCGCAGTTTTTCCCTAACCATAGCCATGTCTCCATAAACTCGATTAAACTCACTTCTTACGTAGCCTCTTTATCAACTTATGTACTTCATTGTCAGTTCTTACTGATCTACAGGTGATGCCTATACACTCAGCGTGAGCCAAAAAAACAATATAGTGAAGCACGACCCGTTTTGTTGCTCATGCCAATAATTCGTAACCTTTTAGAATCGTCTGCACTGGAATCGCCTATCTGCAGAGAACAAACAAAGCGAAGTTCGCCAAGACTCCATAACTGGCCCTTTCTAAGCCCCTACGAACATTGCTTTGAACAATTGTCTGGGGAGTTGTGGTAGGTTTGTATGTTCAGCTCTGATATACGTTTTTGAGCAGAAAGCATAATTATCGTGAGATGCCCAAAATCGCGCCACCCACAAGTGGGCGGCGTTCATGTGGAGTGGGAGGGGCCGACGCGGTGCCGCGAACTCGTCAGACTGTAGTTGTCGCACCGACCAGCAGCGCCATGTCTTCCCAAGTCCGCGGATCTCGTCCAAATCAGGAGCGACGCAACGCAAGAGAACGCAGCCGCGTGCATCAGGTCAGTTCATTATAAATCATCCTCAAATTCCAAAAGGATATAGAATCTTTTTGCCAATTGATTATACTTTTCTTTCGTGAAAGTTCCCTAAAAATTTCATTTTCTTCCAGGTGAACCATGGCTTCGACCTGTTGCGAACACGCGTGCCCAAAGCTGGCATTAACAAGAAATTGTCAAAGGCTGACACTTTACGAGAAGCTGTGAGATACATACAGTATCTTCAAAGTCTATTACTCACCGATGGAGGGATGAATCAAACAGGTATTGCTTAATAATATTTGTATTAACATTTCTTTTCACTTCTTTGGCATTTCCTTATTATTAGTAAATAATGAAAAGACCGTGTAATTTACAGAATGCATGACGCAAATGGCCCAACCATGTTCCGTAAATCAGTCAATCTATCAGCAATCCGAGATGGAGTTTGACGTCTACTTCCCCTCCAACGCGTCCTCTATCGCATCGCAACAGACTAGTCCGACAAATTCTGTCTATGCACCACCTCAGCTGCCTCCTTATAATCACGGTAAGGTACCCTGAATTTTTTTAGCATTTTTGACTCATGCCTCGCTTATAGGTGTTCGACCGTCTCCATGATTCACTCCGAGTTTGATCTCCATCCACATGCATCTCCTCAGCAAGCATTTCACTTGTCTTTATGATCACGGGTCTATTGTGTATATAAATTTGCAAAGAATAAATATAAGAAGCTAGAAAGTGTCTCTCTTGCAAGCGAAAGTACAAACATGCTCAATGGTTTTTTTCTCCGAGGGGGGGGTCTTTTCTCTGGCACCCTCTGCTTGTCCTTGTTCTTCGCTGATTGAGGGTCGCCGAGGCTGCAGCCGCAGAGTGCAGGTGCGAAGCGGCTGTTTCTAGTTCATTCCGTGACTATCACATAATTTATGCCTGATGTGAAATGACAATTCATATCACCGGGGACTCCTTGGGCCGCCGATGATTTGCAGATTCAAAACGGTATCTGTGGTTGTTTCGCTGACAATTTGAAAAAAACCAAGTCTTCTGCTGATGTGATAGAAATCACCTACTCTGCTTCCGGCTGGCTTCAAATGCATTTAATCTTTTCTACGTTCTGTGAAGCTCGCATCACATCCCCTTAATCAATTGAAAATTGAGTACACTTACCACCACCTCCAAAAAAACCCTTCAAGGCTAAAAAATGGGTATTAGCTGACAATTAAGCGAAAAAAAACTCGACTCAGTTGCTCAGTTTTTCTTTCATCTGTAACGTCAGTCGAGCTTGTTTCTTCCCAAATTTCGAGCAGACTATGTGTTAATATAGTAAGCCAAGTATGAAACAGGCAATAAACAAAAGCGAGATTGTCATAGTCTTCTCCCATTCCCATATTTTCTGGTACTTTCTTATTTTTTCATAGTCGTCCGTTCCAATCAAGATCAGTCGTAAAAATCCATAATCCAAAACATTTTGCTGCATGGTTTTTTGTTGAAAGATGGCGAGCACATTTTTTTGCCGGGTTATGCAGAAGTGTTTCGTGCGTGTTCCAGCTTCATGAAAAAATACCTTTTTCGTCAATTTCTTGAGGTCATTTTTTATGACTTTCTCGTCGTTATTAGGATGATACAAGTTTCAAAGGTACGCTCTAGAAGAAACATCTTAATTGGTTTCTGTTAGTATATACACTTTTTGGACATGAAAAAAACTCTGCGAGGGACTTCTGCTGCAAAACTAAACTCAGTACTAGAGCCTCTAGAATGCGCGTAAATGTATGTCAACAAAATATGCCTAGTGATCCCTCCCAAATAGAGAAACATAGTACTGATGGGTAGCCAGCACGCGAACATCTGTAGCGATCACACGATCAAGCAGGAGACTACTCGAGACAAGCAACCCACCGGGAGGGCGAGTCTAGCTGCCAAAGGTAAATCACAGTCTTGGCGGTCGGACGGCCTTGATGTCTCAATTAGAGCACGCGTTTACGTGCTCGTTTACAAGCGCTGATCGATGTTTGAGATAGGCGAATCCCGCATTCCGAAAAGTGGCACCGCATTCGTAAATCAGTTGAGCACGAGTTACTCCAAGAAGTCTTTCCTGTGCCGCTAACGGAGTCATTAGGGGTCATTGAGTTACGGCAGAAACATTGGTACCTCAAGTTTAAAGTTGTCGCTGTTGTTGATTAACCAGACGAACAAGGTCCAGTTGATATGCGCAAGGTAAGAAACTTCAAAGTATTCCGAAACGCTAGACGAATGCTTCCAAGCCTATAAGCCATTCAGCAATCTCAAACTATTGTCCCCGTCAATGATTTGGCGGCTACTGTCAACAAACTTATGCAAATCTAAGTGGTTGTAAATGACGGTCGAATAAGCGACAGTAATCTGACACATCGTCACAATGAATAAAGACTTGGCGCCGACTGCAACTAAGTCCGTAATTTGCATATGAAACAAAGGCAAGGACACGCACTCACTCGCCCAGAAGAACAACAAACTTTCGCGCGCGAGTTGGGGAAGAAAATCACGGCCACATTCGGTCCAGCACCGAAGCCCCGATGACTTCCGGATTTTGAAGATGGTGATCGATGGCGATTGCGTGATGGCGGCGAGCAGGTGCTTGTCCTAGCATGATTTCCCGCCTTCGAAGAGCGGATATGAGCTCCGAAGACGAAAGGGAGGGTGAAGGGCACGGAATTTTCGCGATGCTGTGATTAGATTTTTAGTTCAAATCTGTGCCGCTCACAAAGTAAACCAAATTAGGGAGCTAGCCCGGTAAATTTTCAAAATATCCACATGTGAAAGAAAATCTGGGTCAGGAACAATCTACAATGAAGATTCCTTGGAAATTGTGGGAAGTACCCAACTGCGCCTGAGGTTATTTGTAGTTGCAGCACATAATGTTCCCTCTTTCTGTTTTGGAAATACTCAGATTTACTTGTAGACCTCCACTTGTGAAGCATTGTATAATCCACTTGTGAAGCATGGTATACGCCAATGGGGTTTTTTTTCAGCAGCTTAAAGAAAATTGGGCTTATTAACCTAGGTGTTGGAAAGAGGAAAAAAACTGTGCTAAATACTTTTCAGAGTACTTGTCTGTCCATTCCATCTGATTTGCCGGAAGGATGATATTTTATAAAAGTTCTCACTACTTTTGATGCAATCTAGTGTTTTGTTGTACTTTTTTGAATGAGACTCGAATGTTCTCTATGCCATTTCACTACAGTTTTCTTTGAGCGGGGAGGGTTCCTCCTTAATGTGTTAATGGAAACAATCAGGCCAATTTCCACTTGTACCGTACTCTCCCAACTGTGTTGTCTATGTGCGCATATAGTAGCACTCGCGGCTTACCACCTGTTATCCGCTGATCCTCAGCAGCTTTGGAGCACTTAGGTACGGTAGAGGTATCGTTTTTCGGATTTATGAGTACGGCAAACATTGCGTCGCATGTGCCACTCTAACAAACTCAATCGCTAACGAGGTTATGTAAGAGCCGTCGTATTGGATGACGTCGTTCCGCAAGGGTTACCACGGGTCATCAACATTTTGCAGAATTACCGTACGTGCCCATAAAGCGCAGAAAAGTAAGCGTGATAATCTAGCATTTAACGTTGCTAGAGACAGATGCGAGTTATTTTGACGCTGATGCTGTAACTTGTATTGCTTTGCGCGCGCCAAGCAGCATGCGGTGTCCTTACGTTTCCTCTTACGCAAAGACTTGCGCGAGCCGCAGTTACGGTTTACCTCAATCGCGGTTTCTTTGGAGATCAGCCCACCACCCGCAGTGCATCAAAAAGTCGAATGAATGCGCTATTAATTGGTTGTTGCGGTCAATCGGCAATCAAAAAGAAACTGCCGAACTTAAGGATTTTAGCCAGGAGCTAGGTAAGCATGTGCAAGATCGCTTTAGTATAGCTTTCGGACAAAGAGTCTTCAGTCAGTCAGAACACCTCTTTAAAACGTTGATGATGATGAAAACATCCAGGAAAACATTAGATCCAGAAAACATTTTAAAAAACGCAGGGATTTCTGGATTCAAAATATATCTTCTTTTACTGCATATTATCCGCACATTCGGATTCGGAAAACCAAACCTAAACTCAGTAGAGGCAATAGCGTATTTTCTAGCACTCACAGGTGATTGAAAGCCATACTCGCAGATTAGTTGGGACATACTACATATTGTCGCGCATTTGCAGTTAATCGTTCGGTTTTGAATTCTTCTGGGTACAGCCAACTCAAATGAGCCTAACCTCCGCATTTACACTGTCAAGCAGTACTTCAGATGCGTATTGTTATTAGCCATATCCGTAGGTGAATGAATTCTGATCATTCATACATTTACAGTCAGGTTATAGTCCTTGCAAATGTCCACTTGAGTGTGACGGATACCGTACAACAAACGACATTCCAAACAGTTCTTTCTATTCCAAGTGTTGCACTGAGTGTGTCGAACACCAATTTTCGCCCATTTATGTGCATTGCGAACCCAGCAGGAGATTTTCAAACCACTCAATTCAATGAAAACGACGACCTCATTCGCCCTGATGACGCATTCTAGGAAAAAATCGTGTCCAAATCGAATCACCTCCAAGATTCCCACGTCCATTTACCGAGCACGAATAGCGGTGCGCTTACCATATGCAGCCTGGCGCTGCAATTGTCTCGCTTCGATAATGTCGAGTTTTTGCTTGTTCGGCTCAGCCAGAACAATGTAAGGTCAACCGTGTTCCGATCACTGCGGCAACCAGCAATCTGTGAACCAACGAAAACGTCTAATGACTGCGCGATTTCGGCAAACAGCTAGAACAGCAGAGATGACGAATGGAAAAGCAAGGCCTTTCCTGGAATGATGACCTCAGCACAGGCGTTGCACTTGATTCCTGACGGTAACGTATGTTCGCCGTTGCGCAACGACGGCAATTCGAGATCCACCAAAGGAAGCCGCTCACGCTTCAGCGCCGTTGCTGAGACGAACACTTGATGAGGACACCATCTGAGCCTACCGGATTGCGGAATTGCACCGAATGACTGAGAAAAGAATGCACGTCAATGTCGGTGATTGAAAAATTTAATACTAATTCACTAAGAATGTGCACCATTTTGCTTCCACATCCCCAGTAGAGTACTGAGGAGAAGGCTGAGGATGCCATAGCCCCATTGACACAGAAAAAGTTTTCGGGGTAATTTTTCTCACCTCTGAGATATGCAAACCACTGCAACTTTTTCGCAGCTGATTTCAATTTTCACTCCAAAAAAGCGCCATCTTCTCTCATCGATGACATGCATACTCGTTAGGGGATCAAGAACTTTGAGTTTGTTGCAGAAGCATGAAGATAAACCAGAATTTTCTGTCATTAGAGCACAAATATTTCCATTTGAGGGTTCGATTCCGTGGTTTGACGTTGCTTCAGGGCTCGACGTATGGATGACAAATTCATACAATCAAATAAAACATTAAAGCATTGCTTGATAATGTGCTAGTAATCGTGAGTACTGCAACGAAGACTTTGTAGATGGAAAGATTGCACTACCGGCTTTCTATTTGCTACACTTCTTCAACAATCTATGACCCTTTGTGTACATGTAGTCAATCACATGCAAGTTTTGCAAATTAATTCACTTTGCACAGTGTCCTCTTGGTCTTACTAGATAACTGTTGAGCATTGATGTAGCTATAGCCTCGTCAACTTGTAAGTACTGCAAATGACTGTCATTATACTGCAGAGACCGTTATTTTAGCAATGGACAGTTACTTAAATGGCTTGATTTACGCATTCTTTGGTTATGCCCCCTCTTTCCTAGCCGACAACAAGGAAAAGTCTGTGACTTTTGAAGTAGAAAGGAATCTATAATTACCAATAATATATGAAGAGATTAAATGAAGTAGGGAAGACATAAAAAACGCAAGTATTGACATCAATCTACACATTTTTTCTCTACAAAAGACCCTACTGGCTATAGGTTGACCGAGTTGTACATTGTGACAGACTACAAATCTTCTGCTTCCTTCGTGGTACCCATTTTTCTGCTGTGTGGTAAGTGCAGTATTTTTAGTCACCGTAGCCGATATGCAAACACAGGAAGTCACTGTAGTGAAAGTCAATGAGGGTGTTGATTGGTGTGTTTGCGATCAGCGCACGGATGAGCCGATCGTCAGCTCATCGGCCACGGTTGCAGCTTTCAGTCAACATTCTGTCGCATTAGTTATGTAATTGCAGATGGTGGCAATACATTGGCGATTAAGCAATGCACGTGGTGCGTGCCGGATCCACAGGGATTCCAGCACTATTCGGGAACGGTCAAGTGTGAAATGCGGAAGAGGTGAGGAATGATCCGATTCGGTCATTCATTGGGTGCACTGACCTGGGTGTATGTCAAGAGGCGCGGTTTTTATCGCCAGCTAGACACCAAATAGCAACTTATAAGTGTTCTGCAACTTTCTAGAAGTATATGAATTCTAGAAGAAGACATATTAGATAGTTGCATGAGTTGTTCAATCTTGATACTCTCGAAAAAATCCAAAAGAGCAAGTTTGAAGGTCAGAAACTCATGAAAACGCATTTCAGAACAAATTCGTAAATATTTCAGTCTGATTTACAACAAAAACCATGAAACTCAGCAAGTGGTGACCTTAGACAGATAGTAAGCTAATGTACTTTATCTGGTAATTTTTGAAGACTTGCATAGCACTAAACTGGAGATTGAAGTTGGTGACAGCCAGAGAAATCGCGCCTCTTGACCGTCTCCCCACTGACCTCAGTTGTTTTGATTAATCGCTTCGACTCCAATCAACCTGATTGTTCCAATTATTATGGTTGCATTCCCATTACCGCTCAGCCAAGTGAACGGCGATTGAGCGCAATCGCTTATCTAAGTATAAGTGGGAATTAGATTCCTCCAAGATTCGGAATTCGAGTAAGTATTGCACTGTCTCATGCAATGTTTATAGTAGCCAATGTGAACTTCGTGAACTGTCGTTTTGCTGCAGTGATTTTGATACAGGCCATAAGAACCGGGAACTAGCGGAATTCCAAATCTGTTTCTCTTATCGCAGGCTTTGCTTAAGATAATGAGCATTTTTGTTGCAAAAAATTGAACTTGCAATTAAGTTGCAATCGATTATACATCAATAATCTAGAGCACAAAACAGAAGTTCCAAGATTTACTCTGATGCTGTTGCTCCATTTAAAAGCATGGAGAACTGTTCTGAATTATCTTAAAGCCATGTAGTCATTTTTCAATTTTCAACTTTCCTTCAAAGGCGTCCTGCAGATGAAAAAGAGAATTGAAAAATAGCGTGCCATGCACTCAAGACAGATATGTCTGATCCGAAAAGGCTACTTTGTTTGAAACATCTATTTTTTATCGGTCATTTCTAATGGCGATCCCAGGATTTCCATCCGGGAGGGACACGGGGGGGGGGGGGGACGCCCAAAAAATTTTTCCTGTTAAACGCAGTGTCCGGGCAAAAACTCGATTTTGAGATTTTGTGCTTAACCGGGTCTATTCGCTATGAATCAGAAAATGCACACTGGAGAGTGCGAAATCGACGAAAAAAGGCTCTTACACAGCAGAAAATCAGCAGGTGGGCGGGGTCCTCCCCACTGTGAGTTCGCGCTCCCAGCTTCCGGAGCGATCTTCTCGCTTTCAGTTTCAGGCCGATCGTTTGCACACAGCCGGTGGCGATGTTAGGACGGCCAGCGGAATCGAAAGACCGCTCCAGAAGCTAGGAGCGTGAATTCATGTTAGGGAGGACCTCGCCCACTTGCTGATTTCCGTACAGCGTTAGGGCTCTTTTCCGCCGTTTTCGCGCTTTCCAGTGTGAATTTTTGGATTCAGCATGGCGAATAGGCCCGGATAAGCACAAAATCCCAAAATCGAGTTTTTGCCCGGATGCCTTTAAGGTGCGCGGCGTCAGCCACGCACTGCGAAAAGTTTTTTGGGATGCTTCCAAAATTTTGTGGGCCCATGGCCCAAAAATTTTAGGAAAAGGGGATGTGGCACCCACGTCCCCGAAAAAATCTTTCACGAGGCTAATTTCAGATTTGAAAAATTTTAACAATTAGTATGATTATTTACATGTATAAACAAATCACTTGAACATTTCCGTAACCCATGTAAGTACCTTTCAAAAATCGCGACCCATTGGGGGAGGAGGGGGGGGGGGGGGGAAAGAGGGCGCCCCCCCCCTTCCTCACCCTTCCTTCGGACCTCCACTGTTTTTTCACCATATTCTCAACCGGGCATTTTTCGGGAGAGTTTTAACTTTAGATCTCAGCCTTCAACAACAATTATTATGTTATTGTGCTTGCAATATTCTTCTAAATTTTTGCTTCAAATGAGATCATCCTATCCTGAGAAGTACGCAACTTTCCACGCATGATGCTAGGATAATTTTTTTATTCTGCGAAATATTGTTATATACCCTTTACAAGATTTCATTAATTTGTGCTCATAAGCGAAATTTATTGTAATTTGGTCTGACCTGCTCGACTTGTAAAATTTGTGAAACTTATGGGGTAAGATTATGTCCAGCATACCTGGTTTTCGAAAATGAAAATAATGCATTTCTATAGAATCTCCATCACCTTATTCATGTCTCGCGGACAAGAATGATTGAGCACATAAATCAATTTATTTGGTCATGAGCATTTCCTTCACCGGAGTTTAGCTCAAACGTAAAATTCCACAAAGAGCCTTTCAATAAAACACCGAATATTTGGAGAATCCAGCTCTTCAAATGTGCCATGTATCCCAAGTCACTTTGACTGCTGAATTCTATGTTACGATTGTGTTCATTGTGCTAATCCCTTTTACAGCCGATAATGCCACGGCGCTGGCTGAGCCACAAACGTCAATCTCTCAATGAATTCCACGCTGGATATTTATGTTATATCAACAACAATTAACACAACGAATGCGGAGCTATAAAATATCTCAATGTACGCATAATTGCGTTGATCGAGCAGCTTAACGACAGATACAACGATTACGACCAGTTGCCCCATGCATACGGTATCAACTTGGACGCGTGCCAGTTACATGGTCACATCCGGAAAATTCTGATGCTATCAGCAGTTTGTGTGGACTGCATGTGTTTTTACGATCACTTTGATTGTCAGCGATTGCGCAACGGAGCCGTAACGTACGCATTGAGGCGTTAGCGCAATCAACTCACTGCGATTGCGTTCTCGGCTGAAATTAGGCGGCAATTAGTTTGTCTTAGCTGAGGCGAACGTATTGTCGAGACAAATGAGATACGCACCTGGTTGAGCTGTGCGCACCAATTCGCTGCTTTTTTCTGCGGATAGCTTGTAAGAGCGCTTTCGCAAAAGGCCTCAAAAGCTCGAGCAGCTCGAGTGATTACGGGTCAATTACAGTCGATTATGCTCTTACCGATACAGGATGACGAGCGACAGATGAAGCCTCTTACAGCGGTGCGCCTTTTTTGAGCGGCTAATTACGAGAGCACTGATTAGACCCTTTACACCACCGACCCCTTCTGCGTTACCTCTTCAGATGCTGTAGAGAGCATTCGTCACTAGGTTTGACTACCAGTGGGGATGAATGACACATGCGCGCATTTATGTGGTAATCTTCCATCAAACATTTGAGTCGCTGCATCAGTGGGAATTTTTACATGGTGAATTTCTAGCTTCAAGAGCTTGTAAGCAAAGTATATAAAATTACATGAGCAAAATTAAACGTTCCAAAGCAATTTGAATAAGATTCATTTCTAGAAATTAGCGAAAAGCTTCATAGAGCAATTTGATCTAAATTAGCGAAAAGCTTCATAGAGCAATTTGATCTATCTCCTGACTGTCCATCCACACCAGGGAAACTTAAATATTGAAGCATGTCCAGAAGCATCCCGACGACGTATTGCTCCCAATTTCACATTAACCATATGATCTATGGAGATCCGATATATGATCTTGCTCTAGAAAGCTGGAAATCTCCAGATAACCGCTATAAATTGAGGTCGCCTTTTCCGGTGCACCTGTTATGGTAAGTGGATCGCATAAATCATCTTATTTGACACAAGACAATGAGAAAAAATCGTCCGCTAAACCTACTGACATATATTAGCCTTTATGTTGACAACACCAAATACACGGTCCTAGAAGCAGGTCAAGCTATTCAGACAACATTTAATCGCGTCAACTCAACGCACTAGTTATGTCAGCTCTACTCTCAATAGAGCGATGGGTGAAATGAGGAAAGAGGGAAGTGTCTCATTATTCAATTCTTACAAATTCTTCTCGAGAGTAGAGAATGGCACGTCTATATGGACGCAGAAATGAAGAATAATGAAGCAGTTCAGCGTAACTTCTCCGAAAAGCCGGTAAACCGATTTAATGTGGTTTTCTACAGCAAAAATTCATAGCTTGTAATTCTGTTCAGGCTTGATATCTTTTCCATACGAGATGTCCTTTCCGCTATTCTACTTTTGAAAGCTGTTATAACCTTTTAGTGAAGTGGCGAAAGACTATTAACGCTTTTTTCAATATCTTACGACTTGTGCAATCAAAAGATCTTTTGCGGATAGTGAATAGCAGCGCTGAAAGGCTCGCAGAGTCTATGCTTGAAACAAAAAAACTATACTGTCACTTTAGCAACGAAACTTGTTGAATTATATTTGCAAACATTTATCTAAACGGGTGCGTGGCGTTAGGTACCCAGCCGAGGTGTGGGCGTTAGGCACCGAACCATCAACAGTATACACTAAGCCACGCCCCTTGGTTGCTTTAACAGCGGGTACCTAATGATACACTAAATCGTAGCTGCTAGAACAGCTTACCTAGCTTGCTGAAGTGCTGGCACCTGCGACCCACGGAAAAAAGACAGTTGGAGGAATCAAAAAAAATTGCGGAATGAAAGCGTAGTTTTGTGCACAACGTTTTTTCTATTGCTTCTTTTTTTCAATTTTGAAATCACAGAGATTCGGTGATGAAAGTTGAAAACAGGGTAGACTTTTATGAGCACTCACATAGTCCTGCAAAAAAATTGTGATAATCTGATCTAGCCGATAATGTGGTAATTTCAAAAAAGAAAGCTTTGGAGAATTCCAATAAAACAAAATTCTATGATTTTGACTAAGCAAAGCGTACTTTCGGAGATTCCTGGCAGATAAGTTGCATGGAATATTCCTTTCCCATAATATCGTCGCCCTCGTTTTGAGGTGTGAAGTCAAGGGTCGCAACCCATTAGCGTTAATATTGCCACACGATCGTGAACTACATTGTCGTAGATTACCGCTATTACTTCGCTCATTGTTGAGCCCAGCAGATCTATGGGACATTACATTGATAAGCACACCTTTCTATTTCAAGAGATTCCACGTCCCACATGAAAATTTCGTTGAGTTACTGTGTTTTATCATACCTTCTCTATAGTGTTTTTCAGGAGGACTTTCATAATGCAGTGTTTCCTAGTCATTCTCTTTTCTAGCAGCTAAACTGGATTAATTTATCCAACCAAAGCTATGAATTTTTTTGTAACTCACTAAGAAGCGAAAGATTTTGTCGACCTAGTTCATTCTATTGGTACATACTCATCCGAGCTTGGCATAGCTCTATAATGTAAAATTTTCATTGAGCGAAACAGAGCTAGTGGTCTTAGCGTTGATTAATGATGGGTAGTCACATAGTCCTCCCCAAAGTTCCGATTCGTGATGACAAATTCTCGTCGAAGCTCTTCTTCCAATCGATTCACTTCTGATTGTCAAAAATATAGTGGGAGCAGTTTTTTGAAACAAAGTAATATTTCCTGCAACTTATCTGCTCGGAGCATCTCCAAAAGTGCGCTTTGCTCCATTGAAATCATAAAATTTTGGTTCACTGGAATTCTATAAAGTTTACTTTTTCGACCCCTGACATTATCGGTTAAATTAGCTCATAAAAGCTTTACACAGTTTTGACTTTCACCACCGAAGTTCTGGGTTTCCAAAGTTGATAAAAAAAGAAGCAGTGAAAAAAACGTTATGTACAAACTTGCACTTTCATTCGCGCATTTTTATTTCCTCCAACTATCTTTTTTCTGTGGCCGCAAGCGCGACTTTAGCGTGCTAGGTAAGCTGTTCTAGCAGCTACGATTTAGTGTATCGTTAGGTACCCGCTGTTAACGCAACCAAGGGGCGTGGCTTAGTGTATACCACTGATGACTGGGTACCTAACGCCCGCCCCCCATCTAAACAAACACTAAAATTTTTTTATACACAAAGATAAAAGCTTGAGATCACAGACATCACTGGTCTCATAGACCATTCAGGACAGTGCTGTATAAAGAGTTATTCAATAATTTCAGACTTTGAAATAAATAGGATCCAGGCAATCCGTTCAAGTTTGTGAATTTCAGAAAGGTCTTAGCTGTTGTAAATAGTATTTACGGTTATATTTATCAGGTAAGTGCACCTACTCATACTTTATCCTTTTGCTTTCTCTTAATAAGTTCTCTTAATCATTATTCATGTAATGTTGCAATCATCTTCGTTTCCCATATACTTTGTTTACAGATTGCTCCGCGCCGTCGCTCGCCAGATGCCACTAGATAAGGAGGGAGGAGCGGTCTGAAGACAGTGAGGAACCGACGACCAACGAGCCACCTCGTCTATTGGCTCAGATCTCTTTATTCTCATGTTGTTTGTTATTTGTTTTCCCGGGATATTGATACTCATTGTTATTTTGGTGCTATAACGATAAACGCGTATGTTGGAAAGTGTTTTTGGACATGTCCGAGGCTAAGTTATGATCTTGTATGGTATTTGCCATTAAGAGGGTGGCAACATATCCATAAGTGGTAGCAGCGAGTGCGGACTCATAGTAGTCCGCGATCCCACCGACTTCTCCTCTTTTTAGAAAGATGGACTCCTCATGGGAATAGCCCATGAGGTGACCGGTTTAAGCCTCGACCGGGGGTAATTTTTGGGGTAGAAAGTTTTGTAGCGCGGAGTCTGGAGGACTGCAGCCTCTCAGATTCATAAACTCTCCTAATTTTCTCCACAAAATTACTTGTTTTATTTTTGGTGGGAGTTTTTTCGCTAAATTTTCAATACATAAGAATAGAGATCAAATTTCCTCACTCTTCTCGTCACCTTTATGGGACCTGAAACACAAACATTGTCAACAAGTGGTATTTTGATACCATTGTCCATTGAAAAGGGTAAGTTTCAAGCGAGTTCCAAGCGAAATAATAGGTGTTTTGGCAAGTATGCGATCGATTCTGTGTTCTTTGCACTCCTGTGTTCTTGAGAAAGACACTTCACACCACTCTTATATCCTCCAAAACCCCTGTCTTTTTATAACTAGGATGGGCCCCCCCACCCCCCGTTTCCGAGAGGCAGGAGGGCCCAGAGAACCCCCCTATAAGCGACGGATCCGCGCATCCCACTTTGCAAGAAGGTTATTGATGGAGGGTAAGCATGGAAATCCATGCAGTAGTGAGCTGGAACGATTGCAAAGCTTTGGCCCGGGAGGGGATTTGAACCCTCCATGGACTAGCGAGAGACAGACTCGATCGCCTTGCGCCATCCGCCGCTTATCAACAGGTACCTTTCTGAGCTAATTGAGCCTGGCGCCGCCGAGGATCGACAGGTAGAGACAGGTTAACCAGCTGGCAGAAACGACATGAGCGAACTTGTCGATACATGACCAACGGCATGGCAAATCATCACCAAATATCGATCATCTCTTCATTCGACTATTTCTATTCACCATATGGATCCACCGGACTAGGTGAGTTTTTTCGTATATCTGTTCGTTTTTTCTATAAATCACCGTTTTGATGGCTCGCCTGTATTTCGTTGCAATCTGAGCGTATGCGATTATTCTACTCACATCACTCTTTGCACTCATGCTCAGTCCATTTTGGTTATCTCTGATTACATAAAACTGACTCTATGAACAAGTTTCTCTCTATGGCAACTTTCTCCAAAATCCCGTTTCTTTGCAGTCTTCTATATAAATGCTGTGTTTTGATAGTGTTTGCGCTAAAATCTTTCATACATTTCATCTGAATTGCAGTTCTCCATCTTAATTTATCGTATTAACAAACACCAAATTCCACTATCGCTAAATTTTTTATGCCAAAATCTATCATTCCTTTTTCAACCAAGTCTGCCCAAAGATTATGAATCGCAATATCGCAGTTTTGATGTAATCTGCTCAGTTTTGGCTTTCTTTTTGCGTATTTTGACCATTCAAAATACTCATATGATGCAAACTCTCGTAAGATTTCGCAATTTTCGAACATTTGGTGCACAAATTCAAATTTGAATGCCCAACTTGGCCCTTTGTGTAGATTCTTCCTTGTTAGCGCTCCAGCCTCCATGTCACTCATCCCAGCCCGTTGCCTCATGCGAATTTTTGGTACTCTTTCTTCATCGTAGACAAAGCTCATGAGCAAATGCACGTTTTTCCTTTCAAGTTTGAATTCTTTTCATGCTCCGAATTGTAAACATCCATGTTTCCCAAGCGCGATAGCATCTTTGTTTCTCTATTCGAGTAACCCTTTCACAAAGCACTGTCTTATCTAAGCTTTCATCAAGCATATGTTGCCAATGAAAGAAACAAAGATGCAGCGCGCACAAAGAGCACATACCATCGGGGATAGTATATAATACCCAGACTCAGGAAACCGGCACCCATTCCACAGCTGAGGACCTGGAGGAGCAGCGCCTTCTCCCTACTCAACTCAACATCGCACGGATCAACACACGTTCGCGAGCTACAACGCAGGACAACACCGAATCTTCCCGATCGTCACCTCCAGAGACAGTGAGTTCAGGTGAGTCGGTTTTATTCACTGGTGCAGGCATGGCCTCGCCAGAGGTGAGTGTTTTAACACAGACTTATGGCGGGCTTACCCTCGGGAAGCTCGCGCCCAAACATATTGACTATTTCTTGGGTGACAACACCCAAGATTTCAACGAATGGCATCGTCAATTCGAGGATCTCATTCGTAATTCCATAGTACCGCTTCCTGAGCAGTGTAAGGTAAATGCGCTATATGCCACTCTAAGGGGGGATGCGCGTGATATCATTGAGGAAATGCCTCCTGAAGACAAAAATAGTTACGAAAAAGTGGTCGCATTTCTACGCACGCATTTTGAATATCCGCAGTTTCGCGCGTTAGCTAGACAAGAGTTGTCTAACTGTAGGCAAAAAGAAGATGAAGATGTGCATTCATTTAGTAACCGCATCAGGAGAGCTGTTCAAAAGTTACTAAAAGGGGCGCCTAAAGAAATGGTCCAAGATAGACTTTTGGAAGAGTTTGTAGAGCGTTTGCAGCCAGAATTGAAATTCCATATCAAGTCGCTAGACCCCGCAACTTTTGATGAGGCTTTGAGAAAAGCGCGTACATATGAGTCTCTTTGCAATCAAATGGCCGACGTTATGGTTTACCATCCAGGTCTGCATCGATACGTCGCGAAGAAACACTCGGAAGAGGCAAGGAAGGACTACAGCCAAGAAAGAAGAGAGCCACCACCCAACAACTACCGGCCGAGAGAGGTAAGACCATTCAATAAGTTCAACAAACCATGGGTACGCTCTTCTAACTCAAATGTCACATGCTATAAATGTGGCAAATTAGGGCACTTCGCTAACGTTTGTCGCTCTAACGTGCCTCCTCCAGCCAATTTTCAACCGCGGCGTCAGTTCCCAATTAGAAACAACCCCCAGCCAAACTCAAATCATAGGCAAAATCCCCAAGAACGTGCAGATTACTCTAGACCTCTGACGCAACGTAATCCAATACCGCAGCAGCGCCCAGACACTTACAATAGGTCCAATGTGCTCGCTGTAGAACAGAACTCAGCGCCAGATACCACTAATCCTGAAACTCAATCTTTGATAGAGCAGAAAGATGCCCATATCGCGGCGTTAATCGCCAGAAACAACGCGTTAGCAGACATTGCGTTTGCAACCCGTGACACAAACACTTCTGTTAGCAGCGAAGAGACATCTCGACGCTCATTCTCTCCAAGTTCTGGTCCTTCAAAACTTGCTACTTGTTTGACAATTCTTGCTATGACTTCCACTGTGTCCGCCTATGATTTACCTCCTGCGTATTTGTGTTCTCAAAAATCACCAACAACCTATTGGAAGATACCATCTGAGATAAATTGCTCTAAAATCCTACCAAGTTGGTCCGCAACTGCGCATCCAATGAAGCTCAAAGTATTTAGACCCAACACTATACGGTATAAAAGTACTGCCAATGTCTGCAGAGTAATCACGCAAACAGTCTTCTATTCAGTGAACTTTTTCGGCGCTCGCACACAAAGAAGTACATTAAAAGAGCAGACAGTCTCAAAAGGCGTCTGCCAACACATGATTAGTCACAAAGTCTGCGCTCACGGCGAACTCTCCCCGATAGGTAATGTTTGGAAGACTTTGAATAAAGTAGAAATAGATTGGCCATCCGCACCGTTCCATTGTTGCTCTGAATACACTTTAACAGTATCCAATTGTGTTATATTTCAGGCTGTAGTTTATGGATATCACGGATCGCCAACAATCGAAAGCACGATAGGACCACTACAAGGATGCCGATATGAAGATGGAACATGCACAACAAAGGATGGAGCGGCTGTGATTTGGACACCGGAATCGGAGGAAAGATGTAAGTATATTTTAGTTGCCTCCATGAAGGGTACTCTAGTAGATAAAGTTTGGTTAAGTGATACTAAGGAATTTGCACTCTCGTTTCCTTCTCTTGAATCTCATTTCCTCGATTGTGGTCACACTCTTACTCTCACTGATCAGGGTTATGCCGTTCAATTTTATCACTCTCTCTCACGTCAAAAAAGACAATCTGAGCCAACTATTTTGCAACAGGTTGGCGTTGCCACTACTAATCAGTTAGCTGCCCAACTCTTAGCAGTAGAAGATACCATGCAAAACTCTTTGAGCGCATCTTTGCATCATTCAATTCTTTCATTATGCAAATCCTTAAATTCGCTTAGCGCATCTCTTGCCGCAACTGTCTCCGCCAATCCTACAGTAGCCATGAGAAACATTTTGCAGCGCGCAGACATCAAAGCAAAATATCTGGGCGCTAACATTATCAGCACGCAGGCTTGTGCAGCGATAGCTCCGTCATCCTATTCTCTGTTGAAGTTCAATACTTCTTGCTTTTCACATCCATCGGTGATCGTGACTCTACCAAATAAATCTCAGTGGAAGACCTTCATTGAGCCAATCACTGGCATTCTAACCAATGAGGTCGACCACATTCCATGTTCTCGTCAATTAGTGTTCTCATTTCCGAACAATAATTCTATTCTCGAATTCCATCCAATGTCTGGCACTTTCGAGCTCATTCCTCCCTCAGATATCACGACTCTGCAATTATCCACCGATCAATCATCTGGTAACATTAAACCTGCGCTCACTCTGTTTCATAATCTTGTAATAACTAATTTGAGCGAGTTCGTTCCCGAACAACAATTTAGTGAGCTATGGGCAACTCTTGAGGCGAATGAGGCGGTTTTGAATGCGCATGTAGATAATCCAGCTTCAAATCAGTTCAATCATCACATATCTTCTACTTTTAACTCCGCTCCCCACAGCTTACTTGATTACATATTCTCTTATCTGTATCAGCCTTGGGTTAGCATTTGTTGCGCTATAGTTACGTTACAAGTTCTCCTTCGCGCCATAATGCTTTATTTCTCACTGCAAATACCAACCAATATTATCAACTACGCACGCAGATTTCGGTCATTTAACCAAAGCCAAGCTCCTACTATATCTGGTACTGATAATGCAAATGCGGTCCAACTCACAACAAGTAAAATCTTCGACTTTCCAAAAGTTTGCAATGTCTCTCTTACGCATCCTATTACATCCGCGCACATCAGAATCAAAGTTAATGACATTAGCGTGTCAGCGCTAATTGATACCGGTTCTACCATTACATTAGCTTCTGATGGTCTATGCGCAGCGCTAGGAATTTTCAAACTCGACAAATCCCAGTCGCCCGCAGCCTTAGGCATGGCCGGCACACCTATCCCAATGGCCGGTTCCAAAACTGTCAAACTAGACATAGGTAACATACAGCTATATGCGGTTCTCCACTTCACCATAGGCCATTGTGTACCCAATGTGGACTCCAATTATGAAGTGATTCTGGGGCACGATGTCCGTTCGCAGTTGCCACCAATGACTATCGATTACAAAACAAAACAAGTTCACTTTGGCGCCACAACTTTGATGCTGGGCACCACCGTCAAAAAGAATTGCGATGTTACTGATCTAGAGTATCCAATAAGGGTAAAAGAAACGACGTGCCTTCAGCCCAACGCAGAATGCTTTGTCTCATGTGCTGTCCCAGTAACATCCAAAAAATATCTGGTTTTAGTATCGCAATGTGCGAAGCTAACTAATAAGGAGCTCATAGTAGCGCCATCTATAATCAATTCCGAGACACCATATCTTTTGGTGTCCAACCCAAGCAATGAGCCGGTAACTCTATATGCAGGCATGCGTATAGCTAATGCCGCTGAGATAATTCAAGAGGGTCTTACTGTAAGTGAATTGCATGACACGCCAATGCCCGCAATCTCTTGTGTAAGCGAATTAACTAGCGATGACCCGAGCTACCGCGTAGATCTTGACAACAGCGATCTAAGCGATGTAGAACGTGAGCAGCTGGCAAATTTGCTTGTAGAATTCGCTGATGTATTTTCTAGACATCAATATGACATAGGTAGCTGTACAGCTGGTAAGGTGCACATTTACACCAATAATGACCCGCCCGCACGCATTCGCCCATATCGGGTTCCAGTAAAATACCGCGAAGAACTACAAAAACATGTAAATATGCTCTTGAAGTGTGGGGTAATGAAAGAGTCACATACTCCGTGGGTGCACAACTTAGTAGTTGTACGTAAAAAGGATAATTCCCTGCGCGTCTGTTTAGACATGCGCCGCCCAATCAATGAAGTAACTTAACACTTCCTGATCCGTACCCAATCCCCCGCATCGACGATGTGCTAGAGAAAATTGGTGGAAATAAGTATTACACCACTCTAGATCTCGCTAGTGGCTACCTACAACTGCCGCTAGATGACGAAAGTAGCTATAAATGCGGCGTTATTACTGAGAATCGCGTATATCAGATGACACACTTACCATTTGGCCTTAAGTCCGCTAGTAGTTATTTCGCTCGCATAATGACCCGCGTGTTAGGAGGTTTAGAGGATAATGTGCTTACATATATTGATGATATTCTCATCTATAGCAAAGATTTCCCATCCCACCTCAGCGCTATCCGAAAAGTGCTAACACGCCTGCGCGAATTTCACCTAAAAGCGTCGCCCAAAAAATGTGTTTTTGCTAAACATCAAATTACGTTCCTGGGGCATACGGTAAATATGCATAGCTATTCTCCTGCGGAGGCAAATACCAGATCCATAAGAGAATTTCCCACCCCGCGCAATGTTAAGGAAGTTAAGCGTTTTGTGGGTATGGTAGGATTCTTTCGGAAATTTATTCCAAATTTCGCAACCATTGCTGAGCCGCTCACTTGGCTAACGCGTAAGGATAATAAATTCCAATGGACTGACAAGCAGGAAGCTGCCTTCGTAGAGCTTAGAGACGCGTTATTGCAAAAACCCATCCTCGGATACCCAAATTACGATAAACCGTTTCACATTTTTACGGATGCCAGCCAGGTAGCTCAAGCGGGCGCTCTAATGCAGGAGCACGAAACGGGGCCAAATAAATACTATGCCATAGCATACTGTAGCCGCACTTTGAGCGATAGCGAGCGTCGCTGGCCCGCGGTACAAGTAGAACTAGGTGCGATTATATATGCGTTACGCCAATTCAAGCCATATATCTGCATGTCCGAGGTAGTTCTACATAGTGACCATAAGCCGCTTACGTTCTTACTAAGTAAAAGTAAAACGCATGACAACCTAGCAAGATGGATAATTGAGCTGCAGAGTTACAATATCAAAGTTGTACACGTAAAAGGCGAAAAGAATACGGTAGCCGACGCATTATCGCGCATTTTTGAGGACAAAAGTGAAATTCCAGTAGTCAGGGACGAGTTGCAAGACATCATTGAATTCCCAGTAAGTTTACAAACATTCTGCTTAGCTACAGGTGTGCAAGCTAAATCTTCACCTTTTCCCAGAAAAACGTTTGTAAAAGGCCTACAACACCCTGTTAACTTTGCAGATGAACAAAAATCGGATAGCTTCCTAGGGTTAGTTTTCCAGCTAAAAACTACTGGAAACTTAGAGCCGTCTACTGATGAGCAAATCAAAAAAGAAGTATCAGAGATGGCAAACAAAACAACTATAAAATCCGATGGTTGCTTATACTATCGATTTGAACGAAAAGATGCAGTGAAACTGCTCTTATTGGTACCACAATCATTGCGTCAACTGCTCTTTGAAGCTCATCATTCTAGCGCACTTTCAGGAGGTCATGTCAGCTGGCGAAAAACATTAGCCAAGATCTTGCGTAAGTACTATTGGCCAACAATCTATAGTGACATACACAAATGGTGTGAAAGCTGTCTCACATGCCAAATGCGCAGAAAACCTAAACCAGCTTATAAAGAAGAACTTATTCCAGTTCACAGCGAAGCAGTTTTCGCCAAAGTTGGACTCGACCTATGCGGACCTCTCAAAACCACGGACAGAGGTAACAAGTACATCTTGAACATAGTATGCTGGTTCACCAGGTATGTCATTTCCACTCCATTACCAGACGCAAAAGCACTCACAATTGCTCATGCGCTTTTCACAGAATGCGTTTTAAAATATGGAACCATGACAGAATTGATTTCTGACCAGGCCTCTAGTTTTACTTCTCATTTTTATCAAGAATTTTGCAACCTTCTCAATATACAGCAAAAACTAGCTACACCATATCATTCCATGGGTAACGGTGCAACAGAAAGAACATTTGGAACATTTCAGGTCATGTTATCGAAGTTCATCAACGAAAAACAAGAGGACTGGGACCTATTCGTACCCTGCGTCACATTCTGCTACAATACCACCATAAACGAAGCGACAGGTGAGTCCCCTTTCTTTTTAATGTTTGGTAGGGATCCAGTTTTCACAATAGATAGGATTTTGATGCCGCAAGCGCGCGTAAAAATGCCTAACTTTGACGAAACGTCCGAATATAAAGCACAACTCGTATCTGCGCTACATCTCGCTTGGTCTAACGCAGCAGAACATGCACGATCCTACAAGCAAAAAATGAAAGAGCAATATGATAAGTCCGCCAGACCATCAGAAATTAAAGTAGGAGATCGCGTTCTATTCCGGAATTATACGAATAAACAGGGGCTAGCGCGCAAGCTTTGCTTCCCTTGGATCGGACAGTTTAGAGTGGTTAAACTAGAACACCCTCATGCTGAGATTGTTAGCATAACTGCGCCGCAAACAAAACCTCGTAGAGTACATCTCAATCAAATAAAGAAAGTAGTGGATTACACGGGCCCAGCATCCACGCTTCCAACAATTCCAGAAGAGGAGCAGTTTGTAGAAAGCAATCCGGAGGTAGAAATTACAGGTCATAATCACACAGTTTCAGCATCAATAGAAAACCCGCCAGATGAAACAGTAAAATCACATAGTTATAACTTACGCTCCAAAAATACCTAAATAGTCCTAATTACTTTAACAACCAAAATTATAATGCTAAATTTCAGGTATTTCAGGCATCTCCGTACGACGATTTCATTTTCTCATTTTACACTACAAACAATCCATTTTATATTTTTTTCTCTTCCTTTGTTCCTCCATGCTACTATTTCATCATCACTCACTACTTTGATCCATTCACATTTCCAATCGTTCGCTCACATTTCCGCGTGTTCTCTTTCACACATTTCGCGTAAACCGCTGAATTGCTCGTGGAAATGCCAAATTACCAAAATCTCAAAATTTGCATTCCAGATGCAATGGAGAAATCCAGTGCCTCTAGTGAAAATGTTGAGCTCATGGGCGTTACCTCGTCAGAGGAACTCTCAGCAATACCATCTGTGGTACCCGCCTTAACCGGTATGTACTAGAATCTTAGCAAATTGACATCCTTTTATTAAAATTATATTTTTTATTGCCCTATATTTCAGCGGGCGACACATCACCAGGTGATGTGCATCTCGAGGAAGAGATGATCGACGTTCAGGACGTAGAGACGTCCTTAACCACGTCGATCACCGACTCTTCGAGCGTAAAGGACGTGGAGGAAACGTCCAAACAGGTACCGCTCGTCACCTCTTCGGAGGGACCTGCAAAGCAAAAAGTTCCTAACATCTGTGGCGATTCGTCTGATGACGAATCAACGCATAGTAACGGGTCTAACGACCGAAAATCGCTCGTCACCGTAAAGGGACCTGCACTTAAACCTAAAATTAGACGACAGCGTAGTTATTCACGCTCCGACTCCGAATCCGGCTATGAAGATCAGCCAGGTCCGTCTAAAATGTCCAAAATGAGTGAGCAAGTTGAAGATGTTTTGGCATCTCTAGTAGCAAACGCATCGCTCACACCAGCCGCAGCAGAGGAGAAGACATGGGCAGAACCCAAGAAAGTCGTGCACCGACGCGAGGATACCGAGCGCAGAAGAAAAGATGCACATGCGCACAGGGAGTACGAAAGTTTTTCTAACCATCCATTTGCAGATCTTTTGAAACCTAAGCTGGCTCCGGTGGAATCACCTTACTACAACACCAATCTGGAAGAAGATCTGTTTGAACGCATCCCATCAGCTGGCTATAGTGGGCTGGTCGAAGGATTATTTCCAGAGGTCATTGGCGGTGTCCCAAGATCACTACGCTCAAAGGTAACCATCTTGGAAGCAGTCGGACCAGAAGCAATAGAGTCCTTCCGTGAGAGGCACAGGTATACTGAAATCGAAGTTTTACGCGCAAATGAACAGCCACTTCCAACAATGGCAAAAGTCGAGGAGGCTTCTAAGGAAGAACTGACGAAAGAAGTTCATGGCTTAGTTTTTGATGGCGAAATTAAACCTGTCCTGTATCGTATAGCAGCACTGTTTGGAAACGGCGCTAGACTTCAGCCTGTACATTTCGAAATTCCACTGCCTGACAGACTCGACCTCTTCGTAGTTCAGATTGACCCCTTTGCGATCAACATCGTTACAGGTAAACGCGGAATCGACCCATCAAAGATGATGGTGGGGGATCTCCTCTGGGTGTACACTCTAGCTGTGACCGTCAGGTTTCAAAAAAACCAAGTTTCGGCGCCACGGACCATTGAACAGGCGTGTATGGTACGCGAGTCAACCGTTTGGCGCGTGGACAGATTCGCCCTGATACATCGCGAGCTGGCACCCACCTTAGGTTTCGTAGTAAGCACCGGGACCAGGAATAGTTTGCGAGTGTGTATGCAAGGTCACCGTCGGTTGGTTTCCATAACGAAAAGCCGCATGGAGAACCCAGAAGAATTCCATAGTGTAGAGACAAACTCCTTCATAGTCGCACCCTTTAGAGCGCGCCAATTAGATTATATGGTCTTCGCGTGCGAACCTAAAAATTCAAATGAATTGTCGGCCTACGTCGCAGAAGTACCATATCACGGCAGCCCACCACCATTACCGTTCAACGTACGGAGGACTAGCAACGACCACCGCGAACTGGTAGAAAGTAAGCTTGCAAACTTCGAACTTTTCAGGTCCAGTCCCGGCGAAGTTTTGCAGTTTCTGGAGCCCCTTTACAGCACGGCGTGTGGAGCCATTTCGGCAACCATTATGGCAGCCACGGATCTCACCGTGCATTCAGTCGTATGGGAGTCTCCAGACATCAACGCGTTTCCAGTTGTAGCTAAGTTCTCCATTCCTATTAGCAGAAAAACTGGATGGGCTGTAGGAAGAACTGTTAGAGGCGCCTTTATGTCCGACATACTCGAGGGACAGATCACTCACATAGAAATGGGTACTGAGTTTTTCGAGGTCAAGGTGCAGCTTCAGACGACTTCAGGAGTACGATTCCGTACGTACCTGATAAACTCTAGGTCCATGCGAATTTCAGTAGGAACATCTTTGCACACAATGGAGGAACGCGCCAATCCCGTGCTCAAAATGCTGGACGCATCAGTATTATCTAATCTATTCCACCCGGGGACGTTTGGCTGGAATTCCGCCAGAGCTTTACTTGCGGGTGACATAGACCTCGAAGGAATTGAGTCCCCGGAAAGGGAGCGCATTTCGGTCAACGTCGCAGGTACGCCAGTCGAACTTAATCCGCATCAGGTCAACGCAGTCAACACCTTCAATAAAAATTTTCCCATGATGATCGTTGACAGTGCGTACGGCGCGGGTAAGTCGCTATGTACAGCAGTGATGGCTTTGGAAGCCGTCAACAGGGACGAGATAATTCTCGTCGCCGCCGTCCAAAATAGTGCTCTTGACGTGATCGGCTCAAAGATTGCGCAACTGCAAACAGACAGTATTCGTCCGGTCAGATATGTCAATGACATAATGGCCGCCGATCCTTCTACCGTCTCCCCATATGCGCTCAACACGCTTATGGAGAACTTCCATAGGACTCACGGACATCTCCTCAATCCTAAGCTACACAGGAAGTTTAAACAGTTCTCGGAAAGCCGGCAGGAGATGAGGGAGTTCCACTTCACCGGAACTGAAAGGCAGGTAATATCTAGCGAGCATAAGAAACTGCTCATTCTGGAGCAAAACTCCTCAGAACAAGTAAAAATACTTGCGTCGCATTTCCTGCGCTTGTACAAGCCAAATGTGTACTTGTGTACCATCGCCGCCGCGTTGAATCTTACGTCGAAAAAGGGTTTGTGGCGTACAATTGGAAACTCATGGAAATGCGTACTTTTGGACGAAGCCTCCATGATTCCAGAGGCCGCGCTAATGGCCTTGTTGTCGCGATTCCAGAATGCCCGTTTTACGCTTATTGGTGACAGCAAGCAGCTGCCGCCCTATATAGGCGTACACACAATTCCCCTAGCGGTAGAGGTAAGCTCCCGCTCAGTACTGGACGTCGCTCATAAAAATGGAAATGTGCCGATCTGCACGGTCAGCACAGTTTACAGGCCACACGTGGAGATGATGAACCTGAATTCTGACTTGTTTTACGATGGTCGCCTCGTCTGCGGAACACCACGGAACCAACGACAAGGACTTTTGGCACGAATGAGGATGCCCAATGCACGCATACCAGTAGCTCTGGTCAACGTGGCGAGCCACTCAACCAAGTCCATCACGGGATCTCACAGTAATGAGGTTGAGGCCAATGCTGCGTCTTTGAGTCCGAGGACGGACTCTCGGTAAAGGGGGGAGGTGTAAATAGTATTTACGGTTATATTTATCAGGTAAGTGCACCTACTCATACTTTATCCTTTTGCTTTCTCTTAATAAGTTCTCTTAATCATTATTCATGTAATGTTGCAATCATCTTCGTTTCCCATATACTTTGTTTACAGATTGCTCCGCGCCGTCGCTCGCCAGATGCCACTAGATAAGGAGGGAGGAGCGGTCTGAAGACAGTGAGGAACCGACGACCAACGAGCCACCTCGTCTATTGGCTCAGATCTCTTTATTCTCATGTTGTTTGTTATTTGTTTTCCCGGGATATTGATACTCATTGTTATTTTGGTGCTATAACGATAAACGCGTATGTTGGAAAGTGTTTTTGGACATGTCCGAGGCTAAGTTATGATCTTGTATGGTATTTGCCATTAAGAGGGTGGCAACATATCCATAAGTCTGTTGTAGTATTAGAAAAATTCTTATTATCTAATTGTAACTTCACTGTTGGTTGAAAATCGGTGTCATATGAGAATTCATCAGTAGTAAGCACAGTACCCTTACTTTAAGCCAAGTCAGCATCGATAAATAGTTGTTCAGCAGAGCGAGAGAGAGAGCGAGTATATATAAGCTGTTCATTCACTAAATGTGAGCTTCCTTAACAGTCGATTTGCTTTCATGCAACAAGGGGTTGTAAAATGCAGCCAACGTCAAGACTTCAGAGACTCCCAGCAGATTTAGGCTTTTTTTCTGGCGCTCAAGGATTGCCTACTTGCTGAAAACTATCCAAATACTGACTCAAACGCCTGCCGTCTGCAAATTAGAAGATATATGATCTGTACTTTCAGCAAAGACGATTCTGGGAAAGTTCTTTTTTAAGCCTGCAGTCAATGAGAACCTCTGAATTTTTCGCATGGAACTGAGTTTCAGTAAGAGATTTCAGGCGTTTACAGGTTTCCGGGAACTCCTCGGCTCTTCTAGGCTATCATTAATCCTTACTAATCCGCTGACATCAAAGTTCTGCAGGTAAGACAAACTACATGAGTGATTATTGGCTTACGGTAGGGCGATAAATGCGCAACTGCGGTTGCGCCACTCAACAAATTGCCAACTGCGACAAGTTGCGACCACGGAAATATGTCGCCTTGTTCGCATGAGTGTCATGTCCATGTTCTCTCGAGACTGACACTTCAAGTGAACTGTGATGACTTATGTAAATGGGCTCGGAACGCGAAATTAATGGAATGCATCGAGCCCCTGTAAGGTGATCTTTTAAGAGCAGGATAACCTGCTCAAGGTCATGCTTAGCCATCCACGATGGACATGCAGCTGCCTCTCTTAATAGACAACTCCTTGGAGTGGGTATTTGCTTGACAAAGTGGCTGAGAAAACCATTTACATGACCTGAGATCTAAAGATTAGGATAGTTCAAGTGGAACATGAATGTATTCAACACAGCAGCTTTATTACGCATTCTGCTGCGCATGTGTAATCCTCAGAGTGCAATTAAGATCTGATCAGTAGCCGGCTTACGAGCAAGTAACTATCGTATGGGCTTCGCACTATACTTTTATTCCTTTTAAATAATTTTTCGGGAAGCCTATGGAATTTAATGCAATAAAAGCGTTGTTAGCCAGTGATCATTCAATCACAAACGCAACTATAGAAATCGGAAGGGAATTAGCAGAATCAAGGGACACGGTCAGTTTTGTCCGTTTCGAGCTAATTCAATAGGACTTTTTCCACATAAAACCTGATCAAAATGAGATATATGTATATCAGACTGCAAGTTTCTAGCTATTTTTTGTCCCACTATAACCCGGGTAATGCATATCTTCCCAAATACCATTTCTTTGTTTTCAAATCTGATGAAGCAGACTTTCACCCTTATGACACTTTTTTCTTATTTGAAGAATAATTAAGTGGCCCACGGCAGTGCCTGAAGAATTTTACATTGTTATATTTTTCTGGATCCCTGCAAATGTGCTCACAACTTTGCAAGCTTGACTTCTTTGTAAGCGGCAGTTTCAGCCAAAAAAAGCTAGTCAGTGATGCTGCAAATCATCAAAAACAGACTAAAAAAGTTGTAAAAGTGGGTCAAACATGGTAACTTTGAAACAAGGCCTTCAAATGCATGTTCTGATCCGATTCCTTTGAGTATTTCCTTCCCATCGCTTTCTCTTCTTCAACGAACAAGGCATGCAAAAGGGCACGCGCATGGCCACGATCAAGCAAAGAGGATGCGGTGCAGGAGGAACCAAAGGCCTGCCGCCTATAGCCGTAGGAGATAATTAGGAGCGCGAGCGCTGTGGAGAAGATTTTGGCAAGGATCCAGGAAAACCTGGCGAGGACATCCATTAAAAACAAACCCTTATAACTCTCCTTAGAATCAAGATTCAAGGATACGAAGGACAGATTTGGAATCAGTATTGAAATGCGCATTTTTCAATAATACGCTTACCGGATAGTTGAACAATCTGTCTCGCAACGATTTTTACCAAAAACTGTGCCTTCAAAATTCACCGTTCTAAGTTGAAACTTCAACCTCAATGTTGCGTGAAAATTTCAACTGAATTTTAGTGAAATTTCTGGATAAGATGTTGAAAGTATGAAATGGTAATAAGGAAATAATGTTAACTAAGTTGCATGTGATGAACTTTTGCTAAAGTGTACGACATAAAGGATTACCGACATAGTTTCAATGGCAAATCCCATGAAGTCTCTAATGTCAAAATTTGGAATTAGAATGGGTTTGAAGGTATGAGACAAACTGCATTTTGCATCTTGACAACCTCCAGATGTGTTCTTATGACATTTTAATTTCTTTTCATTGAATCAAAAGACAAAGTAATTCTTTATCTCGAAGAAGAAGAATGAATTTTGAATGAAAACTTCGGACTTCAACAACCTGAAATTTCAAAATTCAAAACAAAAAGTTTCTATATGGTAGGTGACATTTGTTACTACTACAATTCCAAATTTTCATTTACTTTTAGCCCAGTGGATGCGCCTTCCAATTTGCATTACAAGTTTTTAAAATTTTTCAAAGTCATCTCCAGGCAAACTTATGAAGATTTGTTCCTGGGGGATTTCCTTACCAAGTTATCTTGGATTCTTGCCAAAATATTCTCCATAGCGCTCGCGCTCTTAATTATCTCCCGCGGATACAGGCGGCAGCCCTTTGGTTCCTCCTGCACCACCCCCAAGCAAAGACCAGCCGAAAATTAGATGGCTCGCTATGTCAACGAACCTCTATTTCGTACGAATTGGCGCCTCCGAAATAAATCCCCCTCCCCTAAGAGCTTTTTATACAGCATAGGTGAAACGAGTCAAGTAAACGATAAAGCTTTACTCGTAGACAAACACATGTATGTATAAGGTTCAAGGTGAGATAAATTCATGTGGAGCGCGAAAAAAGACCAGACATCAAACAAAACCCGATTACAATGACTGAGAATATCATAAGAAGAAGATAGCTTACTAGAGCGATATAAAACAATGTAACTGCGCTCTCTATAGAGGTAAAGATTTGCGTGAATTTGCAGCAGTTTTGTTGGCCAAAGGTGGAGTCACTATAATAAAGATCGTGACGGTGATTAATGCTGCTGCTTATTTGCTGGGAAGGAGACTCGTTGTGTAGGTTGAAATTCGTAATTGCTCGTTGTCTGGTCGCATCATGCAAAGTCTCCACTTTTGACAGCTTCTGCTCAGAGTTTCAAGGTCGTGGAACTCGGTGGCGGAGCGAAGCCTTAGTTCACCTAGAAGAACTGTACTTTGATTGGAATTCAATATCTGAAAAAAAGCTACTTCGGCAGACGTGGGAATGGAACCACTCATGAAAAGTAAAAAAAACCAATTGTCAGATTTCACAAGTGGTATATGAAGGAAAATAGGAAAAATTAGCAATTTTCCACAGCATAACGAACCTAATCCACTCGTTTGCATTCCCATGCGTTCCTGCGCGATTTCCACGGAACAAGCTTAGCTGGTTGGTGAGAAGGCATGGCCGAGTGCAATTCAATTGGCGCAATGACACTGGATGGGCGGAGCGCTATGCGAGGGGGGCGGGGATTATATGTCAGGCAAATTAGCAAATTAAGTATGTCGCGGAATATCTGAAATTTATTGGGATGATATCATCAATTTCTGGGATGCTCACTTCTCGCATTATTTCATCAGGCAAATTAGCAAATTAAGTATGTCGCGGAACAATAAGAAAACAACCAATTGTTAGGTTTCACAAGTGGTAACAGTGTAAAAAGTGGAGAGAGGTTTCGTTAATTTTTTTCGCATAGCGAAATGTAAGCGATAGCTTTGGAACTACTATGGATTGTGTGACTCATTCACCTGGATTTTGGGTTCGGCAAGCGGTGTCTATACCCCTTTCATTAGAGAAGATGCGAAAACTGGCAAGGTGGTGTTCGCAGGTGATTGTTGGATCACTAGCTTTCCAAAGAACATCTTCACAAACCTTTTGCGTTAGAGAAGATGAATATCATTTCTTACTGAAATAACTCAAAAACAAATTTCCATCAATCATTCTAGAAACTTTAATAGTAAACTGAAACTAACAATAGCACTAATCTAAATCTAGAGTTCCCTGTCACAACTAAGCTCAGCGGCGCTAAGGTTTGCTAGAGTCTGTCATGAATGCATGCCAACAAAAGCATACTAGAGTAGACTAAAGTCTACAAAAGTAGCGCAATACTCGATCTCAAACAGAGACCCACCAGAAGGGCGGATCTAACTGCCAAAGGTAATTACAGTCTTGGAGGTCGGACGACTTTGATCCTAGTTAGAGCACGTACTCGTTTACAACCGCTGATCGATATTTGAGATAGGCGAATCCCGCATTCCGAAAAGTGGCACCGCATTCGTAAATCAGTTGAGCATGAATTACTCCAAAAGTCCTTTTCGTACCGCTAAGGAAGTGGTTAGAGGGTCATTGGGTTACAGGGGAACTTGTTTGCTCAAGTCTGAAGGTACCGCTCCCTGACTAGCTAGATGGAAAAAATCCAGGTAGAAAAGACGTGCAACAGTGCATAGATTCGCAACTGTGGAAGATGTCAAAGCTTTTTTGGAATGGCAGACCAATATTTCAAAGCTTATAACCAGTAAAGCCATTCAGCAATCTCAAACTATTGTCCCCGTCAATGATATGGCGGCTACTGTCAACAAACCTATGCAAATAAGTGGTTGTAAATGACGGTCGAATAAGCGACAGTAATCTGACACATCGTCACAATGAATAAAGACTTGGCGCCGACTGCAACTAAGTCCGTAATTTGCATATGAAACAAAGGCAAGGACACGCACTCACTCGCCCAGAAGAACAACAAACTTTCGCGCGCGAGTTGGGGAAGTAAATCACGGCCAGATTCGGTCCCAAGCCGATGGACTTCCGGATTTTGAAGATGGTGATCGATGGCGATTGCGTGATGGCGGAGAGCAGGTGCTTGTCCTAGCATGAATTCCCGCCTTCAAGGAGCGGGTATGAGCCTCGAAGACGAAAAGGAGGGCGAAGGGCACGGACTTTTCGCGAAGCTCTAATTAGATTTTTAGTTTAAATCTGTGCCGCTCACAAAGTAAACCAAATTAAGGAGCTAGCCCGGTAAATTTCCAAAATATTCATATGTGAAAGAAATTTGGGTCAAGGAACAATTTAGAGTGGAGATTCCTTGTAAATTGTGGGAAGTGTCCAACTGCGCCTGAGGTTATTTGTAGTTACATCACACAATGTTTTCTCTTTCTGTTTTGGGAATACTCGGATTTACTTGTACACATCGACTTGTGAAGCATGGTATAATCTACATGTGAAGCATGGGATACGCCAATTTTGTGGTTTTTTTAGCAGCTTTAAGAAAATTGGGCTCATTAACCTAGGTGCTGGAAGTAGGAAAAAAGCTGGGCTAAATACTTTTCAGAGTGCTTGTCTGTCCATTCCATCTGATTTGCCGACAGGTTGAAATTTTATAAAAAGTTCTCACTACTTTTGATGCAATCTAGCGTTTTGTTGTACTTTTTTGATTGAGATTCGAGTGTTCTCTATGCCATTTCACTACAGTTTTCTTTAAGCGGGTTCCTCCTTAATGTGCTAATGGGAACAATCACACCAATTTCCACTTGTACCGTACTCTCCCAACTGTGCCATCTATGTGTGCATGTAGTAGCACTCGCGGCTTACCACCTGTTATCCGCTGATCCTCAGGCTCCTGAGCACTTAAGTACGGTAGAGGTATCGTTTTTCGGATTTATAAGTACAGCAAACATTGCGTCGCATGTGCCACTCTCACAAACTCATTCGCTAACGAGGTTACATAAGAGCCGTCGTATTGGATGATTAGTTCCGCAAGGGCTACCACGGGTCATCAACATCCAGTTCACCGAAGATATACATCGCTGGAAAGCGTGGTATAGTGTAGTTACCCAGCGCTAAACGTTGATAGAGACAGATGCGAGTTCTTTTGACGCTATGCTGCAACTTCTATTGCTTTGCGCGCGCACAAGCAGCAAGCGGTGTCCTTACGTTTCCTCTTATGCAAAGACTTGCGCGAGCCGCAATTACGGTTCTACCTCAGCGCGGTTTCTTTGGAGATCAGCCCACCACCCGCAGTGCATCAAAAAGTCGGATGGATGCGCTATTAAATGGTTGTAGCGGTCACTCGGCCAGGGATTTTTGCCAGGAGCTAGGTAAGCATGTGCAAGATCGCTTTGATATATTTGTCTGACAAAGAGTCTCCAGTCGGTCAGAACACGACCATAAAATGTTGTTCATTAAGGATGAAAAGATATAACAACTAGATCCAGGAAATATTGAAAATAGTCAAACTCAGTAAACGCAGCAACTTCTTAATTCAAATTATCTCCATCATCTTTTGGTTCATATTCATACATTGTTTGGGAAAGCAAACTAAGCTCAGGATAGTGTATTTTCCAGATCTATAAGTGGATTTTGCTGAAAAAGTCATACTCGCCAATGATAACCTTTTACGTGTATTTGCAATCAATTGTTCCTTTTTAAATTTATCTGCTTAGCTTTAGCCAAAATCAATTAAGCCTAACCTCCGGATTTGAACCGTTAAGCAATTTGGACATTTTCGATCAGGTTATTTTCTCTTTAAAATAAATGTCCACACGAATACGACGGATCCCATACAACAAACACATTCTCAAACAATCCTTTCGATTCCAAATGTTGCACTGAGTGTGTCGAACACCAATTTTCGCCCGTTTATGTGCACTGCAAACCCAGCAGGAGATTTTCAAACCACTCAATTCAATGAAGACAACGACCTCATTCGCCCTGATGACACATTCTAGGAAAAAATTGTGTCCAAATCGAACCAGCTCCCAGCTTCCCACGTCCATTTATCCGAGCACGAATAGCGGTGCGCTTACCATATGCAGTGTGGCGCTGCAATTGTCTCGCTTCGATAATGTCGACGTTTTTGCTTGTTCGGCTCAGCCAGAACAATGTAAGGTCAACCGTGTTCCGATCATTGCGGTAACCAGCAATTTGTGAACCAACGAAAACGTCTAATGACTGCGGGATTTCGCGAACAGCTAGAGCACGTAGAGATGACGAGTGGAAAAGCAATGCCTTTCCGGGAAAGATGACCTCAGCACAGGCGCTGCACTTGATTCCTGACGGTAAGGTACGTTCGCTGTTGCGCAATGACGGCAATTCGAGATCCGCTAAAGGAAGCCGCTCACGCTTCAAAGCCGTTGCTGAGACGAACACTTGATGAGGACACCATCTGAGCAGACCAGGATTGCGGAACTGCACCGAATGACTGGGGAAAGAATGCACGTCAATGTCGGCGATTGCTAAAATTAATGCTAATTCACCAAGAATGTGTACCTTTTTGCTTCCACATCCCCAGTATACTGAGGAGAAGGATGAGGATGCCATAGCCCCATTGACCTGGAAAAAGTTTCGAGGTAATTCTTCTCACCTCTGAGATATGCAAACTACTGCAAGTTTCTCGCAGCTGATTTCAATTTTCACTCCAAAAAAGCGCCATCATCTTTCACCAAGCACAAGCATACACGATTAGGGATCAAGAACCTTGAGTTTGTAGACATGACGATAAACCAGAATGTTCTGTCATTACAAGAAATGCACAAATATTTCATTTTGAGGGTTCGATTTCCGTGGTTTCACGTTGCTTCAGGGCTCGGCGTATGGATAACAAATTCATACAATCAAATAAAACATCGAGGCATTTGCTAAGGAATGTGAGTCTAGTGATCGTGAGTACTGAGATTATCTTTGGGATCACACATCCAGGTAAGCCCAATGGAACATTAGCTACACGGAACTTAAGCAAAGTGAGGTACATAGTTTGATGAAGATCTATAATGGGAAAAGAGCACTACCAGCCTTCTATTTGCTACACTTCTTCAACACTCTATGATCCTTTTGTATACGTAGAGCCAATCACATGCAAAGTTTGCAAGAAAATACAATTTGCGCAGTGTCCTCCTGGTCTTACTAGGATAACTATTAAGCACTGATATAGCCGTAACCTCGTTAGTCTCGGGGAAACAAGACAAATTTTCTTTGAGTACTGCAAATAACTGCCATTATATTGCAGAGACCGATATTGTATCAATGGAAAGATTACTCAAATGGCTTGATTTACGGAAGCTTTTCGTTATGCCTCTTTCCTAGTCGATAGCAAAGGGAAAATCTGAGACTTCTGAAGCAGAAGGGAATCTACAATCACTTATGATATATGAAGACTAAAGAATAAGGGAAGACATGAAAAACTCAAGGAGTGACATCGCTCAATACATTTTTTCTCTACACAAGTCCCTACTAAACATACGTTGAATTCGATTCTTACCTTTTGACAGTCAAAAATCTTCTGCTGCCTTCCTGGTACCCATCGTTCGGCTGTGTAGTAGGTACAGTAATTTTTAGTCACCGTAGTCGATATGCAAACACAGGAAGTCTCTGCAGTAAAAGTCAACGAAGGTGTTGATTGGTTTGTTTGCGATCAGCTTACGGATGAGTCGATCGTCAACTGATCGGCGACGGTTGCAGCGCTCAGTCAACATTCTGTCGCATTAGTTATGTAACAGCAGATGGTGGCAATACATTGGCGATTAAGCAATGCCGTGGTGCCGTGTTGGATCCACCAGGATTCCACCACTATCCGGAAACGGTCAAGTGTGAAAAGCGGAAGAGATGAGGAATGATCCGATTCGTTCATTCATCAGGTGCACTGACCTCAGTTGTTTTGATCGATCTCATTTCGCGCTCCAATCATTCTGATTGTTCCAATTATTATGGTTGCATTCCCACTGTATTGCTCAGCCAAGTGAATGGTGATTGAGCGCAATCGCTTATCTATCATAACAACAAGTGAGAAACAGATTTCTCCAAGGTTCAGGTCTCGAGTAAATATTGCACTGACATCTCGTGCATATTTATGATAGCCAATCTGACTTTGTAAACTGTTCTATTGCAGTGATTTTGATACAGAAATCGAGAGTTTGGACAGCAAAATTCGGAAGTTGTTCCTCTTATATGCAGAACGGCTTTGCTCGAGAATTTATGTCCTGTATTTCTGATGCAAATAATTGGGCAGTTATGACAAAATTTATAGATGTAGAATAGAACAAAATCAAAAGTCTCACAGAGAATGCCTTGGGTCTTATATTGCTGCTTCCATGTAAAGCACGAAACTTTCTCCTGAACTTTCAAATCCATGCTCAAATAAGTACCTGGAGAATTTAAAACTACTCTTCTAAAGCATCAGGTATGATATATAAAGACAAAAAGAAGCGTTTCATGCTTTCCGAGACAAGTACGTCTCATTCGAAAAGGCCATTTCGAACAACCGCTCTTTCCTCGTTAGATTCCCCCTCCCTCTATAATTTGTATATGCAAACATTCAAATATTTTTTATTTCAGACTCAGGCTTCGACAAAAATTGTTTCGATTGGAAATACTCTTCAAAAATCTGAATTCAAAGAGACCACCCTATCATGAGTAAAAACTGCTACTTTCCATGCAAAATGTAACGAATACTGTTGAGCTAGCATAAGTACGCACTACTACAGCCTTTCCTTGGTGCTTTCATGAAACTTATTGCAGTTTTGGTCTGACTTGCTCGCCTTGTTATACTCCTTGGAGTCTGTGGAGTAAGGTCATCATGTTTGGCACTTGGTGAACTGAGTATAACGCACTTGCATAGTATCTTCATTATGTTCTTCGTGAGCTCCATAGAAAATGAAGATAAAAGAAAGCGTATTCTTTTTAGAGCTACCGCTATAACTTGCATCCGAAAGCCTACAACGTAGTGTTCAACTAGCATAAGATCCAGCTCTGTCATGCATTCATATGTGGCACTTGTCATCGAACTACCTTGTCGCTGAATCCTGAGTCCGATAGTGTTCATTGTGCCAACCCCTTTTTGAGCAAAACCCTAGTCAGTCTCTCGATGAATTCCACGCTGGATATTTATGTTTTATCAACAACAATTAATACAACGAATGGGAGCGATAAAATATCTCAATGTACGCATAATTGCGTTGATCGAGCAGCTTAACGACGGATGCAACGATTACGACCAGTTACCCCATGCATACGGTATCAACTTGGACGCGTGCCAGCTACACGGTTACATCCGGAGAATTCTGATGCTATCAGCAGACTGTATGGACTGCATGTGTTTTTACGATCACTTTGATTGTCAGCGAATGCGCAACGGAGCCGTAACATACGTATTGAGACGTTAGCACAATCAACTCACTGCGATTGCGTTCTAGGCTGAAATTAGGCGGCATTTAGTTTGTCTTAGCTGAGGCGAACCGTATTTTGGAGACAAATGAGATACGCACCTGGTTGAGTGTGCGTACCGTAGATTCGCTGGATTTTTCCGCGGATGGCTTGCAAGGACGCTTTCGCAAAAAGCCTCAAAGGCTCGAGCAGCTCGAGTGATTACGCGTCAATTACAGTCGATTATGCTCTTACCGAGTGAGCAATACAGGATGGCGAACGACAGATGAAGCCTCTTACAGCGGTGCGCCTTTTTTGGGTGGCTAATAACGAGCACTGATTAGACCCTTTACACCACCGACTCTTTTGGGTTACCTCTTCAGATACTGTAGCGCATTCGTCTCTAAATTAGAATACCATGTAGTAGGGATGGATGGGATAAGTACGATTTATTTTTCCTTCGAAATCTGAGACGCTGCATCAGTAGGAATTTTTTGAAGTGGATTTTTAGACAAAGCGGCAAGCAGAACAATGTGGACAATCAATATTGAAATTACCCCAGTCCATTTTCAGAGCCTAGCGTAATGATTGTAGCTCATCTCTTGAGTAGATAGCTTACTAAGAAAGCCGAGGGACCGTTAAAATACTGAAATGTTAGAAGAAACCCGACAAATTGTCCGGGTAAGCGAAACTGAACGTAATTGCTCTCACTTTCACATTAATCGTATGATCTATGGCCATTGCTCTAGAAAGCTGAAAATCTCCAAATAACCGCTATAAATTGAGGTCTCCTTTTCCGGTGCACCTGTTGTGGTAAGTGGATCGCATAAATCATCTTATTTGACACAAGACAACGAGAAAAAATTCTTCGCTAAACCTACTGACATATATTAGCCTTAGACTATGTTGACCATACCAAATACACGGTCCTAGAAGCAGGTCAAGCTATTCAGTCAACGTTCAATCGCGTCAACTCAACGCACTAGTTATGTCAGCTCTACTCTCAATAGAGCGATGGGTGAAATAAGGAAACAGGGAAGTGCACCATCATTCAATTCTACAAAATCTTCTCAAAGCGAGTAGAAAATGGCGAATGGTTTATATGAACGCAGAGGTTAAGAATATTGTAGTGAATGAGGCAGTTCAGCGTAACTTCTCAAAAAAGCCGGTATAGAATCGGGAACAGTTCACTGGAGACCAAATGAATGTAGTTTTCTACCGCAAAAATCAATAGTTTGTAGATAAGTTCAGTATTGACATCTTTTCCATACGAGAATTCTTTCCCACTATTTCACTCTCAAAAGACGCTAATTACCTTAAATCTCTAAGAGTTTGAGATCGCGGACGCATCATTGATACACCATTTAGGACATTACTGTACATAGCGGTGAAGAGTCATTCAATAATTCCAGATTTTGAAGCGGAATACAGGCAAACCGTTCAAGTTTGTGAATTTTAGAAAGATCTTACCTGTTGTAGTTTCATAAATTCATATTGTCTAATTGTAACTTTTCTGTTGCTTTACATTCAATTCTATGGTTGAAAATTGAGCCTGTTGTGCGAATTCGTCTGTAGCAAGTACATACACTTACTTCACGCCAATTCAGCATTAACGAATAGTTTTTTGACAGGGACTAGTATATACGCTGTTCCTTCACTATATGGAGCTTCTCCAATAGTCGATTCATTTCTATGCAGCAAGGGGGTTGAAAAGGCAGAGAAGAATTCTGGAGTACTTTCAGCAGGTTCACGTTTTTTTATTCTGGTCTTAAGGATTGCCTAGTTGCTGAAAACTATCTGAATAACTCGAACTTGGTCTGTAGCTTTCAGCGAAAATGATTCTGAACAGAAAGTCCTCTTTTGAGCCTGCAGCCAATAAGAGCCTTGGAATGAAACTAAGTTTCAGTAAGAGATTACAGAAGTTTTCAAGTGGAGATACCCGAAAATTCCTGAGCCCATGCCATCATTAATCCTTGTTAATCCGTTGACACCAAGGTGCTATAGGTCAGACAAACTACATGATATGATTAAATGGCTTACGGTAGGGCGATAAATGACGCAACTGCGGTTGCGCAATCGCAACTGCGACAGGTTGCGACTATTGAAATAAGTCGCCTCGTTCGCGTAAGTGTCATGTCCGTGTTCTCTCGAAGCTGACACTTCAAATGAACTGTGATGACTTATGTAAATGGGCTCGGAACGCGGGATCAATGGAATGCATCGAGGCCCTGTAAGGTGATCTCTTGAGAGCAGGATAACCTGCTGAAGGTCATGCTCAGCCACCCACGATGGACGTGCAGCTGCCCTCTTAGCAGACACTCCTCAGAGTGAGATTTGTTTGACAAAGTAGCTGAGAAAATTATGTGATCATACTGATTTTTGTGCTGCCCATGTAAGTTTACCCTTTGTAGTCCTCAATTCAATGCAAATCGTCTATTTGGCGACTTACCAAACGATTTCTAAATAGGCACCCAAGAGCATTTTTTAATTCTTTCTGATTACCCGCTTTTGCTCAGTCCAAAAGTTCTTTGCATTATGAAGGACTTCTGAATTTGAGCAAAAGCGAGTAATCAGAAAGAGTTTCTCCTTGGCTTATAAAAATACTGCTACGGTATCTAAAGTATCAGATGAAAGGACACTGCCAGTAGTTTTACTCCTAGCTAATTTTTGATTCTTTTACTATATTCTGTAATCTTCATCATCACCCGAACAACATATTTTCCGAAAGCGGTATCTTATGTTTAGCAAATTAGACGAACAAGTTAAGGATCCCGTTTTCACGCAAAAAACTTGTCCTTTCTTGTTTGTCATGCGTTTGGTACAGTTTTTCAGTTTGGTACATCTTTCACATCCTAGCGAGAAAGGAATTTGCAATGAAACTTCTAATTTTCAACAACATGGAAAATGCAAATGGCAAAGGCATAGGCAAATGTAAGATTTTTGGCAGACTCCATTTTTTGCGATTATTTGGCACATGTTCACGAAGTTCTCGATTAATCTGATAACAGAGTAGGCCTTTTCAAAAAAGACTAAAAGCTTCGGTCAAAAAAGCAGTCTGCTCTGATAGCTTGAACCCATGCAACTTCATATGATGAAGTTGTAGAAATCGCGTCGTCGTCAGTGTTTCAAATATGGCAACTTTGAAACAAGGCTGTCCCTTAGACCTCAAAAAAAAGTTCTGATTACCATTAAGTGATTTCTTTTTTTCCCATCGCCATTTCCCCATACAAGACATGCGAAAGAGGACGCGCATAGCTACGATCCAAAAAAACCAAGCGATAATTGGGTGGCTCGCTATGTCAACGAACCTCTATTTGGTGCAAATTGAAACCTCCAAAAGGAATCTATCCCACCACTCTCTTATTACTCCCGGAGAGAGGCTGATAAACGGTAAAGCTTTATCCGCAGGCAAATACACGAGTATAAGGTTCAAAGCGAGATAAACTCATCTGGAGGACGCCAAAAAAATACATCAAACTAAATCCAACCACAACGAATGAAATCAAGAAAATCGCTTAACAAAGCGGTATAGAACAATGTGAGTACGCTCTCTCTAAAAGAAATTCAGATTTGCATGATAGTGGAGCATTTTTGCACCTCAGGCGAGGAGTTGCTATAGTAGGATGAAGACGATGAGATTTCAGCTCGAGTATGAGCATTTATGTGGTGAGAGATCACTAGCTGAACAAGAGTGCTGCTGCTGTTTTGCTGGGAAGGAGACTCGTTGTATTGAACTTCATAAGGCCCTGGCTGGAGCATGGCTCGTAATTGCTCGAGTTTCTCACCACTTCACGCAAGTCTCCATTTTGACAGTTTGCTTAGATACGTGAGGTCGCGGAACTCGATGGCGTAGTTGATTGAAGCCTTAATTCACCTGGAAGAACTGTTCATTAATTGAAGTTCAAGTTTTGAAAAAAGGTAGCTTCTGTAGACGTGGGATGGAAGCACTCATAAAAAGTAGAAATAATCAGCTAACTCTTAGGTTTTTCGAATTGTTTGGATAGAAAAGTAGGCAAAAGTGAGATTTTGCAACATAGCCAACCTGATCGACTCGTTTGGGTTCCCTTTCGTTCCTGTGCAATTCCTGCGGAACAGGCTTAGCGAGTTGGTGAGAAGGCATGATCGGGTGCAATTCAAACGGTACAATGACCCGGGGATGGGCGGAGCGCCTTGCGAGGAGGGTGTGGCTCACATATTAGGCAAATCAGCAATGAAATTATTAGGTCGTCGCGGAAGTTCGTTCGCACCGTTTTCAAAAATTCATAACTTCTAATTTTTCCAATCGAATTGACCGCTTTTATTTTTATGTAAAGAGTAAATCATGTTCTTTATAACGACATCTTAGCCGCTTACTAAAGATCATCTGCTGCATAGATAGGAGCGATGAAAGGAAATTACTCAAGTTTTGAACTTCTTGTATAGGGTCATAAAAAATTTGAAAGTTGCAATAAAAATCGGAGTAGTCGGTATTATAGGTTCTATTACCAGCCTTTCTAACTGTGAAAGCCTGTACTGATCAAACATTTCCATGAAAAGATATGATTTTCATTACAAAAATGCAACTTTGCTTTATTTTGGCATTTTTCTCGCAAATCATAACTTATGATAGAGCCGTTTGATCAGCACAAGCTAGAATGAGTTTTTTTTTTCAGTATTTTCATTTATATTTCATTATTTTATTATTTTATTATTTCATATTTTCATTTATTTTATTTTTTTCAGATTATTTTTCAGTAATTAGTGATATCATGCCCAATAATACCGACTGCTCCGATTTTTATTGCCAGTTTTAGATTTTTTATGACCCTACACAGAAAATTCGAAATTTGACTACCTAATTTTTTTCTACCCCCCCCCCCCCTATCTATGCGAAAGATGATCAATAGTAAGTCGTCAAATTATATAAACAACATGATTTACTCTCTCATATAAAAATAAAAGCCGTCAAATCGGATGAAAAAATCAGAAGTTATTAATTTTTGAAAACTGGGCGAACAAACTCTCAAGACGACCTAATACATCGCGAAAGTACTTAGAATTTATTGGGCATGATATCACTAATTTCTGAGCTGTTCACTTCCTGCATTATTCCAAGTTATAGCTCTGGACTATTGTAGATCACGTGCGACACATTCCCTTGAATTTTGGGTTCAAACGATGCCTATTGCCTTTTTAGAGAAGATGCGAGAGTGTAACTATTCGCAGATGATTGTTAGATCACTAGCTTTCCAAGAAAGATCTTCATGGAGTTCTTAGGTCGCAGAGGAAGAACCTTTTTTTTAGATAACACGAGATTTTTTCCCATTAGTCTTTTAAAACTCTAGGTACTCTCTCATGACTAAGCTCGACAGTTCTATGGCTTGCTGGTGCCTCAAGAATTAGCATAAATGCATGTCAACAAATATAAGCTTAATATTGGCCTTTATGTAGAGAGACATAATACACATGGATAGCGGCACGCGAACATCTCTAACGATCACACGAAGCAGGAGACTCGAGACAGCAACGGACCACGAGGGGAATTTAGCCGCCACAGATAAATTCATCGTGACGATAGGATAGCTTTGATGTCTCAATTAGAGCACGCGTTTACGTGCTCGTCTACAACCGCTGATCGATGTTTGAGATAGGCGAAGTCCCGCAATCCGAAAAGTGGCACCGCATTCGTAAATCAATTGAGCACGAGTTACTCCAAGAAGTCTTTCCTGTGCTGCTAAGGGAGTAGGGGTCATTGAGTTGAGGGGTCATTGAGTTATGGCAGAAACTTTAGTAGCTCAAGTTTGAAGATGTCGCTGTTGTTGATTAACCAGACGAATAAGGTCCATTTGATATGCACAACGGTAAGAAACTCCAAAGTATTCCGAAACGCTAGACGAATGCTTCAAAGCCTATAAGCGGCTACTGTCAACATACCATTTGATTCAACTGGCTTGGCATCGGCAAAGGCAGGGCTTCGTGACCTAATTAAGGCTAGGTCATGATCAGAGAGCACTAGCGCGAGAGAGACGCAGGTGCGTCGCGGGCGCGAGCGGCCTCAATTAGATCGCAAAACCCCGCCCTAATGGTGCCAAGCCAGTTGAATCAAATGTTACTTATGCAAATCTAAGTGGTTGTAAATGACGGTCGAATAAGCGACATAATCTGACACATCGTCACAATGAATAAAGACTTGGCGCCGACTGCAACTAAGTCCGTAATTTGCATATGAAACAAAGGCAAGGACACGCACTCACTCGCCCACAAGAACAACAAACTTTCGCGCGCGCGAGGAAGAAAATCATGGCCAGATTCGGTCCCAAGCCGATGGACTTCCGGATTTTGAAGATGGTAATCGATGGAGATTGCGTGATGGCGGCGAGCAGGTGCTTGTCCTAGCATGAATTCCCGCCTTCAAGGAGCGGGTATGAGCCTCGGAGACGAAAAGGAGGGCGAAGGGTATTTACGGATTTTTCGCGATGCTGTGATTAGATTTTCAGTTTGAATCTGTGCCACTTACAATCTAAACCATCAGGGAGCTAGCCCGGTATATTTCCAAAACATTCATAAGTGAAAAAAATTTGGATCAAGGGACAATCTACAGTATGCGAAAGAGGAATTCTCTGAAGTTGCTGGAAGTATCCAAATGCGCTTGAGGTTATTTGTATCTACAGCACACGATGTTCCGTCTTTCTGTTTTGGGAATACTCAGATTTACTTCCACATATCTACTTGTGAAGGTATATGCATATCTACTTGTCATGGTATACGCAAATTTCGGGGTTTTTTAATCAGCATTGAGAAAAATGGGCTCAATAATGGGCTAGGTGCTTGAAAGAGGAAAAAAGCTGCGTTAAATACTTTTTAAAGTACTTATTTATTCCATACTATCTGACTTTGCGGGAAGGTTGAAATGGCATAAAAAGTTCTCACTTATTTTGACTCAACTTAGTATCTAATTTGTAGTCCGCTTTTTTGATTGAGATTTATATGTCCTCTATGCCATTTCACTGCAGTTTTCCTTGAGTGGGTTCCTCCTTAAAGGCAGCGTCCAGGCAGATCTGGACCTATGGGGCTTTTACGTGGAAAGTACTTTTGGGGCCCTAACTAAGGCACTGCCCAAGCGGCAGCTCGGGTAGTGCTCTAATGGCTGAGATATTCCCCTCGAAACTGGCCCCCGCGAACGTATTCGCATGGATTCATGGCAGTTTCGCGCCAGGATCCACGCTTTGCGCCATGAATCCATGCCTTAGTTAGGGCCCCAAAAGTACTTTCCACGTAAAAGCCCCATAGGTCCAGATCTGCCTGGACGCTGCCTTTAATGTGTTAGAAACAATCAGGCAATTTTCCATTTGTAGCGTACTCTCCCAACCGTGCCATCTATGTGTGCATATAGTAGCACTCGCGGCTTACCATTATCCCCTGATCCTCAGCAGCTCCTGAGCACTTAATTACAGTGGAGGTAACGTTTTTCGGATTTATGAGTACGGCAAACATTGCGTCGCATGTGCCACTCTAACAAACTTATTCCTAACGAGGTTACATAAGAGCCGTCGGATTGGATGACTCGTTCGGCAAAGGCTACCACGGGTCATCATTGCAGAATTACCGTACGTGTCCATAAAGCACAGTAAAGTAAGTGTGGTACTGTAGGATCTACCATTTAAAGGCAGTGTCTCACCAAAGTTGAGGTCGCGGGGATCTTTACATATTCTATTATAGGGACCTCTAAATAGGCCATTGCAACAGGTCCTACTCAATTTGACCCCCTCTACGCTGAGAAAAATTCGCTCAAATTGGTACGCGGAGAGCGAGTTGGTACGCGCGGATGACTCCTTCGGTCTACCCCCTTACGCGTTTGAACATGTCCCTCCACTTGGCATCCACCTCCCCTCTGTTGCTGCCACTGTGGCTGAGGCTGAAGTTGGAAGGTACAAGTCGTCCACGTTGCTTCCGCGGGGCCTCCAGAAAACGGGGTTTTTGGGAACTTCGTGCGATTTCAAGCCCATACAGTGCTAGACAGGGTCCGACAGGCTTGCAAAATGCAAAAATTTCGGCAACTAAATTTTGGTGAGACACTGCCTTACGTTTAGAGAGACAGATGCGAGTTCTTTTGACGCTGATGCTGTAACTTCTATTGCTTTTTGCGTGCACAAGCATCAAGCTGTGTCCTTACGTTTCCTCTTGCGCAAAGACTTGCGCGAGCCGCAATTACAATTCTACTTCTACCTCAGTTGCGGTTCCTTTGGAGATCAGCCTACCACAAGCAGTGCATCAAAAAGTCGAATGATGCGCTATTAATTGGTTGTTGCGGTCAATCGGCAATCAAAAAGAATCTGCTGAAATTAGCGATTTTTGCCAGGAGCGAGGTAAGCATGTGTAAGAACGCTGTGATAGCTCAATACAGCTCCTTAGATACACATGTGAAACAATAATCGAAAATGACGGAAGCTCCCAAACAGGGTTTCATTTTCATCATATTCATCATTTTCTTCACGAAGCACTGGCAAGAAATTTAGAACTCATCCAAAGCACTCCTTTATTGATGTATTCGATCATCATTTTGATAGTAGAAATGATTCGAACACTGTTTGAGATAACCTTCCAAACTCAAGCTCAGTTAAGTTATTTGCACCAAATTTCTTATTCCACAGCGCTGCGGAAGTCTCAAATCTCAAACTGGAACCCAGGTCTCAAATCAATAACATGTACTTTTTGCACCTTAGACACTTAAAATCAGGTTATAGTGCCCCGGCGAATTCCTCTCGGATGTGACGGATCTCGTACAACAAAATCATTCCAACTGTTGCAGTGAGTGCGTTGAACACCAATTTTCGCTCGTTTATGTGCATTGCGAACCCAGCAGGAGATTTTCCAACCATTCCATTCAATGAAGAAAACGACCTCATTTGCCCTGATGACACATTCTAGGAAAAAATCGTGTCCAAACCGAACCACCTCCAAGCTTCCCACGTCCATTTATCCGAGCACGAATAGCGGTACGCTTACCATATGCAGCCTGGCGCTGCAGTTGTGTCACTTCGATAAAGTCGACGTTTTTGCTTGTTCTGCTCAGCCAGAACAATGTAAGGCCAGCCGTGTTCCGATCACTGCGGTAACCAACAATCTGTGAGCCAACGAAAACGTCCGATGACTGCGGGATTTCGCGAACAGCTAGAGCACGTAGAGATGACGAATGGAAAAGCAATGTTTTCCTGGAAAGATGACCTCAGCACAGGCGCTGCACTTGATTCCTGACGGTAACGTATGTTCGCCATTGCGCAACGACGGCAATTCGAGATCCGCTAAAGGAAGCGCTCACGCTTCAACGCCGCCGCAGAGACGAACACTTGATGAGGACAGCACAGGGCTCGGCACGAGCTGGCACCAGGGAAATTTCGAAACGAAGTCACGTTTGATCTTGTAAATTTCGTACGAAGTCAACGCGCATGCACACACCAAATTTGGTGTCATACTATTGCATTTTGGCTGAGAACGAGGCCTTTGTTTGTTGATGGACAGCATGCCGGTGGCATGCCGGCGGCATTCTTGCGGCACTTCGCCGCGGACCCCGAAAAAACGATATCCCCTTTGCATTGTCCATCAACAAACAAAGGCCTCGTTCTCAGCCAAAATGCAATAGTATGACACCAAATTTGGTATGTGCATGCGCGTTGGTGGACCGGAACTATAGCCCAAAAATATGTGAAAACTTATGTGAATGAAGGCTGTGCCGAACTTTTTTCTGAATTAGCTGGCACTGTGCCAGCTGGGTGCCATCTGAGCTGGCACCGACATTTTGTTCACATAAGTTTTCATACTTTTCTACTTTTGTATCTATGCTGTAAAAGTTTACATACAGAAAAGAAACATTTTCATAATGTTTTCTTTTCAGCGTTTTATAGCAATTCTAAAATTACTCAGTCTGCTCCGTAATCGAAAAATCGGCATTTTCTGCTTCTCAAGATGTGATCCAACCACATAAAAAGCTCAGAAATTTGTGAAAAGTGGTTCCATGAAATCAGCATGCATGAAAACCCTACTACATACTTTTACAGAATCCAAAAATAATGACTTGTCTTCAAAACTGGTCAAAGGGGACTTCGTACGAAATTTACAAGATCAAACTTGACTTCGTTTCGAAATTTCCCTGGTGCCAGCTCGTGCCGAGCCCTGGTGCCGAGCCCTGGGACAGCACCTGAGCCGAGATCCAAGATTGCAGAACTGCACCGAATGACTGGAGAAAAGTGCATAAATCTCCATTGTCAGGGATCGCTAGAGTCAATATTAATTCACCAAGAATGTGTACCTTTTGCTTCCACATCCCTAGCAGAGTACTGAGGAGAAGAATAAGGATGCCATAACCACATTTGTCATCGATCAAGGAAATGTTCGAAGTAATATTATCACCTCTCTGAGATATGCAAATTACTGCAACGTTTTCGCAACTAAATTTCAATTTCATTTTCAAAAGGTGTCATCATCAAGAACTTTGAGTTTGTCGCAGAAGCATGGAGATAAACCACTTCTGTCATTATAAGAATAAGAGATACTCGAGTTTTTCATTTCGAGGGTTCAATTCCACATGGTTTGATGTTGCTTGGGCGCGACACATAGATAAACTAAAATTCATGCCACCCAATAAAACATCAAAGCAGTAAAGCCCATGGAACATTAGCTATATGGAACTTAAAGGCAGTGTCCGAGGCAAAAATTCCATTTTGAGATTTTGTGCTTACCCGGGTCTATTTGCTACACTGAATCCGGAAATGCCATTGGAGAGCGCGAAAACGGAGAAAAACGGCTCTATATAACACAGGACGGAAACCAGCAGGTGGGCGGGGTCTTCCCCATTCTGAATTCATGCTCCCAGCTTCCGGACCGGTTTCAAGTCAATCATTCGCACTTGGCCGGTAGCGATGTTAGGACGGCTAGCGGAATCGAGACCGCTCCGGAAGCTGGGAGCGTAAATTCACAGTGGGGTGGACCCCGCCCGATTGCTGTTTCCCTCCTGCGTTAGAGCCTTTTTTGCCGTTTTTGCGCTTTCCAGTGTGGATTTTCGGATTCAGCATGTCGAATAGACCCGGGTAAGCACAAAATTTTAAAATTGAGTTTTTGCCCGGACACTGCCTTCAAGCAAAGTGAAGTACATACAAGTGGTGATGAATCTGCAGATGGAAAGAAAGCACTACCGGCCTTCTATTTGCTACACTTCTTCAGCACTCTATTATCCTTTTGTATACTTGGAGCCAATCACATGCAAAAAAAGGTTTGCAAAAAATTTCAAAAAATTTTTTGCAAAGGTTTGCAAAAAATTTCAATTTGCGCAGTGTCCTTTTGACTCAAAAGATAACTGTCAAGCACTGATACAGTCATAGTCGCATCAATCTCAGGAGAAGACTACAAAACTTCTTGTGAGTATTCCAAATAACTGCCGTTATATCGCAAAGACCGTTATTGTGTCAATGGAAATATTAAAATGGTTTGACTTACGCACTCTTTTGGTTATACCTACTTTTTTCTAGTCGATAACAAAGGGATAATCCGTGACTTTTGGAACAGGAAGCAATCTATAATTACCAATAATATTTAAAGGCTAGAAGATAAAAGAGAAAAATAATCCACAGACATCCATCAGTAAATTTTTACTCGACACAAAAACACTCACAGTTATTTACAGCCGTATTGGCTGTAGGCTGACCGAGTCATATATCGTGATAAGCTAGAAATCCTCTGCTCCTTTCTGCTACCGGTCTTGTAGTAAGTACAGTATATTTAGTCACCGTAGTCGATATGCAAACACCGGAAGTCTCTGCAGTTAAAGTCAACGAAGATGTTGATTGGTTCGTTTGCGATCAGCTCACGGATGAGCCGATCGTCAGCTGATCGGCAACGGTTGCAACGTTCAGTCAACATTCTGTCGCATTAGTTATGTAACAGCAGATGGTGACAATACATTGGCGATTAAGCAATGCACGTAGTGCCCGTACCGGATCCACAGGGATTCCACTACTCTCCGGGAACGGTCAAGTGTGAAATGCGGAAGAGGTGAGGAATGATCCTGTTCGCTCATTCATCGGGTGCACTGACCTCAGTTGTTTTGATCGATCTCGTTTCGCGCTCCAATCATTCTGATTGTTCCAATCATAATGCTTGCATTCCCACTGCACTGCTCAGCCAAGTGAATGCTGATTGAGCTCTCCAAGGTTCAGGTCTCGAATAAATATTGCACTGGTATCTCATGCAATGTTTATGATAGCCAATGTGTCTTTGTAAACCGTTCTATTGCAGTGATTTTGATACAGAAATCGAGAGTTTGGACAGCAGAGTTCGGAGATTGTTTCTCTTATGTGCGGAACGGCTTTGCTCGAGATTATGTCCTTTCTGATGCAAAAAATTGAGCAATTATGACAAAATTTATAGATATAATGTAGAACAAAACCAAAAGTCTCACAGAGAATGCCTTGGGTCTTACACTGCTGCTTCCATATAAAGCATAAAACTTTCTCCTGAACTTTCAAATCTACGCAATCAAATAAATGGACCTAAAGAATTATTCAAAACTACTCTTTCAAAGCATCAAGAATAATGTATAAGAAAGACGGAAAGAAGCGTTCCATGTTTCCGAGCCAAATACGTCTCATCCGAAAAGGCCACTTCGAAAGGCCACTCCTTCGCTAGATCCCATCCCCCTATAGTTTATACTTGCAAATATTCGCATATTTTCAATTCCAGACTCAGCCTTCGACAAAAATTGATTTGAATGGAAGTATTGTTCAAAAGTATGAAGTCAGAGACCACCTTATTATGCGTAAGCATCGCTACTTTCCATGCAAAATGTAACTAATACTCTTGAGCTAGCATATAGTACGCACTACAACAGCCTTTATTTGGTGCGTTCATGAACGAAACTTATGGCAATTTTGGTTTAACTTGCTCGCCTTGTTATCTCCTTGGAATCTGTGGAGCAAGATCATGTTTGGCACTTGCTGAACTGAGTATAACGCACTTGCATAGTATCTTCATTATGTTCTTCATGCGCTCCATAGAAAATGAAGATAAAAGAAAACATATTCTTTTTAGAGCTACCGCTATAGCTTGCATCCGAAAACCAACAACGAAGTGTTCAACTAGCATACGATCCAGTTCTGTCATGCTTTCTTATGTGGCACTTATCTCGAGCTACCTGGATGGTGAATCCTATGTTGATTTGTTCATTGTGCTGATCCCTTTTATGTCTAAAAATGCCATGATGTTTGCTGAGACGCAAACGTCAGTCTCTCAATGAATTACACGCTGGATATTTATGTTATATCAACAGCAATTAATACAGCGAATGCGAAGCGATAAAATATCTCAATTACGCATAATTGCGTAGATCGAGCAGCTTAACGACGGATGTAACAATTACGACCAGTGGCCTCATACATACGGTATCAACTTGACGAGTGTCAGCTACATGGTCACATCCGGATTCTGATGCTATCAGCAGTGTGTGGACTGCATGTGTTTTTACGATCACTTTGATTTTCATCGATTGCGCAACGGAGCCGTAACATACGCATTGAGGCGTTAGCGCAATCAACTCACTGCGATTGCGTTCTCGGCTGAAATTAGGCGGCAATTAGTTTGTCTTAGCTGAGGAAACCCGTATTGTCGAGACAAATGAGATACGCACCTGGTTGAGCGCGTACCGTAGATTCGCTGGATTTTTCTGCGAATGACTTGCAAGGGGCGCCTTCGCAAAAAGCCTCAAAGGCTCGAACAGCTCGAGTGATTACGGGTCAATTACAGTCGATTATGCTCTTACCGAGTAAGCAATACAGGATGGCGAGCGACAGATGAAGCCTCTTACAGCGGTGCGCCTTTTTTGAGCGGCTAATTACGAGCACTGATTAGACCCTTTACACCACCGACTCTTTTGGGTTACCTCTTCAGATACTGTAGCGCATTCGTCTCTAAATTAGAATACCATGTAGTAGGGATGGATGGGATAGGTAACGATTTATTTTTCCTTCGAAATCTGAGACGCTGCATTAGTAGGAATTTTTTATAGTGGGTTTTTGGACAGTGCGTGCAAGCAAAACAATGTAGGACAATCAACATTAAAACTACTTACCCCAATCCATTTCCAGAGCTTAACGGAATGATTCTAACTCATCTCTTGAGCAGATAACTTACTAAAAAGCCGAGGGACACCGTTAAAAACACTGAAATGTTAGAAGAAACCCGACAAATTGTCCGATTAAGCGAAATTGAACGTAATTGCTCCCACTTTCACATTAATCGTATGATCTATGGACATTGCTCTAGAAAGCTGAAAATCTCCAAATAACCGCTATAAATTGAGGTCACTTCCGGTTCACCTGTTGTGGTAAGTGGATCGCATAAATCATCTTATTTCACACGAGACAAGAGAAAAAATCGTCCGCTAAACCTACTGACATATATTATCCTTAGACTATGTTGACAATACCAAATACGGTTCTAGAAGCAGGTCAAGCTATTCAGACAACATTTAATCGCGTCAACTCAACGCACTAGTTATGTCAGCTCTACTCTCAATAGAGCGATGGGTGAAATAAGGAAACAGAGAAGTGTCTCATTATTCAATTCTTACAAATTCTTCTCGAAAGTAGAGAATTGCACGTTTAATGGACGCAGAAATTGAGATTAATGAAGCAGTTCAGCGTAACTTCTTAGAAAAGCCGGTAAAGAATCGTATTATACTTCACTGAAGACCAATTGAATGTGATGTTCCACCGCAACAATCCATGGCTTGTAAATATGTTCAGGAATGATATATTTTCCACACGAGATCTATTCCCCACTATTCCACTTCTAAATAATGCTAATTATTAGGTCGATCTCACCGAAGTTGCAGGAAACGCTTTGTAGGGAAGTTTACGTGGCTATAAATTCGACATATGAAAACGCGATTTTAAAATAATTGCACGACTCATTGTGTAGGTTGAAGTTCGTAGGGCGCTTGCTGAAGCATGACTTGTATTGCTCGTAGTGTCTGGTCGCATCATGCAAAGTTTCCACTTTTGACAGTTTTTATTTAGACCCCTGAGATCGTGAAACTCTGTGGCGAAGCTGACTGAAGCCTTAGTTCACCTAGAAAATTGTACTCTGATTATAGGTCAAGGTTTGAAAAAAAGGTCGTCGGGGCAGACGTTGGAATGGAACCACTCACAAAAGTAAAAAAGTAAAAAAAAATCTTGGACTTTTCGAATGGTTTGTAGGGGAAAATAGGGAAAAGCGATATTCTGCGACATTACCAACCTGGTCTACTGTTCGCGTTCCAGCGCAATTTTTGCGAAACAAACTTAGCAGTTTGGAGAGAAGGCATGGTCGAGCGCATTTAATGGCACAATGACTTTTGCGGATGGGCGAAGCGCCATATGAGGAGGGCGTGGTTCACGTAGCATGCAAATCAGCAAAATAAGTATATTGCGAAAATAATTAGAATTCATTTGAGCAGGATATCATTAATTTCTCAGGTATTGTTCACTTCCCGCACTAATTCACCTTAAAACATTGCAGAAATAGCGGAGCGAAGTTTTCTTGATTTTTTAGTTGCAACCGAAAGCGATAGCTCTGGGACGATTGTGGATCCACGTGTGACTCATTCCTCTGAATCAGGGCTCGGCACGAGGTGGCTAGATGAAAATGCAAAAAACGAAGTCCCCCTTGACTTTTGGGTATTTTTACGAAGTCCCCTTTGACCCCCCACCATATTCCCTAAAAATCCTCCAAAAAACGAAACGTCGACTAAAAAAAACGTCGCCAAATCGCCAATTTTGCGTGTGTCTTCGGTCACAAAAACGAAACCCCCTTTGCTTTTCGTCCCAAAAACGATATCCAGCTTGCTTGTAAGCCACCTCGTGCCGAGCCCTGCTCTGAATTCTGAATTCGTAGCGAACGGTGTCTATGGCCTTTTTAACAGAAAAATGCTAAAATCAAATGTAACGTGGTAATCGCAGTTGATTGTTGGAACACTAGCTTTTCAAAGAACATCTTTACAGGAACTGAGATGATACGAAATCAAATTTCTATAGTTCATCTTAAAAAACTTTGATATTGAAACTAGAACTAACAATAATGCTAATCTTACTAGAGTACTCTGTCACAACTGTGATTAGCAGTGTCATGGCTTGCTAGTCAAGAACTAGCATAACTGCATTGCAACAAAAGTAAGCCTAGTACTCTCTCACAAATAGAGAAACATAATACTAGGGTAGGCAGCACGCGAACATATGTAAAGATCTCACGTTCAAGCAGTGGACTGCTCGAAACGAGCAGCCCATCGGCAGGGCGAATCTAGCTGCCAATGTTACAGTCTTGGCGGTCGGATGGCTTTGATGTCTCAATTAGAGCACGCGTTTACGTGCTCGTTACAACCACTGATCGATGTTTGAGATAGGCGAAGTCCCGCATTCCGAAAAGTGGCACCGCATTCGTAAATCAGTTGAGCACGAATTAATCCAAGAAGTCTTTCCTGTACCGCCAAAGGAGTCGTTAGAGGGTCATTAAATTACAGGGGTAGATTTTCTTGCTCAAGTTTGAAGGTATAGCTGTCTTGAGTAGACAAACGGTTCAGGTTGGGTGCAAAACGTGAACAGCGCATTAGATTCGCAATCGCAGTTGTAAAAGTTTCCAAAGTTTTTTTAGAACGGCGTAATATTAGGTTGTTCCGATAGTAAACACATTTTCTTTATGAATCAAAGTGCTTTTGTACTAGAAGGCGTACTATACTGTAAGGCAATGCAAGCTCTATAAAATAACCACAAAAAATCCACCTGTTGTAATCCAGCAGTTAGAGTCAAAAATCAGTACTTTCTACCGGCCTTCCACCTTGTCATCATACAGTAAACACACAATATATCGTGAACACATAGATTTTTTCCGCGGTTCGAATTAAGGAACGAAGATGGTTAGAAAAAGCAAGAAATTCGCTATTTTTTCGGAATTTTTATGCTATTGGTAATTCTCGCTCATGCACATACAGAGAGACTATCTTTACTAAGGCTTGCTCATGCATTCACATATGTGGGAGGAGCTGGTTGCGGATTTTGCCATTTTGTACTATCTTTTTTTTGTCGATTTTAAAGCGGAAAAAATTTCGGCAAATGCGTTTATGAATACTACTGAGTATCTTCTTTATGATGACCAATTTAAAGCCTCGTGCGATTTTTTTGCTTTTTTTTTGTTTTTCCAGGTTCGCTGCACATGATTTTAGGATTCAGGAGATTTCGGTGGTCATTCTGAGCTTACTTTATCGAACGGCGCCATAATCTGCTTGAAAAACAAAAACAGTCTGATTTATATTTAGAAAAGGGGTCTCGCAACAGTTTAATATTTTCAATATATAGCCACTCAAGCCATCCAGCAACTCCTAACAGCTGCTCCTCTCATGGATATCGCGGCTACTGTACAAACTTATGCAAATCTAAGTGGTTGTAAATGACGTTTGAGTAAGCGACAGTAATCTGACACATCGTCACTGTGAATAAATAAAGACTTGGCGCCGACTGCAACTAAGTCCGCTATTTGCATATGAAACAAAGGCAAAGACACGCACTCACTCGCCCAGAAGAACAACAAACTTTCGCGCGCGCGGAAGAAAATCACGGCCAGATTCGGGCCAGCACCGAAGCCCCGATGGACTTCCGGACTTTAAAGATGGTGATCGATGGCGATTGCGTGATGGCGGCGAGCAGGTGCTTGTCCTAGCATGAATTCCCGCTTTCAAGGAGCGGATATGAGCCTCACAAGCAAAATGGATAGCGGAGGGCAAGGTTTTGTTTTCATGCGCTGTACTGTCATTGAATCTCACAAGGGAAGGATACTACTTAGATTCGCCTACTGAGATGAGACACATACCTTTGTAATCAACTTAAAACGCTGATTCCGAATATGCTGTTCCTAGCTGCTTAGCGTTATTCTGAAGCGAGTTATGGTCTCTTTTCTATGCAAAGTTTGCGTGCTCCTCGAGCTACGGATGCTACGGTGTCGACGTCTAGGTGGTTTTGCAATTGTATAATGCTCCCTTTCGAGATCGAAAGAATTAATCTGATGCTAGTTTAACGTCCTAGCACTTTTTGTTTAACGTCCTAGCACTTTTTTCGAGCACATTCTTATCTATACGTTGTCTTACGACAATCAGAAGTTTGTTAAAAACTCACAACGGCAAGCCTAACTAGCATAACTCGCTCCGGATTAACGTTACGCACCTAAGAACAACATCAACACAGAATCAGCGTTCACATATATTTGGAATCAGCGTTCAAAGCTGATTCCAAATATATGTGTCTCATCTCAGGAAGCGAATCTAAGTTAGTATCTTTTCCTTGTCAGTTTGAACTTGTTGTATGAGATTAAAAAGTAAATCAAACAAGTCAAAATCATGATATCCGGATATGCGTTTCAAAGCTTGCAAGAAAATTTATGTTAAAAAAGCAAGAAAGTGCAGTGTACGCGATGAAAATTTTTATTCTACTGAATGAGGTGAAATACTCCCGAAAACTGACGATCCAACGATTCAAGTCATAAGTATTTGTGTTATAGGCAATCTTTCTCCTCAGCTTAGAATCCCTTGATTTCCTATATTTCACTTGCATCACTGCGTACGCATAAATGTTCGCCATTATTTAGCCGGTATTTTATAATATTTATGAACGTCTGCATTTCATTAACCAATTCTTCCGTATATGTGGAGCTGCTATAAGTCAAGCTTGCAACATAGAGAAAAACCGATCGTTCATTACGGATTACGGTACTGGTTTCAACATCAGCGCCAATACGCAAGCTGACGTTTCAAAAAATCTTCAAAAATCTGTCAAGTCGTGCACCAAAGTTCTCACACATACAAATTTCACCATCTAACTTCTTGAGAGCTAATGGACAAGGTGGTTTTTCTACTTATAGGCGGTCTTTCCCAACCATGCCATCTATGTACGCATATAGTAACACTCGCGGCTTACCACCTGTTATCCGCTGATCCTCAGCAGCTCCTGAGCACTTAAGTACGGTAGAGGTATCGTTTTTCGGATTTATGAGTACGGCAAACATTGCGTCGCATGTGGCACTCTAACAAACTCAATCGCTAACGAGGTTATATAAGAGCCGTCGGATTGGATGACGTCGTTCGACATGGGCTTATGGGTCATCAACATTTCGCAGAATTACCGAAGATGTCCACACACCACTGAGACGTAAGCCTGGTACACTGTAGCTAGTAGCATTAAACGACAGTTGATAGCGACAGATGCGAGCTCTTTTGACGCTGATGCTGTAACTTCTATTGCTATGCGCGCGCAGCAGCATGCGGTGTCCTTACGTTTCCTCTTGCGCAAAGACTTGCTCGAGCCGCAATTACGGTTCTACCTGGGTTGCGGTTTCTTTGAAGATCAGCCCACCACCCGCCGTGCATCAGAAAGTCGAATGGATGCGCTATTAATTGGTTGTTGCGGTCAATCGGCAATCAAAAAGAAACTGCAGAAACAAGGGTATTTTGCCAGGAGCTAAGTAAGCATGTGCAAGATCTCTCAATAATTTGGTTTGATTAGAAAATGGGAGAAATGATGAAAGCTCTCAATAAGATCCTAGATTCAGAAAGTAAGAGACAGAACCCATCTAAAGCACCATTTTGGTTGTTTGATCCTTTGATCCATCCTCAAGTTCTGCTACTGAAAATGCTTTAGAAATTGTGTGAGATATACTAGTAGTGTAAGCGCGTAAGCTCAATTGTATTAGGTTGGCGCAAAAATTATGGCCGTTTTTCCAAGCCGTTTTTCAGGACAACTTTTTTAATCGAAATCTCTCCCTTGAAACAGATACAGCGTACTGTTTAGAAGCTCTAATCATGCTTCGTCTGATGATGGTTGAACTCTGCGTATGGTCTCAACTGATAAAAAGTTACGGAGCTCCAAATACGCATCAAACTCCATTCAAAATCAGAATCGTCTGCATTCCTTTCCGGCCAGAATTCGAGAAATTGTGTGAGATAAAAGCTCTTCTCCAGAAATTTGAATAGTGTGTTTGTAAAATATTGTTTACGCTATGCACTCTAAACTATTTTCTTTGAGATTATTTACACTGGAATATCGGCACCTCAACATGGGTAGCCCCCTGCGGTCATTCCGTTACTCATAAAATTAATTTGAAAAAGGCAATCGTCAAGACTACGCTCAATTCTGTAAGCGTAAGGGCAGAGCACCCTGTTTGAAAATTTTCGGCAAAAAAAATAGCAGCTCAGTGCTTAGAAAATCAGAAAATCCTATAAGTCGGGACTTTGAAGAAAAAAAATGTTGAAAAAACAGACAGTTTTAAATTTCAATTTTTTACCCTTAAAGTCCTTCTCTAAGCCTAAGTCTAAGCCTTCTTTTGTTCTACTGTCTTGCTTCTACAAGATAGGCAACCTTATCATTATATTAACAAACTTTGAAGGGAGTTATGATTTGTCAAAAACAATTTTGGAAAAAACTTTTTTTGTTTTTCAATCCATAATCATTTGTTCGATTGTGACATGAGTATAGATGAAAGGGCGTTGTATTCCAAAAGGCTTATTGCTTCTGATGGTTTTTGCATTCAGAAATGTAGATTTTTCGAAGAGTTATAGCACGTAAAGTGAGAATTCGCAAAATGGACATTATTTTGCATCCAGCTGATATCTGCAGAAGATTTTCTTCTATAATTATCTGAAATCCGTTCTGAATATATGTCAGAAACATAATTGAATCGCGAAGATGTACTCGTTCCTGCTTATCGGTTAATCCTGGTAAGAGTAATAGTTGAAGATCTTGGGACTCGGATTGCTAATCAGCATTTTATAAGCAAATTACCAGCCATAACCGAAGATAAATGGATCCAGGCATAGACTGGATTCTCCTGATCTGGTTATTCAGGGCCCGGCATGAGTCCTGTTTCTAGGCTTTTTGAAAACGAAGACCGAAGACTTAACTTTTGCCACTCGAAGTCCTCTTTGACTCCAAAAACCATATCTGTAAAGAGCCCTTAGAAACGAAACGTCGACTAAAAAAACGTCGCAACTTTTTGCGTCTTTTCGGCCACGAAAACGAAACCCCTTTGCTTTTTCGCTTCAAAAACGAAGTCCAGCTCGTTTCCATAAGATCTGTGCTGGATCCTGATTATAGTCCCTTGCGAATATCCTCGCCATTTGGCTGATCCCAAACAACAAAAAGCATTCTCAAACAATTCTTTCCATTCCAACTGTTGCATGAGTGTGTCTAACCAGGGCCCGGCACGAGTCGGTTTCTAGCGTTTCTGAAAACGAAGTCTTTCATGACTTTCGGAAGTTTTACGAAGTCTCCTTTGACCTATTTGCGTAGGAGAAGATGAAAACAAGAAAGAGTTACTACTCTGAAAGATAAAAAGTGAGATAAGAGTGAAAATCCAAATTGGAGCTGAGTACTACGCATGCACAAGAATTTGGGATTGGAGCGCGATTTACAAAGCGATATATGAGAAAATGAAGGCAAAAAACAAAGGAAAGGCAATGATATGAAAATGTTTTCATGCTTAAGGGTAGATTTTTGGCCGGGGAATCCGTCCATGATAGAAAAATCCAAAACTTATGTGAAGTGACAGAAATATATGCTCCAGACGATCTCAGATCGTCTGGTGGCCGTCTGGAGACGATCTAATCTTGGAAAAGGTATTACTTCACATAAGTTTTCAAACCTTTTTACATAACTCTTTTGCAAATAATTTTTAATGTATACAGTACAATTTTGGTGTCATATAACTTTCTGTGCACTGTAAACAAGCAATTTGTTTATTTTGGCCTTGCTTTCAAATTGCGCGCACTTTTCGCCATACACGATAGAGCATGTCAATCGTGTGATAACCTGTTTGAAAAGCTTGTATTCGACTAAACGGCGCTTATTCTTGGTGCTGGGCCCCGCATCGTCAAAAACGATATCTCCTTTGCTTTTTGCTCGAAAAACGAAGTCCAGCCTGCTTCTAGACGATCTATGCCGGGCCCTGTGTCTAACACCAATTTTCGCCCGTTTATGTGCATTGCGACCTCAGCAGGAGATTTTCCAACCACTCAATTCAATGAACAAAGCTACCCCATTCGCCCTCGTGACACTATCTAGGAAAAAATTGTGTCCTCGAAGCAGCTCCCAGCTTCCCACGTCCATTTATCCGAGCACGAATAGCGGTGCGCTTACCATATGCAGCGTGGCACTGCGATTGTCTCGCTTCGATAATGTCGACGTTTTTGCTTGTTCGGCTCAGCCAGAACAATGTAAGGTCAGCCGTGTTCCGATCACTGCGGTAACCAGCAATTTGTGAACGACGAAAACGCCTAATGAGTGCGGGATTTCGCGAACACGTAGAAAAGACGAATGGAATAACAGGGCCTTCACTGGGAAAGATGACCTCAGCGCAGGAGCTGCACTTGATTCCTGACGGTAGCGTATGTTCGCCGTTGCGCAACTACGGCAATTCGAGATCCGCTAAAGGAAACCGCTCACGCTTCAACGCCGTTGCTGAGACGAACACTTGATGAGGACAGCGCCTGAGCCTAGATGATCTCGATGAAGGATTTGCAGCAAAAGATGGGGAAAAGAGTGCTCATAACGTCAATGTGCAGAATTGGCAGAAAGTTGATACTAAATATAAATTGCTTTTTCTTCATCATCTTTCTTATGACCATGAAGGCTTTATGAGGGCTATCCTGTCATTTATCACCAAGAGAGATAAAATCATTTTCGCTTCAATCCACGCCACAAACACTTCTAGTACTCCCTTGTAAAAATTTTATATCCATTTTGCCACCATTCAACCATCTCTCATCATTCTTGCTTATCCAAAAAGTACAAACTTCAACAGCTTCAGAAACACCGTTTTTTTTATGTTGCCTTTAGGACATGCTTGAAACCTAAAACGCATTCTGATGCTGATTTGAGCGTTGATCTAAAATGTGGACATAATTCTATATAACCTGTTGTCATTGTTTACATGTAATTTATTTCTTCCTAGTTTAGCTGTAGCGAAATTTTGTGGTCATATGTAAAATCTAATCTACAACAGTAGATAAGCCAGTGAAACATGCACATATTCATCTGATTTATCTAAAAAAGGGTGTCACAAAAGTATGTATGCACTGTTTCATCGTCAATATTTCTTTTCCCAAAAAGTCTTTTGCCTACCTCCTGGCACAATTTTTAGAGCTGGCTTCAACTTAGAGTTACAGTATGGAGCGAATTACCGATCGGTCTTCATTACTGTAGGATAACGGTGGGAATTTTAAGAAAGGTTTTAATCCCTTGAAGGCCTTATTTCGCCTCAAGAAGCAGACCAACAACCCGGCAACTTTTATACTAGGCTATTTCAAGCCACCAAAACCAACTATGAAGTGAAGTTTGAACTTTACCGCAGCGCTTCCTTGATAAGTTATGCCAAGTAAACCGCAACAGCTATTTTTTTAAGCTTTCTAAAACCGTGATTACAATGTTTGAAAAGCTTTGCGAACTTGTAAAAGGTTGAATAATAAAATCAAGGTGCGCGAAAAGACACACCACTTTTCAATTTTTTTGGAAACTTTTTTCAAACACGATGGATCCACAATGACGCGGCAAGCTGAAAGGTCCTACCGTAATCCTACAGTAATGAAGAGGTATCGGCGATTCGCTCCATACTGCAAATCTAAGCTGAAGGACAGCTCTGAAAAAAATGCTTCAAGGTTGCCAAAAGACTTTCTGGGAAAAGAGATATTAACGATCAAACATTGCATACATACTTTTGGGACACCCTGTGTAAATAAAACCGAAACTCTGTAAATTTGTTCATTAGTAAGGTGGCTTATAGACTCTTTTCTGTGTGAACCGATGAGGCTAAAATTCGTCCCTCTATAAGTAAGGCACAGCGCACAAGATAGGCTATATTTTGCGACGATTTGTTGGACCTTCTAATCGATTTATTGACTTGTTCACTTACATCGATGGTTCACCAACCATTGTTGGATCATTTCCTCATAGCCAAGTAAGTCGGGGATATAGTTCATTTACATTTCTCGGCGGAAGAATCCGGTGTTTCAGGTCAGCAAGGAGGACATATCCTATCACATATTGGTCACAGATATGGAAAAGGGCGGTAAGTCTCAACGTTACGATTAATTAGCCCAATTTCCGGGCGGGACCGGACGCCATCTAGATGTCCAAAAAATTGAAAGAAAATTTGAGAAGAGGAATCTGGAATGAAGTTTCGATGATTTTAGCCGTTGCGCACTTCCAAACATCATCTAGAGTTTGAATATAACCGAAAATTACAGCAACGTTTCGCTGCTAAACTTTTGGCGTATTCGCTACTCTTTCTGCACAAATTTTCTAAAATGATGTGAACAAAAACATGAGAGTTAGTATAATACTAATCAATGTGTATGTATTGTATGCAACGGATTGCTATAGCTTTCGGTTTTTCATGTATGCATGATGATTTGAGTTTGTCTTTTTGCAGGATACTTCTGATTATTTCATATCTACCTAAGCTGTGTTCCAAGATGCTAAGATCCAGCCCCTCTTTGCACGCTCTAGTGCGCTGACACTGTAGACACCAAAACGGTTACAATTTGATATGCATAATGTTTTATTGACACTATGATCAAGTCTGCTCTGAAAAAATGTACCAAAGGTTGCGAACTGGTAAACTGAAAGAACTCGTTGCGACGTACTCATTAGAAACTCAGTAATCTCCAAGATACAAGAAACATTATATTATGCAGACTGATGCGATCTTGTTTTTTTTTTCAATACGTGCAAAAGATATGTGACGATGAGGACAACGAGACCCTAGAATTCTCAAAAAAAAATCCACCAGCTCAGAATGCTAGAAATGCATGTGTTGCAGTCGCGGATTTCCCTCGTTTGTAACTGTGCTTAGAAAGACAGAGACTTTTACATCTGGAGGCCATGGAGAATGAATCTTTTGCTATGTCTGCCTCCAATATTGCGTCATGTTCTTTAATTGCTTGGTGAACGCTTCATGCTAAGATTTTGCAAAGGCATCCAAGTTCTCGGGACACTCAGTTGATCGCTACATAATTTCGCTTCCCAGTGAAACAATTCTGGGAAAAAAACGGCACAACAGAGTTGAAGATTATAAGCAATTCTGGGAAACTTATTCATCGTAGTCATTGAGTAAACATAGGCAGTCTCTGCAATAAAAGTCAACGAAGGTGTTGATTGGTTTGTTTGCGATCAGCTTACCAGAGCCGATCGTCAGCTCATCGGCAACGGTTGCAGCCTCAGTCAACATTCTATCGCATTAGTTATGTAAGGCAGATGGTGGCAATACATTGCCGATTAAGCAATGCACGTGGTGCTCTGCAAGATCCACCGGGATTCCACCACTATCCGGGAACGGTCAAGTGTGAAATGGGAAAGGTGAGGAATGATCCGACTCGGTCATTCATCGGGTGCACTGACCTCGGTTATTTTGATCGATGGTTTTGTGTTCCACTCAACCTGATTGTTCCCAATTGTAATGGTTGCATTCCCATTGTGCTGCTCAGCGAACTGGGCGGTGATTAAACGCAACTATTTATTCAAGTGAACATGAGAATTTCTCCAAGGGGCAGAATTAAATTCGAGTGTGTGTACTAAAATAATGTTTTTGTGAGATAATTGTAATTGCCGATGTAGCCTCGTAAATTGTTTGTCGCTTTGTTTTCAATCAAATTCAGAACTCAGTAAAAAACGAAATCTATCCTCTCATGTGCAGAACGGCTCTGATTCAATAGCCATGAGCATTTTATACAAAAAATGAGTTGCAAAAATTTTATCTTTTGCAAAAATTGCAGAAGATAAAATTTCTTTGTAGACTAGGATTGTAAGCGGTCATTGCATCGATTGCTCTGACATTTATCGCTGCTCCATTTGAAAGCACAATGAACTGCTGAATGATTTATACCCTAAAAAATTTCTTTTTATTCAAAAGAAAGGCATTTTAGCGTTTTATGCCCTTTAAGACGGACAGATATTCGAAAAGACCATTTCGACTAATTGTCTTTTTTCGATAGTCATTTCTCTTTGTTGTACTTCAAAAGTGGGAGATTTTGGATTTCAGTCTCACCACGGTCGTGATTGAGGATATCCTCCAAATAATTGCCTCGAGAGAGATCAGCTTATCAAATATAAGCATTTTACTGCGAGTTAGTAAAGGATAAAAACACATTGCAAAAGTCTTTACTTCATGCGTTCATAAACAAAATTAATTGCAATTTTAGTCTGACTTGCTTGGCTTGCAAAAACTTTCGAAGTTGTAAAAGAAAATGTCCAGCATACTTCAGAAAGCAAGGATAGTGTACCTACGTAGTATCTTTTTGATATTATTCACGAGCTTCACCAAAAATGATGAACGAAATTTGATTAGTTTTGCTAATACTAAATTCAAGCCCATTCTTCATGGATTTCGCTACTGCTCCCACTTGCATAGAAGCTCTACAAGCAACTTTCCTCGAATATACACAGGGAGAATCCAGTTTTACCGCATTTATTGTGGCATTTATGGTCAAGCTAGTTGTGCTGCTGAGTTTGAGTTACGATTGTGTTCATTGTGCTAATCCCTTTTACAGCCAATAATGCCACGACGCTAGCTGAGCCACAAACGTCAATCTCTCAATGAATTCCACGTGGATATTTATGTTATATCAACAGCAATTAATACAACGAATGCGAAGCGATAAAATATCTCAATGTACGCGTAATTGCGTTGATCGAGCAGCCTAACGACGGATGTAACGATTACGACCAGTCGCCTCATGCATACGGTATCAACTTGGACGCGTGCCAGTTACATGGTCACATCCGGAAAATTCTGATGCTATCAGCAGTTTGTGTGGACTGCATGTGTTTTTACGATCACTTTGATTGTCAGCGATTGCGCAACAGAGCCGTAACGTACGCATTGAGGCGTTAGCGCAATCAACTCACTGCGATTGCGTTCTCGGCTGAAATTAGGCCGCAATTAGTTTGTCTTAGCTGAGGCGAGCCATATTGTCGCGACAAATGAGATGCGCACCTGGTTGAGCTGTGCGCACCGTAGACGTTGAAATTTCCGCGGATGGCTTGCAAGGGCGCTTTCGCCAAAAGCCTCAAAGACTCGAGCAGCTCGAGTGATTACGGGTCAATTACAGTAGATTATGCTCTCACCGAGCAAGCAATACAGGATGGCGAACGACAGATGAAGCCTCTTACAGCGTTGCGCCTTTTTTGAGCGGCTAATTACGAGAGCAGATGAGCACTGATTAGACCCTTTACACCACCGACCCTTCTGGGTTACCTCTTCAGATATTGTACTACGTTCGTCACTAGGTTAAACTTCCTGTGATAGGAATAAATTACACATGTGCAGATTTGTGCGATGATCTTCAAAAAATTTGAGTCTTGCATAATAGAAATTTAATTTATAATTAGATTTACTGTATGAAGCAAATCACGGTTCATTTTTCATTACTGCAGGATTAAGTTAGGAACATCGACGATTTTATGCCATTAAGAGCCATATTTTGCCTCAAGAAAAAAACCAACTCTTCCACTAATTAAGAAAAGCCCTGATTTTGAATATGAAATCTGGACTTCAATGTTTTTCTTTTTCTAAGTTATTGCAAGTAAATGATAACAAATGTTTTTCAAAGTTTGTCAGAGATGTGATCACACCTATAAACCTCAAGATGTTGTAAAAAGTTGCGTAGAAGTCAGCATGAGTAAAAACCTGCTGCACAGTTTTCCGCTTTTTCGAAAAAACTTTATCAAGCGCCCTATTTACCACGATTCTGGATACTGGAGATTCCTTCCGTGAGCCTACAGTAACGAAGAAAGGTCGGTGATTTGCTCCGTACCGTAGATCTAACAAGGAAATGTTCAGAAGTCGAAGTGGCTAAACCAAAAAAGCTGCGTGCCATTGAATGCAGCATGAAACGCTGGCTACAAATCTGTCATTCTTGTCTCCTGAAAAATCTTAATAGACGAAATTACAGGCAGTTTCATTGCATGGAAATTGTGCACACAAACTGCGAAATTAGGCACACTATTGCCTTTCCAGCTATTTCGCTAAGGGCTAAAGAAGTAACCTAGCTGCATGTTTTGAGACAGCTAAGCTAACATGAATCCGTATTGTATGTTCAGTTCTCCAATTTGCTTACGCGATCTCTTCGATAATTGCTTATAACTTCGTCCACAAAAGTCTTTGGCAGATACCAAAGACAGAATTAAGGTCAGCATTCTATGCTGCATCCAGTAATGTGCAGTTTGTTTGGATTTGCCACTTTAATTTCTGACCATTCTCTTATAAGTTAAAGGCAGCTTTACAAAATGGTGCCTAAAGATCAGCGAAAGGCTTTACTGCAAGAGAATTATCAACGATCAAATAGTGTGCACATTTTTGGAACACCCTGTATATTGAGGTACACCAATACGAAAATTTTTCAAGGGATAAGTGAATGGGACATTCCCTCCACGCTCAAATTGACCGTATGATTTACTGAAATTGTTCTAGGAAGCTGAAAATCTCCAAATAACAGCTATAAAATGAGGTCACCTTTTCCGGTGCACCTGTTGTGGTAAATGGATCGCATAAATCATCTTATTTCACACGAGACAAGAGAAAAAATCGTCCGCTAAACCTACTGACATATATTAGCCTTAGACTATGTTGACAATACCAAATACACGGTCCTAGAAGCAGGTCAAGTTATTCAGACCACATTTAATCGCTTAGCTTGAGTATTACCTGTGTTAAATCTACATTCATAAGACGATGAGTGTAGAAAGGAAGTAGGGGAAGTAGGGGGGAGGAGGGGGGTGACAATAATGAAAGCCATACCTTTTACGGTTCAATTTTGACCTAACAAAGTAATTTGCGACATTCTTAGAAAAGTTGGCGAATTAGTTTGGATTATATAGTTCCAGACTTCAAACAAATCATAGGATTTTTTAGGCGTTAGTATTTGTGAAATTTTCGATAAAGTTGATTAGCTTCATTTTACAAGATGTCGTTCTCGAAGTTTCATTTGGAAGATGGCACTTTCGTGTAAACGAAATAATTCGCTAAGAATAGTTTACCTTTCTATGAACTTGCAGATACCATTTTTCCGGTTACCGGGTGACGACTTACACGCGTACAAATGGGAACAGTTACATGCTAAGTTACCGTGCTTGAGATGCTAAGAAACTATCATTCCGTCGTTCACCTTTGCAGTAGCAAATCCGTTCCGTTACTTATATAAAACCACAAATTTGAGACGATCCGTCCCACACTCATCATCATCATTTGAGGCAAACATACTGTGAACTCCAAAAGCTAGTTTGTATACACTTTCTTATAACATCAGATTGACTAACACTCACAATAACGCTGGCCTACTTCTCATTTTCACATGTGTAAGTTATCTTTTGACATTTGTTGTATGAATCACTTGTTTTATATCAATTTAATATCGGTGAAATTATTCAATGAAGATTGTGCATATAATACACTAATCATTCATTGAATGGTGTATGTATTTTTTTTCAGCATTCGATTTGTATCTATGCAATAGATAAAATGCAGAAGAATTAAATTCACCATATTCTCATAATTGCTTTTCTTGACAAAGCTGGCAGAAACAGAAGCAAGAAGTTTGCTTTCTACTCGAACAATTCTTTTATACTTTTCCCAGTCGAAACAAACATGATCTACAGATTCGATAAATCTTAAGGTAAAATTCGTTTGAGCGCTATAACAAATTTCCAACTTTTCCAAATTCGGAAACATGCAAATTTAGCGCATCGGGCTAATTTGCAATGCATACGTAGTTGAGCATTCTGGGTACAGGAATCCAAAACTTCCTCGCCCCACCTATGCTATTATTAATCCTTACTAATCCGCTGACACCAAGGTTCTACAGGTCAAACAAACTACATGATATGATTAAATGGCTTACGGTAGGGCGATAAATGACGCAAGTGCGGTTGCGCCATCGCAACTGCGACAGGTTGCGGCCGTCGAAATATGTCGCCTTGTTCGCATGAGTGTCATGTCCGTGTTCTCTTAAGACTGACACTTCAAGTGAACTGTGATGACTTATGTAAATGGGCTCTGAACGCGGGATTAATGGAATGCATCGAGCCTGTAAGGTGATCTCTTGAGAGCAGGATAACCTGCTGAAGGTCATGCTCAGCCATCCACGATGGATGTGCAGCTGCCCTTTTAGCAGACAGCTCTTCAGAGTGGTTCAGAGTGGGTATTTGGTTGACAAAATAGTTGAGAAAATCATATGGTCATACCACGAAGGCTCAGGATCTGCTTGTTTAAAGGCATCAGTAGATTCCACCAATAGCCACTTGATAGATATTCTATGTGGAATTGTAGAATTAATCAATTACAAATCCAGCCGGCTCCTGGTTAACCAAAAAATCATTACATAAACGCATCACACAATATACAATCCTTTTTATTTAATTTTGAACATGAAATGTTCGAGAAAAAGCGTTGCTAGCGATGCTCTCTCGACCAATAACGTAGCTACGTATAACGGAAAATCAAAGGACCGCAGAATTTAGGAGGACTGAGAACGAAAATTGTCAACTTATACTACTTCATCCAATTTTTGTGTTACATTGCAGATGCTTTCTGCTAAGAGATAGCCCAGGCAATGTTAAATCACTTGGACGTTTTTAACCATTTTTTGTTTTCTTTATTGCCCGATCAACATAAGTCTCGAGACATAAGTTGACATTTCTTAAATCTCATTGGAAATTCAAAACTTTTGAATCTCGTAAAAGAGCTTGTCTTAGTTGCCCGCGATGGAAATTAAGAAACTCTCGGAGACAAAGCGTCTTTTAATGTTAAGCAAACTCAACTCTAAATTCCAATGAATTATTAAGTCAGCCAAAAAATAAGTTTGTTTAGCATGCAGATCTTCATAAAAATTTGGTGCGTAGTTCTCTATTCACGATATTTTTGCGTTGAAGTAGTTTGAGGCTTTTACTATCACATATCAACTACCTAAAATATTTTATCATCATCAAATAAAGGTTATGCTTCGGTATAGGTAACCTAAAGCACACATCTTTGACTTCCTAAATTCGTTTTTCTTGCCGTAGTGGATATAGAGTTAATTTGATATTCTGATGTAAATAGGTTTTCTCTATCTAGAAACAACGAAGAATGTAATGTGCCGAAAGCATTCGAACTTATTCATAAGCCAAAATAATAATAAGAATCCTTATATGAAACTTCATTTTTGCAGTTATTCAGCCAACTCTTATAGCTTCTTTGGCGTGATATATTTGGAAATAGGCTTTACCAAAAATGTCACCCCAGTGAACGACTTTTTTCTGTTCACAGCCGTTTTCTCCATCGAAGAAGGCATGCAAAAGGGCACGCGCATAGCCACGATCAAGCAAAAACCAACCGATAATTAGGTGGCTCGCTATGTCAACGAACCTCCATTTCGTGCGAATTGGCGCCCCCGAAAAAAATCTACCCCACAACCGTCGATTCTATCAGCTTTCATTCCCGTAGATGGAATGAGTCCGGGAGATGATAAAGCTTTATTCATACAGATACACGTATATGTAAAACTTCAAAGTGAGATAAATTCATGTGGAGGCCGAAACAAAGGCCAGAGAACATCAAACAAACCCGATCACAGTGACTGAAAACATTATAAGAATAAAATAGCTAAATAAATTCTAAAACGTCGTTAAGACATTTTCTATGAAAGAAAATCAATGTTGCATAAAATTGCAATACTTTTGCTCTTCAAATGAAGAGTCACTGTAATAGGATGAAGAAGGTGAAATCTCAGCTTGAGTGTGAGCATTTGGATAATATGGTGAGAGATCATTAGCTGAATAATAGTGCTGCTGCTGCGGTGGGAAGGAAACTCGTTGTGTGGGTTGAACTTCGTAGGGAGTTTGTTGAAGCATGGCTCGCAGTTGTTCAATGTATCTGGCAGCTTCGCGCAGTGTCTCCACTTTTGACAGTTTTTGCTTGGAGCCGTGAGGTCGTGGTACCCGGTGGCGGAGTTGATTGAAGCCTTGGTTCACCTGGAGAACGTGTACTTTGCTTGGAGCTGGAGACTTCAAAAAAGTTCGTCTCAAGTAGCCATAGGTAAGGAGTTGTTAATAGAAAAAAGACCCAATTTCTCTCAATTACACCGATGAAAAATAGGTAGAATAAGCGATAAACCGCAGCAGAACCGACCTGATCGACTCGTTTGCGTTCCCGTTCGTTCCTGCGCAATTTCTGCGGAACAAGCTTAGCGGGTTGGTGAGAAGGCATGGCCGAGTGCAATTCAAATGGCACAATGACCTTTGCGGATCGCCCTCCTCGCATGGCGCTCCGCCCATGCGAGGAGGGCGTGGTCCATATATCACACAGAAATTAACAAAGTTAATACATCGTGAATAACGAAAAATTCATTCTACATGAAATAAGGTGTGTAGTTGATCATTTTTGATGCTCTAACAAGAAGAGGTGAAATGCATAGCAATCTTTGCGTTTTCAGAAAATAGCTACAAAATGACAGCACTGCATCTTGCAGAAACCCGTGTCCACATTCTTATAACATAGTCCTCAGAAAGACCTCCTGAATTTTATACATAATATAAGAAGAAATATTGCAGTATTTTTCTTTTGCACAGATCAGAATAGCACGAAGTCACGATTCGTCACCATCTCTTTTACTTATTTGCGAGATGTTTCTTCTTCAAAAGATAAGTTGTTGAATGCATCACATACCGCTCGGAAGTACCGATTAAATAGTCCTTCATCCCACTTTATTATTTTGAGCACTATACTTCCTTTGCTGATTGTATGATGTGATTGGTTTGGCAATGTAAAATGATCCTTTTTTGAGGTATGTTTATATCTGCTATACAGCTATCTAATTAAGTAATAAATTTTTCTGCCTGATGGCACATTAGGCATAAGTAATGTAATGATCAATTGAATGGTAGGAACCACAAAAAGACTTACTCACCCACAAAAACGTTTCCCTGTGACCAATAATATAGAAATGTTTTCTTTGTATACTATGCAAAGAACACCTTGATTGCAGAATGAATCTTTAGAGAGTGGAGGCATTTCAAAACAGCGTGCAAATTTTTGCAAATTTTAGGTTTTACTAAAATGAGTCCTCTTTTGCGCTCAAATGTACAAAATTAGATGGAAGAAAACAGTAAGGCCCACACTGTACCTCCGTTATATAAAAGACGGAAATTCCTAACTAAGATAAATCGCGCTAGGCAGTGAAAGACCACAGTATGAGCAGTGTTGCTGCGGAATGTGGCTTGTTTGCAACTACAAATTCGATATGATTCCCTCAATATTCAAAATGCTTTGTTCTGTAAAAAGTAGTTAATTCTAGATGAAAAAAAGCAAAGTACAACAACTGCAGGTTTTTTGCACTGGATGGCACTTCTGTAAAGTCAGTTTCGCAACCAAGCTCTCCATATTTTCACGAGCACCGTCTTGCGAAAAGTCGCGAGTACTGTAATGATGCTAAATAGGACAGTTTACGAGGCATTCTATTTATATGTTGCATGTTTGTGCGTTCTTTCCCAAAAAACATTTTTTGACTTCCCACAACACAGATTGTTCTGCGCCGAATCTGGCTGCTGATAATTGACTTTGATTTTGTTCGTCGCTTTGCAATGAACCCGTTCGAAAGACCTAGTTTTTCTGCAGTGTCTGCAGGTGCCATCGGACATCCGCTGCGTTAACATAAGGACTGATGAATGAATGATAGCGCAAGGACGACGAGTCAATTCAAATGATGCATTGTAAATTCCTCGGCGGTCAGCACTGCGAATTTCGTCCCACTACCGTAATCTGCTCGTGGACACTGCGACAACAACTCGGTCTCATCCTCAGTGCGCATTGTTCATCGCGAAGGATTACCAAGTAATTCGGCCATTGTTTACTATGTCTAATCATGGAGTATGAGTGGATCGGGCGCGAATACAGTGAGATTGTTGAATGGCACGAGGCCAACGTGTGTTATTAACTCGTGTGCAAAACAAGCGAACTAGAATGTTGGTGAAAATTTGGCTAAATTGCAAGAGATTTCATGCAAATTATAGCCCTCACACAACTTCAATACTCACTCTCAAAATTCCCGACAACTTTCAAGAGTGGCATCGAATGCTACTGAAATGTTCGCAAACTTTATACTAGGTGGAAGCGCACGTTTTGTCGCAACCTTTTCAAAATTATGACCCTACTTTACTTGATAAATCTACTTGTTCTGACAGCAGAAGAAAACATTGCCTCTGTAAAGTCCTAACGGGCCATCTAGATAAGAAGGTTCCAGAAAAAAAAGCGATTAATGGAGGTCACTCAAATGATTTTTCGTCACATCACTTTCAATCGGAAACTTTTTGATGAAATCTGGAACGGTGAGTGTTGAAGTGTATAATCTGCTCTATCTAGAGGAGCACAAATTGTGCTGGGTTACGCCTGCGAATAGTTATGATCAGGGTCAAGCGTGGGGTGCGGCACGCCACACCTAGAGGGTCGTATTGAGGAGTCAAAAGGGGGGGGGGTCGTAGTTGGGTAATCTGATAATAGTGATAACATGATATTCGTATCAAATTCATAATTAACATGTCAATTAACCCGTGTAGACAAAGTGTGAGCGAATTCTGAAGATTCAAGATACTAGGCTACCTAAACGAAATGGTCAAATTCCAACATGGTCAACTTTGTTTCAAAAGTGGATTAGCTATCCGTTTTTGCACTCAAGACAAAGCACTACTCCTTCTTTGTCCACCTCAGGAATCCCGCTTCAGAAGACCTGCAAACTGTGGAATTAGAAGCCAACCAAAATCTCGTTTTTCCCATTTTCGCTTTTGATCGCTGTGTTTTCACCAAATAGTACTCAGAGCTAAGAAGACAAATCAGGCTCCAAACAGTCCTGTGGAATCTACAAGGTTTAGGCTATCGATTCATATAAATACTGTCCGCTAAAAATGTTTTTTTGATGTAGTTAATGGGGTGCGGCACACCCCTTTAGAAGCTGCGGCTGCCGCAGCCTTAACTTGCCTTCAAAATCCAGAAAGCGCTCCATTGCTGGTATGAGTATTGAGCACATAGCTTCTTCTGGCTACATTGGAAATTTGGAGCCGAACGCTCCACCCATAAGAGAATCATGGCCCTTTCAATATGCCCATTCAGATCAAAATCAGCCGTCAAATTAAGTGTGATTGTAAAGTGCAGTCACACAAAATCGGGCGTACAGCTCTCAGAAATCTGAAAACTCTCTAGAAAAAGATGGTGCCCTCCAGAATGTCACACTTTGAGGTTCAGAGGTTAAGTGGAGGAAGAAGGGGTCGTTTGAGGGCTTTCATGGGAGGGGAGAGGGGTTTTCGAAAGACTTGTGCCTGACCTCTTTCTCAACTCTGGTAATGCTGTCTTAGGTATATAGTTCAGGGGGGGGGGAGGTCGTAACCAGCGATCGTGTGCCACATCCCTTGCTTGACCCTGGTTATGATTTCAGAGCTTACACTGAAAACGGCACATTAATAATTCCTTCTTTTTTCTCAGCATCACAGTAATTGAAGGAATTTTCTGTCAGTACGAACATAAAAGAGCAGATTTTGAAATTCATAACACCGCCTCTTTTGGAATTCACTTGGCGTTAACGATTTATAAACGATCTGTTAACGACTTTTTCAGACCCCGAAGAAGGCGATATTGCCGAAACGTCGGTCGAATAAAGAGATATACCAATCTTGTGCAAGCTGAACAAATCAGTGAAAGATATATACACTTGTACGATGCCGAGATTAATTGACAGTCGATCGTGGATAGATCTGTTAACGATTAACGATTGATTCGTTAAAGGCAGTGTCCCGGCAGATTCGGGTCCTGGGGGATATACGTGAGGTGCGGCTCCTGGTCACCCCATCGCCCTCCAGGCGCACTCCGGCTGGGTGATGTTCCCCCTGGGCCGAGAAAATGGCCCTTGAACCGGCGCGCGCAACCCCAACTGGCGCGCGCCTGGACGGCCTTCCCCGCCTGTTCGGCGCGGGACCCCACGAGCGCTCTCCCCCATTGCTATCCAAAGCAAGAATTACAGGCGGCAGGATCTTCGTCTGAGGACCTCCCCCAATTTTCCATCAAAAATCTCGTCCAAGCTGCTTTTCTGGGACTAGAAAAACGCCCCAAAATCGGCCTTTTCAGCCCGTTCAAAGCTAAAATTCGGATTCTACGTGGCGAAGAGGTCTAAAACATGCAAAAAGGTGGTGCAAAATCTGCCGGGACACTGCCTTTAACGATTTGGAGATTCAACATAGAAAGTCAAACTTTGAGCTATCTTATTTTGTTTGTTTGTTTTGTTTCCACCTTTGGTAGTTTTTTCCTTGAAAATCATTTAAATGCTATAACAGAGACAATGATCAGGGTTTGGCACAAGGTGGCTCTCCGAATATGCAAAAAACCAAGTACCCCCGGACTTTCGTAAAATTCTACGAAGTACCCGCTGAACCCTCTTACCGACCGAAAAATCGAAAAAACCGCAACATCGATTAAAATCCTAATCTTACTTGTGTTTTTCCACCCACAAGAACAATATCCCCTTTGCTTTGTCCCAAAAACGATATCCAGCTTGCCTATGCACCTGTGAGAGCCCTGACAATGATATTATCTGATTTGACAGAACTGATTTCAGCGATTTCTCCAGACAGAACGAAGTTACGATTTGCTAGGTATGCGGCAGTAAATTTCAAGTCATCCAATTTGTAGTAAACACAAGAGTAAACATAAATATACTGTCATGAAGCCATTCAAAAGTATAAAATCGTGATACTGATCTGGTCTCATTACTATAATTACCAGCGAATGGCAGTCAAAGAGTAGCCGTCAGCGTAAACGAGGGCATCAATCATGCCGCTGAACCCAGCACAAAGGTACGCATTGTAAAATATTCTATGCGATTCCATTATACTCTCTTTATAATTGAGTGCAGAATAATTTCCGCTGCGGTTGTCCCAATTCCGATTGTGTTTGACTTTGGGAGTTGAATGAGTGATGGACGGCGAGTTTATTTCGCATTCTGGAACGCCATTTCCATAGTCGTCGCCATTGATATTCATGGAATACGCTCAAGACGCTCTGCCGTCAACGAAGATGATCGAAAGTGGTTTCATTGACATTTCGTTACCAAACTATGCAACGAATCAGCAGAATAAATAATGGAGCCGCTGAAATAAGTGGATCACAAAAGTAGAAGGTTTGAATGTTGTGTTGCTGTGCTTCTGCCGTTTGCTTCCGAGAGCTGCCGAAGTTCGTTTGTACAAACACATGCTCTATGAGGTCATGGAAGCACAAGCATCCACTCAAATCAAACAACTCATCAATCACAAAGTCTGTGATTATTTGCTTTTGGGATTAGCCGCGACGCATCCATTTGACCCTCCAATGGGTGTCTTTCGCACAGTGACGTATCCATGGTGATCTAATGGAAACCTCCGGACCATTTGTGTAATCTTTGAGCTTATTATGTATAGCTCTTAGTGGTGGTGGTGGCCCAGAATTGACTGAACCGTAATAAATAGAATTAGTAGGAAGAAAAGGATTTTTTTAGGTCTTATATAAATCGACATGACTTTTGTGCTGTGTGTAGTATGTGATATGGAGTAATTATATTTGGGGAGTAAGTAGTTAGATATTGGAAGGTGAATTCTAAATAAAAAAAACTCGAGCTGCTTCCAAGAGTTGTTATAATGTGAAAAGTTCGGATGTCTAACGCTTGCAGTTGTGATATCGACTCTATGTAGGGGATAAGAAGAATTATTCAAATGGAAATCAAAAGGAAACCTGTTTCATGGACCTAAACGAACAGTCTTTGTGTACTTTAGAAATCAAAAAAGATTTGCGATACCCACCTCTAGTTCATGAATAAAGCCGCGACGGCCTCCCGATCCTCATCTACATCGGGTCAGAGGGTACGAATCTGAATTCAAACCAAATCGACGTCGCGCACCTTCTAATTTGTAAAGCAGGCAGTCACATAGCAGCAGCTGATCTATACGTGTTCTGTTCAGCACACCGAGGAATCTATTGTAAGCAAAAATCAGGAAAGTAGTAAAAAGGCAGAAAACTGACAACCTTCCGTATGAGACCCTAGCCAAGGTTGAGGAGTTGATATATGAGGAAATGGCACCTCTCCGGGCTGAGTCGAACGGTTCCCTTGGATTCAGAATTCGTCTGCACTGAATCGAAATATGGCGATGGGAGAAGATTCCGGTCAAATCTGGGGCAATTGCTTTTTCACAAATTATGAGCGGTATTGCACTTCAGCGTAGGCTTTTGTTAGTGAGTACCGTACTTCCGATCAAATCAAATAATTGATTAAGCAATCCCGAATAAGACATTCAATCAAATCGAAGCAATCAATATCTGAGTTTTCGACATGTTCAAGTTTTCAAAATGCCTCAACGGTTACGACATTTGATTCTAGAATGGTTGTAGACTCTGTGTTTATCAACCAAATTACGGCTATTTGAAGACAGTGCATAATTGGATGAACACCGAAGAGACTCATCCATAGACCTACTATCCGTGGCCAAAACTACAGAAAGCACTCCCAGTTACCCAAGATTTCTTGCCTTTTCGAACTTTCGAGATTTCGGTGAGCTTCATAGCCACAAAAATTGCTGATGTCGGCAAGCCTTGTTGAAAATGTTGTTAGAGGCAATCTCTACCAATCTTCAGAAGGCCATACAGCGTTATTGAATTGGTATTGCTGCATTTTCTTCTTTTACACAGGATTTTTCAAGAAATGTGACGTAGATTTGATCGCAAATAATCTTCGGATAGCTTTCGCGGACTTTTAGGTATCAAACGGTAGGGCTGGCCTAACTTGAATGGATCACTGATCCCTCTTAATTACTATAAAAAGGATTTTACGTCAATGAAAGCATATACAGCTCCGAAAAGTTGTTCGAAAGAACTGGAAACTGAACTGCCACATTAATCATTGCTGATTTCATAAATGGGTTTTTTGCTTTATTATACCTGCAGAACTTCTGAGCTAGAGCTTTATTTCTATTAATCATCAAAAATCATTATACCACCAAAAGTGCTCTACAAACGTAATTATCTCATCACAAAAATTTTCAAACGTTCATCTTTCTGATGGCAGATGATTTGCAAAGACAACATTATGGTGGAAGTTAATCTTACATGGATGGAGGATAATTTGTAAGTAGTCCTGTACTATGAATCTAACAAAGGAAGGATACTAACTTAGATTCGCTTTCTGTGATGACACATTTATATTTGGAATCAGCTTGGAATGCTGATTCCAAATATGCTGTTCCTAGCTGCTTAGCTTTATTCTGAAGCGAGCTATGGTCTCTTTTCTATGCAAAGTTTGCGTGCTCCTCGACCTACTGATGCTATGATGTCGAAGTCTAGGTGGTTTTGCAATTGCATAGTGCTCTTCACGATCGTAAGAATTGATCTGATACTAGTTCAACACTCTAGCACTTTTTTCGAGCAGATTTCTGTCTACACTCCGTCTTACGACATTCAGAAGTTTGTTGATTATTCAAAACAGCAAGCCCATAACTCGCTCCGGAATAACGCTAAGCAGCTAGGAACAGCTTATTTGGAATAAGCTTACAAAGCTGATTCCAATATATGTGTCTCATCTCAAAAGGCGAATCTAAGTTAGTATCCTTTCCTTGTAAGTTGAATTCAGCCCTACAATATGGAACCCGAAAATCAGGCGAAAGCTGTTCAGACAAAAAAGTTGTAAGTGGTCGAACATTCGGTGGTAGGAAAGCTTTAGTTCTGAAAAGTTGAGCTAGTTATTATCTCGAGCAATCTCTAGATAGATCAGCATGATTACAAAAGCAAATATGAAAGATGGATTGCCATAAAAAAGACGAACAAGAGCGAAAAAATACTGAATGCTCAAGCACAATGCCAAATTAATGCACATTGCCATGTTCTTGGCTGATTGGATAGAGAGGTCGATTAGCAGTTCAATGCAACGCTCCAATGTGCAAAGATTGCGTGATCTTTGGATGCTATAGTGTAGCAATTCCTGCTATCAGTTGACTATCGCCTGCCAGCAAGGTTCCCAACTTCTTTGAGTTTATGATTTTGAGCTGCCTTTGATAACGTTTCATCATTTCAAAGATGCATAGAATTGCTTGGTTGTACGAAGTTTCTATAGCAGAAAGCCAAGTTACAAAGTTGATGTATTTTTACTAGCAAATAATGTGTTATTAGGTCGTATATTGAAAAAAAATCTCATGTTGTTTCTTTGTACTCTTTTTTTCTGATTTCACTTTGCAGTTTCTGCATCAACCCAGTCGTTTTCTTCCTTCCGTTACCGTTTGTGGGGCCAACATTTCTAAAGTTATTTGATCTGCATTCTTGTCTAATGCTGTGTGTTAGGTAAAAGGACAGATTCCTTTTTCTGCCAATTTTATTTCTTCAGCAACTCACACCTAGAACGATGGCTTGCCCAACACCTGAGAAGTTTTTCAAAGTCCTTACGTCACCAGTTTTACCAGCGGGCACATTCAAAGCAAGTATTTCTGATTTTCACATTGACATAGAAATTTAGTTGAGTGGAGGATAATGAAAGTATGATTAGGGTGCGCTAGCTTTGGTGACAGGAGGTGGCACAGGACTGGGAAAAGCTATCGCCACCATGTTTTCTCAATTGGGTGCCGATGTTGCAATTGCTGCCAGGTGAATGGTCTTCTCTGACTTTCTATTCGTCAAAGCTAGAGAAAGTGAAAATTGGATTTGGGTGAAAGGTATACTCTCGATTACTGTAGTGCAGTGAAACTTTAGCAACAGAATGGTAGTATCTAGCTCTTTTTCTAAAACGAGAAACGCGGCATCAGCTTCGCTAAGCTAAGAATTCGTCTTCTCGAACGCTCCATTGTAGGTAGCGATTCCTATGGCATAGATGCCTAAACTTGTACACGTGTAGAAGTAACTAAGCGTTGAGAAATCAAAAGCAAGTTTTATTTTTCCACATCTCACAAATGGATTCAAAAAAATGGCGATTACGCTTCAAACTTCTTCAATTTTTTTGCCTAATAAATGTCGTGCATAGTGAGAAATCATCTAGTGGGGAAGATAGTTTGATGTTAGCTAAGAAATTCTATTGGGAGTTGCTTACAGAGCTCGGCGCTAAGTGGCTTTTGAAAACGCTAAAAACGAAATATTCCTTGACTTTTGCGAATTTTCACGGAGTCCCCTTTGACCTTGAACCCTAAACTTAAAAAAAAAACAAAAAAAAAAAACGAAACGTTGACCAAAAATAACTTCGCAATTTTTGTGTCTTTTCGGCCTCAAAAACGATACCACTTTGCTTTTTGTCTCAAAAACGATATCCAGCTTGCTTACAAGCCATCTGTTCCGAGCCCTGATTGCTTACTCAAATATGCAAAATAAATAGACGTCTATTTTTCTATATTTGTTGCATTTACCCAAGTAAAAATTCACAAATATAGAAGAACTGATGTCTTGGCCGCTACAGCTGCAGAAATTCGTTCCAAAACTGGCGGCAAATGTGAGGGATTTCGCATGGATGTCAAGGATCCAGCTGTTGTGTCACAGTCCATTGATGAGATCACAAAGAAGTAATTTACAAAATGTGCTTGCTAAGTAGATAAAGAAGCGGTATCAAGAATTCGGTGACATTAAGGTTTGGCAAGCTACCCAATATTGTTGTGAACAACGCAGCAGGTAACTTCATCATGGCAACAGAAAGGGTACGAGTGTTCTGAATTAATGGGTCAAAATGTTTTTGATGTTTGCAGCTGTCACCAAACGCTGTGAAGGCAGTCGTCGAAATTGTGTTGATTGGCAGCATGAATGTGACGACAGAAGTATGTCGAAGAGCAATGAAGATCAACCAGGGTTGCACTGTGTTGAGCATTACGACTCCGTATGCTAGGTGAGCTGCATGTGGCTGAAATTGAATCTAAAGTGAACCGAATAGTCTTGATGTTCAGGCATGGCGCTGCTTTCGTTGTTCCGTCTGCAATCTCAAAAGCAGGAGTAGAGAACATGACAAGATCGCTTGCTTCCGAGTGGGCTAAATATGGCATGCGTTTCAATGTAATTGCTCCGGGACCCATCAAAACGGAGGTATCATTCCTTCTTCATTGTAAGCGTACTATTAAGTTGTTCCTTAAGTCTTTTCATATTTGAATTTTAAACTGATTTTTCTTGAGGACTAGAGCACCTAAAAGGTTGCAAATTTGTGGCGATAATTGTGAGTGAATAAGCTGTATAATCACATATTTACGAGGGACAAACAACCGCTATAGGCGAAGGTTTGAGGTCTGTCGGGCTGTCTGGCGCATTGATTTTTCTTGATTTTTAACCAGCGGAAGAATGCAGCAAGTTCATGTATAAATATCTGATGGTGAGAGTATAGCGTGAGCGAATGGCAAGTTCGCAGAATCGTACAGAAACCGAGATACAATCATTTTCGTTTTTTTATTCGGAATTTTTTTCTAATTTGGCTCAAAACATGATGCGGATCAAGCTTGATGCTAATTTCTGAATGGCATCGTGTAGAGCTTGCTTTTCTTGTCGAATACTACCTCGCTTCCTATCATGAGCATAAGAGGAACTGACTTATTTCGGTAAAAAAATCGTATAAAAACTTATGAGATATCCTAATACAATAAGACTTAAAAAACAAGATTTGGTAACCCATACTAAGAAGGCTTTTGCACCTAAAGAGGTATTATTGATGAAGAGTGGGTAGGGGAACGTCGAAGGGCATTGTCTCCAAGCAGGTGATATTGTAATGCGTTAAGATGCATGGTTTGCGGCAGATATACGCGAGAGCCTGCAGCGACATAGCGCCTCTACAGATTGTAAGTACAAAGACATTCTTGCTAAGGCTTTAAAACATGGAAGAAAAATACTTATTGAAAATGTTGAAATAAAACTGGAAAGAATTAGGTTTCATTTGGAATATATGCAAAAAATCTGAAATCAAAAATAACAAATGCCGGTCGTTTTTTATTTTGTTAGTGTTTTGCACATCAACAACGTCAGATATAGCAATATGAATCGATTTCATCTGTTAGCCTCAAAGAATTTAGAAAGGCTGTTTCGGTAGTCTTTGGTCTGGGTAAACATTTAGGTAAAAAAAGTTTTTAACTTGTCCTTTAATCACAACTCAGAAAATGTCCTCTTCGGAATTGTCCGAAAGATGGGTCCTCATATGTACAGTAGTGCGATATCCTGGAGCAAAATTAGGTGAAATAATTCAGGGAGCGTTTTCTCGTTTGTCGACTGCGGCACCAGAAGATATGGAAGCTGCAGGTGCGAAGACGGTTCCTGTCGGCAGAATAGGAAAACCGGAAGAACTTGCTAATCTCGCCGCATATATGTGCTCGGACTATGCAAGCTGGTTAAACGGAGCGGTATGCCCTTTATTAACAGGTCTTTGAAGAATTCAGCCATTGTTTGATTCAGATTATCGATTTCGACGGTGGACAACAATATTTGAATCATAATTCTTCATTTGGTGCGCATCTACACGAAATGAAAGCGGAGGACTGGGAGCAAATTGAAAGCACTATTCGACAGAAAACTGGAAAGACAAAAAGCAAGATGTGAAAATAAAGGCTTATTTATTAGAAAAATAAAGAAATGAAAATGTGTGGTAAAATCACAGAAGAGGAGAGAAAAGCCTATATATGATAAATTTTTTACAAACAGTCATGGTGCTAAAAACAGGTAGATCTCATATGGCTAATGTGCTATAAAGCGCATAACATGCTTGAACTGCTGATCTTTCTCAGCATCGGTGTGCTAGGTACCTGAAAATGAAATATTACAATACTTTTGATCTTGTAAGTTTTTTGAAACGTTTATGTTGTATTCAGTTGAGATCTGAGCCAATCCGAAAGTGTGACAATACCAATGGTAGGGAATTCTAAAGATTCTTTTCCTTCTGGCGAAAGAAAATACAAATATGATAGGGAGAATTAAAAATAAAAAGGCGCATTTTTCCTATTTCTCTCCTTATGCACTTTGCAGATCTTATCCTAAAGTCTCGTTTTTATGCTTTGTTCGTTAGTCTCTAAACCTTTACAATGCAATGCCTTCAGGAGTTTTTGCATAGTGCGTTACTGTTTGGAAGTTGCGAATAATGACATCCATTCGCAATCTATGTTTACAGCCATTTTACGTTCCCTTATAACCTCCAAATTTATGCACCCTTACCGATCATTAGAGTGAAAAGAAGCCGAGTAACTTTATAGGAAAGATACTTAGACAAAAAAGCTTGCTTTGACGAACTCCATGCAAAGTATAGATGGTTCAAGACTGATTGTGAGGCACACCTAGAGCTGTATTGAAAGTTCTTTTTTTCAAAAAGTCTCAAGTACTTATTGGACATTTTGAGTTTCACTGACTCAGATGGAAAAAATCAAGCTTGGGCGGATGATTGGACAATCGAAAACCCGAAAATGCTTTAGATCCCAAAATCATGGCGAATGAAATTGTACCCTTTCTGCATCAAATTGTACGAAGAATTTTTTCACCTTCTTCAAGCTCTTCGTATATTTGTCACTCTCCATCCACGCGGGATAGGCACACTCCTTCCGACAGGCCCGACATCGCGCGATACCACTTTGCGATTGCCTCTAAGTCGCTTGACAGCTTTTTCCACATAGAACTTCCTTTTGAACTGTCCTCTTGTCTTCTTCGGGGAAGAGAAGTTGGTTTTCTTCACCTTGCTACTTGACCTGTGCTTCACCTCTCCATCATTGAGTTTAACTATTCTTGGACGCCGAGTGCTGGTGGGCATGCTGTGCAAAAGCGTGGCAAAGACGGGTGGATCGCTCGGAGGTTTGAAAGTGACCACTTCGTCTATCAAAGTTGTCCTGAACCTGGGCTTAGGGGTCATTGTGGTCATGGCGGGCTGTTGCGTAGTCATTCCATCAAAAGTGTAGTTCGCCCTTTCTCTCTGGGTGTCCATGATGGACATGGACATGCCCTCTATAGGTGGAACAATCGCAACTGTCAGAATGGTGTACGAAGGTCGACTTGTCGTCGTCATCACTGTGGTACTTTGAGTAGGTGGAGTTGTCTCAATGACGTCTTCCGGCAACTCATCTGGTGGAGGTATAAGAACTTGAGGGGATGGATCGGATAGACTCACTAGCGGAGAATTGGTCACAGGGTGATCGGGCATAAAGTGCATACTTGGTGGAATAGTAACGGAGGAATCGGGGCCCATAGTTGAGGTTGCTGGAGGCTGAAGCAAGGGAGGCAATGTGGGAAAGCTTATGTCGGGAGGAGACATCAGGAGTTGACTCGATACAGAAGGCATCAGTGGAGATTCTGACTGCCAAGTGGAAGCAGCCGTAGATGTGGGTGTGAAACTTGGCGAGGGTAGAAGAAGTGGGACTTCGAAAGAGTCTTCCCTATCAATAGGCTCTTCTTCAATAGTCAGATCATCGAAGCCATGCTCCTCCACAATTTCGTCGACGTAGTCTGAAAGAACGTAATCAGAAAAAATCATTTGGAAATGAAGGCTCGCTATAATTGTGAAATTATATACATAAGTTATGAATATGTACAAGTGACTTTCTTACATGTAAATAACTGAAACTATACATAAGAAAATTTTGAAATCTAAAACTATCCGCGCCCCCTTTTTCTAGATTTCGCGATTATATGCCAAAAAAAATTGAGAAGCATCCCACATGCAGCCTTCCAGAACAGAAGTCCTGGGACCACCACTGGTACGAGACTAATCAAAATAACAAAACTGTAGCTTTAAAGCAATCCGTTTCCAAGATTCCCACTTCGCTTTCTCTCCTCTTTTACTCTTTTTCGTGCTGACTGAAATGTTATGGTTTCTCCTGCGTACGCTCTGGGTGAAGATCTTTTCGTCTCGGGTGGAGGAACGAACGCCTCAATTTGGCACCACCTCCGCGGACTACTGGTCCCAACACGATGTACAACAGTAAGACGAAGGGACCAGCAGCCCGCAGAAGCGGCGCCTAATTGAGGCGTTCGTACCACCCTTTCGTCTCCTCCATGGGAGGTATCAATAAAGGTGGCACTACTCTTTGCTGCATTGCAGCAGTGACATTAGCGATCGTATTTTGTAAGCGAGCAAGCTTTTCAAAGATCAAGACTAGCATCTAGAACTCTTAAGTTCTCACTCTCGACAGTCATTATTCCTTCAGATGGAGGAATATTATACGTGTGCAAGTCATTATTATATAACAATAGCTCGGATAACCGTGCATTAGCGGTGTAAGATTATCAGTCGGAAATTGAAAGGACCTGAGTTACATTTTTGACGCCTAAGCACATACAATCGATGTCAACCACGTGCTCACCTTTCCGTAGTGTCTACGCATTTGCAGCGCGTGGGCATTGCGCAGCGATCTGCGATCAATGCGGCAGATTTGAACGCTCAAACAGTACGCCCGCGAACGCGACACGTGGTCCTAGCGTTGCACTTGAGCTGGTCGGCAAGGGAGAACATCGTTGACACCGACTGTATGAACATCTACTTCAAGGATTTCTTGTTTTGTCGGAGAAAAAGGTGGATGTCCCAATTTTAATAATATTAATAATAATGATAACTTCTTATAGTTTTGAAACATTAGACATCATCAAAAATGTTCAAAATACTCTTTTCCAAATTCTATATTCCCATAGCCACTTGTTCAGTTGTGAATCACCCTTTCGTTGTAACCGTTTCTGTCACAGAAGTCTAGCACAGTTTGCAACGTTCTCATTTCTTTTTTCACGATCTCGTACGACGCAGGGCCGTTTGCGCGTTACGTCATCGATCCTGATTGAACTTAGTCTGCAGCTTTTTGAAGTCTAAACATGATAGATAGCTACCTGCTGCAGTCTTCTTTGGAGCAATGCAGTGGAATCATTTTAATCGATTAGCTGAGAGAAAGATCGGTGCGTCTTAAGCTCTTTAGAAACAGAACTTGTCGTTCTGTTCTAGATTTTCGAAGAGATAAAGACAAAAGTAAACGCGCAGCTCCTGCCTACTACTCTTACTGAGCGCAATAAAAACTGAAGCTTCTTAGGTGGCAACCAAAACTCCCACTTGCACTGTCGGAAGCCGCATCGTTTTCCAAGCAAGTTCGAACAAACGACATTTTTCAATTTGGAGGGTACTGGTAGACAGCAATGTTTTAGTTCTTGTCAATTCGGCAAATAATTGAGCTTCTTCGGTTAAGCTACTTCGAGTAACCTTTGAGGATTTCTCTTCAAAAGATTGAAAATTAGTTCTCATTGGAGATTCTCAAAGACGATGCCTGCAGCTGGAAGAGTTGATATCAAGGCCAAATTCAAATGCCTTTGATGTTTGTGCTGATGTAGCAAGGTATTTGTGCACCCGAGCTGTGGAAGTTACCAAGCTCTTCACCCAGACTTTTTGGGATAAAAGAGTTTTTCTTTGCTCAATGCGGAAAATTGGCAGCAGACTGCAAAATTGTGAAATTTTCGCTCTTAAAGAAGTACTTCTCTATGGCGTGTGTAAAACATGCCTTGACCAATGACTTATTAAGCTCACAAGGAGATGGTCAGTCGGAGTGGTAATTTCCATTAAGCTGCACAATAATATTCCAAACATGCTTGTTATCGGAACATCCCTGCAGCAGACTCATATGCTCATATACGATAAAAAATCGTGGTGAAAACCTGGAAGTACAGATAGATCCAGGTGTGGCTCAATGCTGGGTCAAAACAAGCGTGAAATTTGCTTACAAGGAAAGGATACTTGGTGGCTCAGGCCATTTGGAATGCGATGTATACCATAAGGTGCACCTCGAAACGCTAATTTTAAATCTGTGCTCGGTATCTACGAAACGATCATATGAAGGCAGCTATGAACTTTCTTCCGTAAAAAATTTGCGTATTTTTAGGTGGTTAAAATCACCCAACTTGATCTATTATATTTTACCGTTCGAAGCTATTAAAGAGGATCTTGGAAGGTGTAACGTTGTATTTATATCTATCTTAATCATATTTAGCATTTGAAGAGGAAAGCAAAATTTTTATTAATGATTTTCACTCTCCGCAGTAGCGCAATTCATTTTTGAAAAAATAAATATAACTCCATCCAGGTTCTCGTTTCGCAGATATGGAAAGCAGTATTCGAACCAGCATTAGAAGGCGCATTTTTTTGATGTACAAACCATTATGAATGGCCGGGGTCACCAAGTATGGCTCCTTGTTTAAAAAAAACCTCTAAGGGTGAACTTGAGAGGTATTGAGGCATTAATGTATGATTTTGCAATTCGCAGTGTGCAATGAATACGCATATCTTCTTCCACAAAGGCACTCAGCAGACATGGTAGACGGATTTAGAGTCAGCTTTATAAGCGATATATGGCTTGTCTGGAATGGCCGTTTCAACGATTTTTCCCTTTTTAGATTTTTTCTATAAGATCTTACAGGAAATCTTTGGAAAATAAAGTTAAACCAGAAGATGATATTCTCGAGGACGCGTGGGAAACTTCGTTACAACCTAGAACCGTTGCAGCGTCGTTTTTACAGTTAATGTGAGAAGTTACATAACTGGAGCACTTTCAGATTGCACGGCAGTGATCATCATTCTGTGTTCTCAAGGTCGAATCTATCCTCTTGTCCTCTTTTTAGCGGTATCAAAACTCAGTGTTGCGTCAAAATTGCCTCATAATGAAAGCAGAGAATGCAGTTTAAGTCGATTCAAGACTTTACTATTTTCAAATTACCAAACTTGTATGATTTTCTGTGATGGCATGACTTTATCTTTCTGAAAAGAGAAGATTGCTCGAATCCGCTTAAGTGAATCCCAGTATGGACGGAACCAAGGGTTACGAAGGAGATTAGTTTCTTTTCGAGAGTTTACCACAAAAGGGAATGGGATGTGTTGGGATTGGGGGCCTTATGCTGATTTTTGCAGCCATTCAATATCTAAAACTAAGCCATTTTTCTCGTAAAATTTATCTGACAGAAGTGGCTGTCAATTATTAACTTCACCAGCTCCATATTTTCCTTTCCTATCCTATTGCTCACGTCCTGCAACACCCTTGAATTCGTAAATCAGCAAGAAGAACAGATCCTTAGCTGTGCAAAACGACAGAATGGCAATATGAATGGAATGAGCAGAGATTTTTCGGTTTTTTTTAGCAGAATTACATCCTTCTGGTAAGAGAATGCTTCAACATTCTTGAGACCATTGAGCCGAGGAGCGCAACAGAGATTGAACTGAAAACTAGTGAAAGGTGGGTAAGGGTGTGGTAAACTATTTCCAATGTCAGAACAATATGCCTTTTTACATGACGCATGATAGGATTGTAACCTGCTAAACGTCAGGTTTTCACACTATATTCTATAAGTGTAAAAAGGGAGCGGAAAGCTCAAGTTAATCGCCGAAACCAATTTCATTCATTTCCAACCAGATCAAGGAAATTCCATTTAGGAAATGGCAAACCCTAGGCAGAACCAATCGAATCTATTCTGCATGCTGTGGGGCTAGTGTGGCTGAGATTCACTTTCGTGCCATTTTTCAAGGCTTTTCGTCCAACCGTGAGAATGAGTGCAATAAAGCGGCGTCACATGGCGATAATCTCAGCGCAAAGAGCGCAAGCTGTGAAGTTTGAATGCTCTTGATCAGGTGTCAGAGAACGCCGTCAGAACAATTCTCAACCTCGTATTAGATGCATCTAGTTTCTGTGCTTCAGCAGAAGTAAAGTTATGTCTATATTCGCGACGCTAGGGCCAGGTAAGCAAGTGCAAGATTTGCCATTGAGACAGCGGCTTATGCACCTTCACGGTAATTTCTAACGATAGCGAACCTAAAAAGGCTGCTTCAGCATAAATTCATACAAATGAGTGACATGCCGAAAGGCGCAATCATCCCAATCTTCTCATCCCCATGTACTTGCTTTGGAGGTCTTACTTTAAAAACATTTTAAAGTTGTTTTGATTGTAGAAAAGGACAACACGAAAGCGCACATGAAGGTCAGGGAAAGAACCGTTCCTTGAGAGCGGTGATTGTCAATTTGAAGCCGCACTTCAGGTGGTTTCGAATCAATTTGAATAGTTCGGCAATTTGGCACATTCTATATCCGGAACAGTGAGGATAATTGTGAGACTTTCCAAGATGCTCAAAATGTGTCTGTTATAGAAACAGAATCCACTGGGTTCTCTTTACCACTACCATGTATAAAGAGCATAATTAAAACGGCGAATATTGTAATGAAACTATTGAAAAAGATGCAAACCTACTCTTATCTTCGGGTCTTTCGTCGATAGTGCACCTAAATTCTTATATTTGAACTCATGGTTGGAAAAGGAAGGATGTGAGAGCTTACCTAGCAAAGGAAGTGATCGCTGCTACACAGAACAGCAGCCGCATACTCGTATATTCTTACTTCCCAGGGCGCAGTGAGGATGAAGCAGTGAATTTATTTGGATTTTGGAATCTGCTCCAGTTAGGGACAGCGAAACCACGGCAGCTGAACAACCTACGGTGAGTAAGGGAATACACCTCGAGAAGAAGTAAGCGTTCATCAGCATTGACAAATTGACGCTAAGTCGTATAGTGGAAAAGGAACTACGAAACAATACTGTGATCGAAAACAAAACTGAGTGAATGTCCCAAAAAAGGAAGTGCGTAAGCACCATGACCTTGGCGACAATCGTCGCGTTCCGCTTCTCGCAGCTTTCAAGTTTTCTCGCAACTTTGGGTTCGTCTTGACTTCAACGGAGTAAAGGGCAGACGTTCGGAGCTGAATGTGATGTTTACAACCGCCGTGTTGTTGTAGGCACTACATATGTTGAGCACAGCACTTAGGAAAATATTTTTGCCTAGTTTGACTACTCGCTCGAGACCTGCTAATAGGTTGGACAACAAAGAGAAGCTTTCTGTCGAGTGCATTGCACAATCTAATAGGCAAGGAAGAAAAACGTGGGCCTGTAAGAAAAATTCAGGTATTTGTTACTCGTTTTGCTGCGGAGAATCTGGCACTTATGTGCGATCAGAATGCTGAACAATACGAATTTGAGCTGGAGAAATTTGATCTGACCAACATTCTCAATCTGTTCCGAGACATGTTGCTTGCTATGTTCGGCTTGGTTTACTGGATGTCTGATATTTCTTTAGTAACTGCCAACTTATTAATTTCTTTTGCAGAATAAAAGCAAGTTGGGAATTAATGTCAGAAGAGTAAGCAAGACTTTAAAAGTAAAAGAATTGGAAGAATCATTTCAATCAGATGAGATATTCCGTGCAAAGCTTTGCGAAGCGATTTTGATTGACATTTGCAAGAAACAAGCTATAAACCTTTTTCTCAAAATTGCGAAGTCGGACTAATCGCAGAAAACTGACATGATAAATGCTTTTGATTGAGATAGACCACAGTTTTCAGAGCAAGTTAGGATAGAAACCTGCCAGTGGGTAAAGGAAATTGCATGGGAAAGTTTGAGGAAATCCAGCGTCGTTTTTTTGGAGATTTACCAGTTTTCGCAACTAGCGAAAGCTACTCCATCCTTGGAAACTTACGAGTTGGTGTGTGAAAACGAATATTTTCCACTTTCGCTAGTAAGCTGAAGTATGAAACTTGCTTGCCTGTCTAATGAAAGCCTTAGAGCACTTTTACGACCTGATGGCAAATTGTTCATATAATTTAAATAGGGCAACGGAGATTTCCCTATAAGCTGGTTATCTGTGTGCTACACCCTGCGAGTAGAAAGCTTCATCGAAACTACCATTTGATGAGAATGTGGTACAGTTTCCGTGGAGAACCGAATAAAAGAAAAATCCTAACAAAGCTCTTGTGCACAATGCATAAAAAAATCACATCATGGCACGGCGATTTTGACTTCGTACGTCTTATCTGATTCAGTGGATAATATCTAATTTGAAAAGGGCGTTATTTCAAGGGTTGGATACTGTAATTGTGGCCTTTCATAATAGAGAATACAGGTATAATATATGTACACACTAGTGGCGGTCGCAGGATTTCCGTAGGGGGGGGGGGGGGGAGGGGCTGAAAAAAATTTTAAATCAAGGTGCGTGGCATGAGCCACGCACTCCAAAAAATTTTTGGGGTGCTTCTTAAGATTTTTGCGGCCCATAACCTCTAAACTCCAGAAAAAGGGAGCGTGGTAGCAGCCACGCCCCAAAAAAATTTTTGACAAGGATAATTTGAATTTTTAAAAATTTTCAAAAATCATTTTAATCATTTACAAGAATAAGCAAGTCACTTGCACATTTTTATAATCCATGTAAGTAGATTTCAACACTGAAACGCTGATTTCGAACCTGCTTTCCCTATAAGATGAGCAATGTCCAAAATAATTTATGAGCTCTTCCCCACTTGTGGATGATGGAGATTTGCAAGAACCACTGATATCTGAGCTTTACGAGCATAAACACAATTGAAACAGGCTACACAGGCTTAGTGTAACACCCTTTTGTGGATTTTATTCTAGGAAGCAAAACAAGAATTCGATCAATGTTCCAAGTTTTGCTGATCAAGCATTGAAATGTTGATGGAGAAAAACGTTCATACTTTTTCGGAGGATCATTCAGCAGATTTGAAGCTATTGAATCAGCGTTCCAAAATACATCTGAATGACATACGTCCATCTACGGATGGTCATGGTCATCAAATAATCGCAGGTGATTTAAAAGAAAAGTCTTCCAAGTATCTCAAATTTTTCAAAATCTACGCAAATGTAAGCTGCAGCCTAAAAAAAACTTTTGTACAATGACAAACGATAGAAAACTGACAGTTCTAGCATCCGGTAGATATACCCACAGGGACACAAAAAAAAGAGGAGGAAGTGCTGCTAAGTGGATTACCGAAATGAGGAGTGGGCGGCGCCAGAGGTGCGACGAGCATCCAGTTCCGAGGCGCTGACAACTTGCTAAAGCCGGCGTTCGTTCGTTATCTGCCGGGGCTTTTTTGCAATAGCGTAGATTACGATATGTGGGAAGAAGTGAAACACCCCAAAGCCTGCTTTTGCGTAACAACAAAATAGACGCGCCATAAGCAAGAACTGTAAAGCGGGACACGATTGATGTTCTAATCGAGTTGCTCTTATTCTGACAGGTGGTAAGGTTCTAACAAGGCTGGATTTCTTGGAGGCTTTGCTACTGTGATTGAATGGCAAGAGAGCTATCACGCTGTGAAACTTCCCCCAAAACAGCAAGTTTTCTAGCATTTACAAATAAGGTATTTTAGCCCTTTACTAAACAAGATGTCCTAGAAGTATGTGCACACTGTTTGCTCGCCAATCCACTCTTCCCACGAAGTCTTTAGGCCAGATACGATTCTGTAGAACTAGCGTCAACTTAGTTCCAGTATGAGGCAAACCACCAATCGCCCTTCATCATTGTAGGATTGGTATAAATTCTCCAGCAGTAGCGACACTTCGAGATAAAAAGTTTAAAAAACTGTTCTAAAGGCCTTACTTAACCTAACCGTATAACTTGTGTAACATTCAAAGAAGCATCAAGGTAAAAGTGCAGTTTCCACAGTTGAGGTCAGGAACTCCGTTAAATGGTGTGTTTTTACACTGTTTGGTTTTCTTCCTGAGGCAAGTTGTGAACCTTGATTGCTCAAAACCCTCTTCCGCTCCTATCGTAATCTGCAGTAATAGGACCGATATTTTGCTCCATACTGCAATTGTTGAAGCCAACTCTACAAAATGGTACCCAAAGTCAAAAGTCCTTGTAGGAAAAGTGATATCAACGATCAAACAGTGTGTACATACTTTCGGGAGACACTGTATACGCATGTTAAGTAAAAATAGAAAGTGAAAGCGGCCATCCAGACTATTCGAGGGTTATAGTAGAAAAAGTTTGAGGAAGCAAAGAACTAGTTTACTGCCCCTCCAGTAAATTGTAGCTAAGCCTAGGATGGTTCTCTACCCACGAGGAAAAACTTCTGTGTTGCGTGAGAAACGCTTTCACTTTTCTGCTCTAGATGTTCATCGTCATATTCCAATAGTGGAATCTGCCTCTGTGACACAAAAATTGCTTGAACATTTTTTATATACACCAAATGCACTATGCAGCCACAAAGGTGAAACAAAAAGACAACAAAATGAAAACAAAAAAATTTCCAAATCTGTTCATAACAACTTCTCTTCCAAAGAACATGACGTGGAACTCTCTACCATATATACTATTTCCATATGACAAATAAAACTACCAAATTTCTTAGACAAACCAATTTACAAGGAAAAAGTGCGCGTTCCATGACTACTCTTTGAGAGGCTGATCTGGCACAAATGACGTGCTGTGACAAAAGACGGGTAATTTTTCCATAATTATCATCAATGCTGCAGTGCCTTCATATCCATGCGACGTTTGTAAATATCCGTTGGAATGCCCCTGGATTCGTCATCACTTCCTGAATCTCCTCGCTTTCGTTTTGCACCGATGGTGGTAGAAAGCGCAGATGAAGAGTGATCTATGAGATGAGTTGACACCTGGAAAAGTGGACTTTCTTTACATATTTTGAGGTTCTTCACTTCTCACAAGGAAACCGTGTCGAGTCGAAGTGGCCTTTCCAAATAAGACCAATACTGCTTTAAAGAGTATTAAGCGGTGATTCCAAATCTGCTTTCCAAATCTGCCAAGCACCTCTAGACGCCGAGTTATGCTCGTTTTTCAGGTCAAAAAATTGAACGCAAAACTGAAGCAAAATCGCCCAAATTTGCTCAAATGGTCCAGTGTCGAGTATCAGATCTGCTTATGCAATGGGTACATTTTATTTTATATGCTAATACTTAACACTGCTTTATCTGAGCGTTGGAAAGATTGTAACAATCAATTTTACCTAAATTCTGCATTCATTTTTCGTTCCGAAAAACGGTCATAACTCGGCGTCCAGAGGCGCTTGGCAGATTTGGAAAGCAGATTTGGAATCACGGCTTAATACTCTTTAAAGCAGTATGGGTCTCATTTGGAAAGGCCACTTCGACTCGACACGGTTCCCTTGTCAGATCAGCTGCGAACGGCCGGGTCACGGGAAGACCGATGTAACAAATCATCGATGCTTGCTCGTAATTATCACATCGCCGTCGTTCTTGTCACCGACATTTTAATTTAGATATCAATGCCGCCGACACCTAGGTGAGCGGAACCAAAAGCGTCAAACAGTTATGAATGATTACAGCGTAAACATCTGAAGTGTGAACATTTGATTAAGTCTTAGCGTATAAGTTTTGCCAATACTTGGTCTTTCGACAAACAAAACTACAAACACCAAAACTTCTCAAAGGCTTTTTTGAGGCTTTCTTGGAAACCTGATGAGAGGAAAAAGGAGGTTGCACTACCGTATTGTTCTTTTCGAAACTGGATAGTCGGGAATAAACATAAAAGTTGTTGTGATCTTTTGTATTTTTTGATGTTATATACTAACTACTTACGCAGTTCTAGTATGATAAATACGCTCATCCAAAAGCTAGGGCCCTACCAGAAAATTGTGTACTAAGTGTACAGAGTGCTACCAAAATTTTTGAGTCATAACCAACACAAAGAAAATCCTTCGATTCGATACATATCAGAGAAAGAAATTTTGCGCTTTTCTAAAAGTGTTGGATATCGAGAAAATTCGCTAGCACAAACAATGCAATTTGATTGAGAGTGCTTAGATAAACAGTTTTAATCTCGGTCTCCAAAACTGCTGGAATGTCTGATGAATTCTATTTGGTCTCCATTTTGTTTCTAAAACTTGCTCTTTATATTTGATCATGTTGATCGGATGACTCTGCAGATAGCTACGACTTCTAAATTTATCCGTTTTTTTTTCAACTTCAAATAAAGTCTTTGATGTGTATAAATAATAAGATACGGCATATATTTTTTGGGTGAAAGCTTACAATATAATTTAGGATTTTTTGTATTTCTGGAGAGAATTTTTACTTTCTCTGGTGCAAGACTCATGCAATATCACAATTATTTGCAATAAACTGCAAACATAGGGGTTGCCGTAACGTGTCGTAAAAGTCACTGCGATGTGATCAAAGCTTAGAGCGATTTTACGCGGCTTTGCCATAAAAAAATAAGCTTTGACCCTGAAAATGCAAAAATATGCTGAAATGGAATTTACCAAAATAGCTCACAAATTTCGCTGAGGAACATCTTGAGCTCTCAATGATGTACAGCCGTCTGGCCAGATGTTTCCTCTTCCGATTTTGATCTTAGTTTCAATACTTCATAGCAATAAAAGCGTCTTCACCTCTTTTCTGCAATGGGGTTGGCGCATTTTGCTATCCGGACGCACATATAAGAAGCTTTTCAAGAGCTTTCATCGGATGTCAACAAGCCTTATCTTCTAGCAATTTCGTAAACTATATAATTTTGAATTCGAAAAACACCAAAAAACCAGGTCTCACAAAGAAACTCGCTCTCTGTTTTGCCAAAAAAAAACGAAGAACACTTACAAATCGTGGATCAGGAGTTGTGGCAAGCAACTGGTACATCTCCTTTCGAACATCGTCCACTCTCATGGGCCCAACCATGGTTCCATTCTCCACCTTCACTTTCTTGTCGATAATTGGACCTGCGAAAGTGAAGCGAGAGATGCGTCAAGGTTGCACCGTCTCTAGATCTGAAGTTCCGGGATGTTCTCACCTACGGTTAATTGTGTTTTGCTGATGTGTTCGATAAACATGTCGACAGAAACAAAAGGTCCCTGAAATGTCCAAGGAGGGGGAAGCATCGAGATTAGTTCCGCAATGGCTGGCGGAGGAGGGAATACGCCTGCAAAGAAATCATTCGCACAAGGTCTACCAAAACGACATCGTGCTTAAAGGCAGTGGATCGGTAAAATCCAACAACTCGGGATTTTAACGCGGTAGGTTCCTTATCGCCCAACTATGAAAACAGTGCAATCCCGGTTGCACAGCATGCCTGCCGAGAAAATCGCTCTCGAACTTACACGCGCAGGCCAATCTTACACGCACCTGGACGAGTTGGCAATTTCCTTCTCACCAATGGAGGCTGCCCGCCGCAATGCTATAACCATTGGGTCCTGCCACGATTTAGCGTCATCGGCCTTGCTCCACTCGTCCAATATCAAAGGGAAGGGCATTGAAAAACGCTCATTTTCGCCGTTTTCAAGCTTTCAAAAGTGGATTTTCGGGATCAGCGTATTGAAAAACCCCAGGTAAGCGCAAATTTGACTAGGTTGAGATTTGCCGAGCCACTGCCTTTAAAGGCGCTGTCCACCCAAAATGGGGTTGGCGAGATTATGATGGCATACTAGTGTGGGCCGCCACACTAAGCAAACCCTCAAGCTTCGCTGCAAAAGACTGCTTCTGGAGCGACAAATCCGCTCCGGAAGTAGCAAAGTAGGCGGGACGACCATGGTCGCCCCGCCCACTTGCATGCTTTACCTCGCCTGCGCTTGTAGCAGAGGGTTCTCGAAACAGGGATTTTTGGGGGTTTTGCGATTTTCGACTCCATATTCGGAATCAGGGCTTTCAGAAGGCCCGAAGGCGACAAAAACATTGAATTCGAGATTTTGGGTACGGTGCCTTTAAGATGGAACTTACCACCGGGCACAGGATGAAATGATGCGGCGCTGTTCGCTTTCGGCTTGAAAGGAATCATCTGGTCAATGTCAGGCCGAGGGTAACTGGAAGCATATTGAAGATGGCATTTGATATACAAGAGCAAGATCAAATGGCTAACCCGCCGATTTCAAGCTGAACACTAGGCACACCACCCATAACAACACTAGCAGCTTGTGGTGCTGGTAATGTCCTCTGAGGAGTCATTAAAGAACCAGTCGAAACGCCGGTCATACCACCAAGCATACCCGTATTCGACTTCTGTAATCAACATATCGAGGCGTCAATGCTTACGCATTTTAGTTGTATCGTCTAATAACTACTTGAAGACAGCGTCCAGGCAAACCCGGTACGTCGGGCTTTCGCGTGGAGACTGAATGTGGGGCTTCACCAAGGAACTATCCAAACGGCAGCATAAATGGATCCCACGAATAAATTTGTCTCCAAAGGTGTCCAGAGTACCGTATCTGGTGAACCAATTGCATCGGCTTGAATGCTTTTGCGCGAAAACGTAACACAAGAACGGTGGATCCAACCGCAAAGTATGCAAGGCGATGCAAGTCGTCCGACACGGTACTGGGGACAGACTGGAGATGAATTTCTCGATCGCAAATGGATCATTTGCGCGGACGCTTAGATGTGCATTCATTAACAGTTTCCACGTAAGCCGCACGCACCAGATCTGCCTTGAACTGACTTCAATTGCTCTGAGAGAGACGAGAAGAAGAGAAGAAGCGCAAGAAGAAGCATAAAACAAATTCAGAAAAAGCTAGCATTCTAGCAACAAAAGAAGAACACAACACGATACTTCAGAGCTACTAAATACCATCTAGAATGACTCACGTTATATCCCATGAGTTTCAACTGATCAAGAGTGCAAGGTACCAAATTAAGGAAGCGATATCTGAAAAGAGATAAAGCTCGAAGGGCTGTACTCGTAAACAGCATTCCAAACGAACCTGTCAATTAACATCAATGTTGTGCCTTCGTCATTTCCACCAGTGACAGCGGCCTTTCGCCTTTCATCCACTTTGAGAGTGCTAGCAAGATCACCCACCAAACTTTCAAATTCCAGGTACCGATCCCAGATGTCGCTAGAAAAATTTTAGCTTGGCGATTACCAATTACCTTCGTTGTGTTGGTAGACTCACGATGATTTCTCCGGTGGCAACGACTCGGATGTAAGAATGCGTTCGAAGACTACTCGGGTGTTATTATCTTCTGCAAAGTTATCAGATGAGAAATCACAAGATATCCATGTCGATTCAAATCTGACCGTTCAGATGAGTAAGAAAATCCACATATGCGCAAGCATACTCAGGTTCGTCACCGTACTTCTTCAAACCTAAGTCGAAAACACGCATCGCAACGTCCTTGTCCTAAAAACCACACATATGGCATCGATATAGACACCCGAATATACAGGGTGTCCCAAAAAGATGTGCACACTGTTTGACTCTCTTGCCTTCATGTCTTTTGCCAAGCCTGAGGTACCATTCTTTAGAGCGAGGTTCAACTTAGATTGACATGGAGCGACTTATCAGCAGCTCTTCATTACTGTAGGATTACGGTAGGAATTTCGAGGAGAATTTTAAGCCATTAAGCGGCATTTTGCCTCAGAAAAAAGCCAAACAAGCCGGAAACTCTTGAACGAGGTTAATAGAAGTTGCTGATTCTAAATATGAAAATTGCACGTCAGTACACTGTTTCTTTCATGAGTTATTTCAGATTTAGGGTAACAACTAATTTCCCAATGTTCGTCAGAAACATGAATACGCCATCAAGAAAGCTTGAAAAACCGGTGGAAAGTTTTGTAGTGAAATCACCACGCCTGAAAAGCTTGCTACACGAAATTTTAGATTTTTTTGAGATTATCTCATCAAAGGGCTTATTCCACAGTGACGCTGTATGCTGAAAGTTCATACCGTGATCCTACAGTAATGAAGAGTGATTGGTGGTTCGCTCCATACTGTAAATCTAAGTTTATCCTCGCTTCACAGAATGGTACCTCAGGCTCGGCAAAAGACATGAAAGCAAGGAAGTTATTAACGATCAAACAGTGTGCACATCTTTTTGGGACACTCTGTAGTTCAAGTTGTTCAGTAAACATATGCGTACCTTACTGCAATAAAACTCCATGAGAGCAGCTGCTATGAAGACATGATGTCTGCAGCGGTTATCCTCGCGAGCCCTTTTAAATACTGCCCGAGCGGCTCTAACACCTTCTGTGCGTCTTGTGAATTTCATTAACTGGATATAAGTCTGAATGGTAATTATTAGCAATTATTGGCTGCAGTTGATTGAACATGAGGATACTGACTAATGTAGGATCAATGTGATCTATCGTGAGCAGATTGTCATAGATCTTTTTCACATTATCAAACTTCATCCTTTCCTCTTCAAAATCTGCATAAGCAAAATACAGCAGCTGGGAGTGTTTCATAAGACCAGAAATTGCTCTGTCGAAGAGCTCTGTAATTAAACAGTAACCATAATGCAGCAAACTCTAAAACTGAGCTTACGCATTGCTTCAGCGGTCATCTGCTGTGCTAGCTTAACATCTCCTTTCTCTTCTAGCTGTTTCCCTGCCTGTTGAAGGAACAATGCTGCTTCGTACCACATGTCAGGATAATAGCCGAGGCAAAGTAGAGACTGCTCATAGGCGTAGACCACTAAATGGGTACTCAAAGACCTTTGTGGAACCTGGATTACAGAAGAAACAATTGTGGTCGTATGCGCACACATTCGCATAGATTTTGGGTACACTGTTAGATCAAACAATAACGAAACTTCTTAGGTTCATTTCCACAATTATTTCGATCCCAAATCAGATCGCCACGAAAATGTAAGCGCATGGGCAGCCGAATTATGCTGCCAAAATTAAGGCACAAAACTTTAAACCTGTCTTACATACTATAAGCTGATGTAAGTGTACCTATGCACCGCTAACACTATTTTTAACGCTAACCTCGCTTTGCAAACTGCCCGTATTCTTCAGTTTCCATGGGATTGCTCTTTTCCCATTGTATGTACTTCTTCCACATTTCCACCTAGATACGATTTTTGTCAAGATCTTGCTGATGTTTACCATCCACGGAAGATTACCTGCTTCATCTCCGGCGCAGTGCCTCGAGGAGGTACCGACACTGCTTGTCTGTTTACTCCCCGAGTAACAGTTTCGAGCTGCTTGGCTATCTTTTTCGACACCTTCAAGGTTGACTATGAATGATCACGAGAGTGATATTATAGACACGCTCACTTGATACTCTTTGTTCCTTTCTGATATGAGCTTTTCAGCAAGAGTAGGGTTGATATTTTTCTCGTAATTGCAGTAGTCCGACCACAGCGACTCTATGTTAACCATTGGCGTTGAGATCCCTCTTTGATAAATTTTTCGAACCGCGGAAATACGCTGATTTTCCGCATACTGGCCGATTGCTGGACTGCAATGCGATTGTGAGAAACGTCTATTCTATGTGAAGGTACACTAGCGAAAATCAACGGCACGTGGATAGAAACTAAGATAGTAAAATCTGTAAGCCCAAAAAAAACGATGCTTTGAAACCTCTGACATAAAAGACAACCAAAATTTGCAACATACACTGTTTTGAGAAACGAGATATAGTCAGCATAGATCGAATATGAGTTCATATCGAGTCCAACTTTGTCGAGTGCAAAATCATAAGCCTTTGCCATTTTCTCTCTGAAGCGCATCGTTAGATTATTACTGCGAACAAAGTTCACTACCTGAAGGAACTCAAGTGCCCTTTGGTCTCCCTGACATAAAAGACGTAGCACTTCCAGAGATCGATGTTTAGTACTTTCACCAAACAACGATTGAATAACTAAATAAAGAAAAAATGCATAACAAAAAGTCATTGAAAACATAGGACTCAGCTGAACCTACATTCTCCACATTCTCGAAGTTCTTTCCTCGAAGCTGAAATGTCGTCTTTAGCAATATATTCACATGTAAGTAAGACACACATAGCAATACTAGAACTACCTGTAAGAGAACTAAGCTCCAGCATCCATTAAGCAAACCGAAAACTGCTAAGATGGTAGTTGCTGATTCATTTTACATTCAGCAATGAACTTCTATGCACTCGTGCATGCACAGTTTGAATTAGAGCCAGTTCCCGTGGCAGTTACTAGTAAGATTCCTTATTTCATGTGTATTATCAGTTTCTGAACACTCAAACCAGGCCGGCTAAGAATATTTATTTGCAAACAATTTCGGCAAAAGAAAAGCGAAACCACTGGGGATGGGACTTCTGCTCTGAGTAAATATTTATTGTTCATGGGGTCAGATAAAGGGTACGGTAAGAAACAAAAGAAGAAGTGTCGCCGGTTATCGGATAGCCGGGGTGACATGAATTGCCGCAAGATAGTGAACTGCAACATGATCAGATCACCATCGTAGATGATTTCCTACAGCAATTGACCAAGTGCATGGTTTGCAATGATTGAGACTCTTACCTCATGTTCGATGTACGCTTTCCAGTACCGTCCTGCGTTGGGGAACTGCGTAACCAACTTTTCGTAAAAATTTCGCGCTTGGTCGATCGGCCTTGCCTAGGTATGCAGCTGAAGCTCCATCGGAAATTGTGTGATCTACTGATCTCACCTGTGATTCTCTCAGAATCAAGTTCCAAGCATCAATGTCAAACGGATTCAGCTCGATACGCCTTTCAGGCGTTAGAATTGAGGAACTAGCCATGCTGCACTACCAGTGAATTACCTAAGGAAAATTTATGATGAAGCTTACCACTGCGAGTCCGAACATTGTTTACAACCTCAAGCAGAGCATAAACATGCTATGAAGCGGCTAACATTCTACAAACATCAATTAGAAGTGGTTGCGAGTATAAAGGGAATGTGTACTGAATTCAACAAGGCAGCGTACAATTGCTACGCTTGAAGTGGAAGTGAGGAGAAGAGGTTTAATCTTGAATCTCAGACTGCCAATAAAGCTTTCATAAATGTGTGCATATACAAGGTCGATTTCCGAACAAAAAGTGCAGCCTGCGAAGTGCCCCACAATCTATACATGTGACACAATCGAACCCTATCAAAACACATTAATACAGATTTGTTGAAAGGCGTCATAACCACAAATATAGGTTGCAAGGGAATCTAACTACTCGTGTAGTGCCCCATGACAATACAATAGGTTTCATATATTAATCAGAATTAATATATCGCGCAGTCAGCTTATTGCAGTAGAGCGCATTAAGTCATCGACTTAGGTAATGTTCATCACAGGTGCCAGACTTACCCGGTACAACCGATTCGTCCTGTTAACCCCATTCGTTATTGGTCAGTTCACTGGTTTGACCAACAGCGAGTGGGTGGACCCACGAATCGGTTGAAGGGACCAGCCATACTACCTGTGACTCCTGCATTTCCCGCGATTCCTGTGATCTCTGGGTCCCGCAACAATGCATATTTCAAAAAAAAAAAAACAATGTATACTAATATTCGTAAAGCGCTCCTAGTGCGGCACATCGGAAGTGGAGGAATCACAGAAATTGCAGGAATTACAGAAATCACCTCCTGGGATAGTATAGCCGGTCCAGAACCGGATGGGCTTGGCACCTATCCATAATGCCGTATTCCTGTTAATGGTTAGCAAATTTCAATTACGAAGACAGTCTTTCGTTCTCTTTCACTCGCACCTGAAAATGAGAAGACGTCCATATGACCCATGCCTTCAGGATTCCGAATCTCTTGAAAGCAGAAGAAGATTGTTAAGATAATAGCTCTAGTAGCTGAGTACAGTATATTATCAATGAGTTGGCAGTTATGAAAAATTTTCGATGGGCAAAAGGGTCGAAATATCTGTTAGCGCTCTTCTTGGATTGCCGTAGATGCAGTTATGTAAATTAAGCAAGGTACTTCCCAGAACCACAAGGTTTTAGGCAACTGTGTGGTATTCGTGATATTATGTCGCGCAACCGTAATGTTCCAGCGTATTCCGAGACTACAGCAATCTTGTGCCTTTCGGGAGAAGAACGAAAGACCCGTGGACGTTACTGACAGAAACAGGAGAGAGCCCAAATCTATTTCGTTTCTTTCGGATTTCATCTATGTGATCCTCCCTTTCTAATGTATGAACAAACTTATGGAGTCTGCCTTGCTTCAATGAAGTACGAATCTAGCGCAGCAATGAAAACTGCCGAAAGCCGCCTTTCGATCTACACCCATACTTCCTTTCAAAAAAATCTTATCAGTGAAGCTTGCATGATGTCCTTGTATATTAACAAACGGTTATAGCGGCTGTAAGTCTAAAATTTGGCATTGCTTGCGCATAGTTGATTAATGCTCGACAGTACTACTGATACTAATCAGATCGTCTTCGAGCGTGACATCAAAACTTTGTATGACGTGATAATAACATGAAGATCATGAATTGAACTGATTTCATATCTTTATTTAACAACAAACAACAACAAATAAAAGCATTTAAGCAACGCTCTCCTCAGTGTGCTTTCCCTTGAGCACTCCGAGAGCCTTTGCGCGTCCAGCGGCTTTCCTTTCAACAAGGTCACGGCGATCCTTATCAAGCTTCAGCTTTGTGAGTGCGACCTTAAATTCTTTGTTGATTCATTATTGTTCAAGACAATGAATGCACAGAAACAACTCGTGTAAAAAAAATGATGAGGTTCAGAATCAATTCACCGACTCACTCCACCGTAGCTATGACAGAAAGGAATCAAATGAGTACAAAGCACTCACCCGACGGTTTCTTCGTGCACCGGAACTAGTTTAATCAAACCTCACCTTCGAAGGGTGGATTCCGATGTGCACAGTGGATCCGTTGCCTTTCTCGCGCGTAATTTTGTCGATGTGAATGACGAACTTCTTGCGATAGCATCGGATCACACGGCCAGTATTTCCGCGGTGACGTCCTCGCATGACGATTACTTCATCATCAACACTAGAACATAAAAAAGTGTTCCAAAATCTGCACAAGGACCCGTCAATACTAGCGAAACTCCCTCAAACTTGTAACTTTCATTAACATCGGTCATAGTTGCAACTTATCATTAACATCCACTTTTGCGTCATAGAGGCGGTATGCGGAGTTATCATCGACTCCAAGATTCGTGTGGAGGCGGGCGGGTTGCGAGCTTCCCTGATTTTCAGGATAAACTGTTTACCCCACGTTTGAGCATTGTATTTCGTACTCTCCGTCAAGCTTATCCTTGAAATCAGGGAAGTCCGCAACCCGTTTCACACGAATCTGGGAGCCGATCATACATGCGCTAGGTAGATGGGTCATACCGAACATTTGAATAAGTAGCCCTATAATTACTTGATACCGCACCACGACTACGATAAAAGACTTTTATAGTGAGGCCAAACGGCAAATCACGCTAGATTGTGGTTAGATATCCATTCCATGTCCCTAGTCCTATGAATTACTGCATACATACCGTCAGCTCATCTTCATTTTTGACAAAGATTCAAGGTTTTTCCTTAGCTTGACCCATCTGTAGATACCCCATTGGATGCAAAGCTAAAGGCCAAGGATTCCAACCAATGGGGGGAACTTAGGCGTGCTGTACAACCCGATTTATGTGATTATCTATTTCAAGGATCTATAAGAAAGAGAAAGGGAACTATAATAAAGCTTATGTTAGTGGCATGCGAAAACTCACCGGATGGGAATGGATCGAATTCCATGTTTCACACGAAGCTCCTTTGTGAGTGGAGCTGACATGATGCGCCTTCGCTCGTGAGAGGGAGCATTGAAGTGCTGCTTTCGGTTTTTGCCTGAATCGCTGGACACGGCAGGGTTGAACTTCATGGTGGGACCCTGAAAACATGAATGACATAGTTGCTGACGTATGACCAAACTCACGAAACAACGAAGTAGGGAAATTTCTCTAGTTTCCCCATGTGAACGCACTTAAACCCAGATTACCATCGACTACATTGCTAAATTTGATGAAACGTCGTCTTTGAATGAATCTCTTAGAGAAAACAACTTGAGCACCTTTAGAAGAAGAAAACCAAGATTAAAATTGTGAACCGACAAAAATGCAAATCGGAAAACTCAGCTTACTGTAGCCGCCTGCTTCTGCGCAGGACTCTAAGCACCAAGCTGCAAGCAACCTATACCTCAGATAATTTTTTTCTTTTAACTTCAATCCGCTTCGTTGTATGGGCCTGTAGAAGAAGTTGTTCGGACTTTTCGAAAAGTGGGATACAGTTTCTTTAGCAGATCTTACATGCTTTGCTGTAAGATGTGCAAGAAAATTACAGATGGGGATTTACTTTCGCTTATGGAATTTTTGAAATGACGAGTTCTTTTTTGGTGAATAATCCGCTTGCGAAATATAGTCTGGTGGCAAAGGCAACAGTTTACTCTTTTCATACAGGTAAAAGCAGAACAAAATGCGGCAACTTCATCTAGCTCATGTCTCGTAAACCTTGTAAACTTGTAAACTGCTTTCCCTTACACACAGTAATAATAGTCCATTAACAGAAAAGAATTATCTGCGTTTTTAGTACGTTAATAAGCGCCACACATCTCCAAGATGAAGCCGGATATCAAGGACCGTGATTATATGTACAGGCTCATTATCGGGTAGGTTTTTTGCTGAGCTAGATAGTAATTTCCATCAAAGGAATACGTTAGTCTTAGCATTGTCGAAAGTCATGCTTGTGTTCATGTGAATTCAGGCAACTGTTTTATGATGGTCATCAGCAGTTAGCTCTTTCACTGGCGCAAGCGATCGGATGTGCTGCTCAACCACCTCCTCCGTCAGACAAGCTCTTCCGCTTGGTATCCATCGCAAAGCAATTTGTAGATGATCCAGAATCCAAGGAGAAGCAAGCGATGCAGGTATGGGCTGAAAAATGATCTGTCCCTCAACATGTTACTGCAGATTTCAGTTTGATGTGCTTTCTGCTGGCCTGGATCTTGAATTTGACGCCGACGTTATCCCAACGTCAGCAGAGCCTTGCAACTATGAGACGATTTACCTGACCTCTCACAAGGCTGCATGTCGAACAGCAGCGTTCAATAATGACGGTATTTAATAGATTTCAAACAATTATTAGACACACAAGATTGTTGCTACTCGATTATAAGTGATTTCTTTTATAGGAACGCTTGTTGCTACTGGCTCAGCTGATTGCTCAATTAAGATTTTGGATGTTGAAAGAATGATCGCCCGAGAAGTTAGAGGAGAAATAAGCGAAAACGGACCGGATGCGAATCACCCTGTCATCAGGACTCTCTATGACCATCTCGATGTGAGCTTCATGAAAGCTTTCTAAAACCCCATAGTATATTATTATTAAGGAAGTGACCGTTGTTGCCTTCCATCCACGTGAGCAGATCCTTGTTTCTGGCTCTACGGATAAAACGGTCAAGTTGTTCGACTTCTCCAAAACTGCTGTGAAAAGAGCCATGAAAACGTTATCGGTATGTTGGAGTTTACACAGATTCCATTTGCCTCAACAGTTTCTTCCACATTTGGCATTTTTATTATTTGCTTTAACCAACTTCTTCTACTGCTCCTACAATCTGTGTCAACCGCGTGCTCCCTTCCGTAACAGCTATGGATGCAGCGCGTGGGCATTGCGCAGCGATCCACGATCGATGCGGCAGACTTGAACGTTTAAGCGGTGCGCCCGCGAACGCAAGACAGGACTTTTGAGTGGAGCTTGAGCTGATTGGGAAGGGAGCACTCCATTGACACAGACTGTCCGACGTCTCCCCAGCAAATCAAAGTTTTGCATTTGAGCGAATGACTTTGCAGTATACTAGCATTTGTATCACACACGTTTAACAGCTATCCTTATTTTTTTCTTTGCCTGCTCCCTAGAGCTTCCATATCTTTTTATGATTTTCCTTTGCTGTGGCTTCGATAATCTTGTCCTTTTTTACCCTTGTGCTCGATCTTTCGTTAGTGAAGATAGACTTCAAAACAGTCTGTTCCATAATTATGTTTGCTAGAGAGTTCTGTTTTTACTGATGGCAGACTTTATCATAAGGTTTTCAGGAAGTGTTCCCTGTACGTGCGCTGTCATTCCATCCTGGTGGTGAATTTCTTCTTGTGACTACGGACCATCCCACAATTCGTCTTTACAATGTTGAAACTGCACAATGTTTCGTCTGTTCGGCTCCTGGAGACCAGCATAAGGATGTCGTTATGGATGTGAGAATCTCTCGCTCTTGTGCGCAAGTTGTCTTTGATATTTCACCTTGGAATCGTTCAGGTGAATTATTCTGACAATGCTAGACTTTACGTGACCGGATCGAAAGATGGTGATGTGAAGGTATGGGATGGCATTTCAAATCGATGTGTGGAAACATTTAGCCGCGCTCATGATGGTGCTGCAATCTGCTCTGCCAAATTCACGAGGAATGGAAAGGTAAAATTTGAGTTTTTTTCAAACTTTGACAATTCTCCTATCTTTGAAGTATATACTAACAAGCGGCATGGACAGTATTGTCAAACTGTGGGAGTTATCAACGAATCGCTGTCTGATCGCTTATACTGGTGCAGGTGCTACTGGAAGGCAAGAATTCCCGGTGAAGGCAACTTTCAATCATAATGAGGATTACGGTAGGGTCTGCTGCTTAAGCGCTTCGGTATCTTCCATTGTCTTACCTCTATAATCGCTCTTTAGTTTTATTCCCCGATGAAAAGTCCGGCAGTTTATGTTCATGGGATGCAAGGAATTCTGACAGGAAGCGGTTGCTAGCTCTAGGTAAAATAGTAGTTGTGTCTTCATTTTCGAGTATTGTAGTGATCGGCAATCGTATTTTGTTAGGTCACACTGCTGCAACCCGAGTTTTTGTCCATTCTCCCACTGTACCTGCCTTTTTGACGGGTAGTGACGATTTTCGAGCACGATTCTGGTTTCGGAAAGGATCTAGCTATTAAAGATTTTTTAATATGAATATATTTGTTTTTTGTGGATCTTGTTTTTTAATTTGTTGTTTCACTTTCTTCAGGTCATTTATGTTTGATTGGATAGATTTAGTGCTTCAACTCCACTTCAGGATCTTCAAGATGCAGCCTCAAAGGCAATCTTCTTTTGTTTCCAGAGTGTGCTTTCTGCATAAAGCTACAGAAACCATCTCCTGGTTTTTTTGACAGTTTACTACTTTTATATATCTCTTATGCTATTCACGCAAAACTTCTTTCTGATTCTTATCAAAGTATAGTGGTGCTACAGCTGTATTCATCATAAATTATAAAATTTGGAATGCGATAATTAATGAGATCCTTGATTTTGCATGTCTAATTTCGCTGGGGAAGTGCTCGCTTCACTCTCTTGGTTCTGAATGGATTTTTTGGCCTTCCTTCCATCGATGGTTTCAACTTCATCATGTCTCCTTCTTTTATGTTCCTCTCCATCACCTTGTCCACTCTTGTGATGACCTCTGAAAATGACTCATCAGTCTCCAAAAAAATGCCTGTAAATGGGGATTCCTATTCCGAACGTGACATCATACCCTGGGCGTTCTAAGCAAAAGAAGTGTAAGTCTTCAGTCACCTCTTATGTCCGGTATTATGTTTATGTGTTTATTCCGAATCAAGTAAATTTTGCGATTTGTGTAGGTTCAGTGTGAGTAGAAAATTCAGTTAGATAGGGGCGGTACGTCGAAATTATGTGTTTTGTCAGTGAACCCATCGAAACCCCTCTACGAAATAATTCTAACCCCTCATTTTAGACAGAATAGGTGCAGCACACTTTGGTCCTCTGACCAAAGTGTACGCAGTTATAGTGGTATTGCACGAAGATATTCAACTTACCCGAACTGTCTCCTTCGAGGTCCCCTTGTTTGTGAGATGTTTCGCCTTCTGCCGGCCAATCCAAAACATCTTTCTAAAATTTCGTTACAGAGCAAACATAGCTAATCAATACGGAGCTCAACTTTGTACATCAAAATCTATCACGTTCACGCTTTAGTTGGCCCCTGTGGAAGAAAATGGACTGTTTCATGTCTAATATCATCTTTTGCTGAAGATTGGACAACATCGTTATTCTTTATGTGAAACTCTCATGTATAGTCTTTTCAGCGCCTAGGGATTACATTCTTGGTCTAGCTACTCCTCCGTTTATAATCATGTTTCCCCTCAGTCCTCTTTCAACGGAAAGCGAAAACATAAGCTGTACACTTTTTCCGAATATGGTACTGCTGCTCTCCTGACAGATTTTGATAGACGCTAGCAACCCGTGTAATTTTTTCCTTGATGCATTTCTTACCACGCTCAGGCGATGGTTCAGATGTCGCGAAAGTCTGGCGAATTTTTTTACGATTGTCAAAATTTGTAAAAAGTGATCGGCGAGCGCTAGGCATCATCCAGTCAACACTTTCTCCTCTTTCTGATAGTTACATTTTTTTCGATGAAGTCTTGGCGATGTTATGTCCATGCTTTTTCGAGAAACCCTGCATCAACGTCAAACTTCCCCAAAATTGAAAGAAAATCGCTCTAGAATTTTCAAAAGCGCTTTTAGATGGTATGCGGATTAATTTCCATTAATCATTTTAGATTACTTGGAATTGAATCAAGCTCCTCAAATCTTCATTGATAATCTTTCTTCAATGAATAATTTTGGAAGAGTTCAGAAAGCTAATCCAAAGAATTTGAAAGCAGTTTTGCTTTCAAATTTTTTGGTTTAGCTCCTTTCTCTATTCATCCTTCTTTGAATAAGATAGGTTCTTGAAATTTGGACAGCTAGAAATGACGAGTGAAGATTGTTTTCATTTTTCTGGAGGCACTTAGATATGCTTGCGTGATTGTAAACATAAGAACGAGAAGGAAAACTATGTCGATTGCATGTTTGAATGTTTTTTGGTCATAATCTATGAGGTTTTATGATCGTTCAGAACATCGGCATTTTGGAACGACCAAATACCTACATTTACGAACATTTAGTGTAGTAATAGAAAATTTTTGAGCTTGAACAAGATGCTGTGTGTAGATAGAAGGCATTTTTGGACATTTCTCAGATTCTCTCTAACGATTTTCGGACTCTGATTTCGCTCAAAAACAGTGCTACCAGGACTCGGCACAAGTGGCTTGTAAGCAAGCCGGATATCGTTTCTGGGACAAAAAGCAAAGGATTACCGTTTCTGGGGCCGAAAAGACACAAAAATTGTGAAATTTTTTTAGTCGACTTTTTGTTTTTGAGGTTTTCACGTCCAGAGTTTAGGGTCATAGGGGACTTCGTAAAAATCCGCGAGAGTCGAGGAGGATTTCGTTCTTTCATTCTTAAAAAGCCACCTCATGCCGAGCCCTGAGGGTTACTGGTTTTTTTTTTGCAGCGCACAATAGATCATAAGTAGCTTTCGTATACAGTTATTAATCGTGAGCAATTCTTGCTTGGGAAAAATTGGACTCTAGAGTAGAGTCTCAGTGTGAGCGTACATTCTTTCCCGTAGCAGCGCAAGGTCTTTTTGTGAAATCGAAGTAATAAGCTAGTAACGAAAAATACTTACTAGTTCTTTTTTTTAAAGTAGGCTCCCAAATTAAAGTTTTTCACGTTTGAGCATATTTTGCTAAATTGTGGTGCATCGCAAAACTTGGTGAAAATTGCTAGCTGTGACTGAAAACCCCAAAATTTTGCGAATGGTAGTAAGCCATCAGTGCATGAAAATTCAGACTCGCTTCGATCACAAGAACAAAAATCAGTGATTACATCGTTTCGCAGGAAAGCTTTTTCTTTGTGCTGCTTACGTAAAGCGACATCTCAAAAGATATGACAGTAGCCGTTAGGGTAAACCTGAAAGAAGTAAAAGGATTTTTTCTTTCCCGCTTATGTGTTTCTGTATTGCAATTTTATGAGTCGAAATGAAAGACAAATTTGTAAGGCTCATGCTATGTGTGAAGTTTTTTTTTGCAGGGATATTTCATAGTTGACTGTGTTGCAAAATTTAGGCTGCGCAACTCAAAGCTCATTTGGACTCTGTTCAACCACTACATTTTGAACCCAGGCAATGTCAAAGAAAATTGATATCCATATTTGCCTGCACGCTGCCTCTGGAACTTGCTTTGGCCTGCGCAACATGCTGTTCTAAAAGCATCATCTTCTTCACAAAAGTTCAAACTCTGTCTTTTTGATATTGCGAATCGTCATGGTATTCTTACAATTTGCAATTGATTTTTCGACCTGACACAAAAATTGCGTAGATGATTACCGTTACACAAAAAGTACTTACGTTGCTGTCATCGGATGCGAAAGGATCTATAGGTTTCTTTGTTTCTTCGGCTTTTGCTGCATCTTGTTCTGATGGCAACACAAGTTCTAAATTATATGTTGTGCTCAAGGGATTAAAGGTTCATTCCCCGACACCCTTACCCGGTGGGAACAGTGGTTCGCCATGGAGAGCTTCTTCATCCAGCGGTACGGCCACGACATCTTGCGGCTCAGGCACATGCAGTGGAAGCGGACGTGCCCTGAACTAATGGATTAGTATCTCATAAGGAAAGTGTTTTTAGGCGAAGTGCTATTTTCAAATATATATATTTATATCTGTTTTCGATGTCTGCTGCGCGTCCCTGGATGCCGAGTTCTGAATGTTTTTCGGGTTGAACGATTTGTTTTTTTCACCTTAAAAAACACTATAACTCGCGGCCGCGGCTAGAAGCGCATAGCAGATACCGAAGTCAGACTTGAATTCAGCGCTTCGACTCTCCGCAGAATGCAATGATGGCCACCCGAGACCACTTCGACCAGAAACAGTTCGTTGTTAATCTTCAAGAGCAGTGCTTGTTCACCTGTAGAGCGGTGGAAATGGGTTGCTAGGATTTCCTTGCGGAGGATAGAAGGGCGATATCCCCAGCTTTGAAGAAGTCCCCTCTTTGCCAAGCGTTGGAATTTTTCCAACGAATGGGATATTGTCGTACGACAAGTCAACGTATGAGTATGGCGCTGAAAAAAGTGGCTCATGAAGGATATATTCAAGTTTTTCGTAACACGACGATTCTATCAATGTTATTTTATTTTTATAGTGAGGATTGATACTACTGCTCTTTGAATGCAAAATGTCGATCAGCCTTGCCAGGGCATTGCTCGTATTTGCGGCTTTGAGGTTTTCTGGGTCTCTTACTCTGAAGTCTTCAGCATTTGAATTCCTGGATGAGCTGAGCCCAAAGCTGCACCTTACAGCTCCTGAAGGAGACAAATGTTTCTCTACTCGGCGTGAAAACTTATGCTTGGGAAAGGAAGATCTTCAGAAAACTAGCAGCTGGTTTTCTGAGGAGCGACCGGCTGCTGCTTTTTTGGGCTTTACCATCCAATTGCTTTTCAAAAAGCCGGCTTCAATTTTTTATGAACTAAGTTTTACGCATCAAGTTCCTGAAAAAAAAAGTTTCTGGCCCAGCATATTTAGATAAGAAGTATAATAATATTGTGAAACCGCAGATCTACGAGCTACTGCCGGCTGATGACAAATACAAAAAAAAGGAGAGTTTGACCGCTGGTCTGATGTTTTTTGTTTTTTGCTCTAGTGAATCTGATTGAGACGCAAGTAATTTCCAGCAGATCCAGTCATTTTTCTTCAAAAAAGACTATTAACTCCTTTCAAGTCTCTTTGCAGTACTTGCCACAAGCTAGCATCTTTCACTTCCGATGATATAAGAATCTCGAACTTATTTTCTCACGGATTCCTTTTCTAATAAATTGCGTCTCATCAAGTAACTAAGTTGTGACCACATCCTATGTAGGTGTCTCACACTGAACTTGTTTTATCCATCTTATCTATTATAGAACGAGTTATTGAACTCAACGGCAACTTAACGAGAGCGAAACGACATGGGTTTTTAGCTTAGATCGACAATGCATCATTCCTTCGACGCGATAAAAAAATTGGATTTATTAGACTGGATTTGTCTGCAGACACTGTTTTCAGAGCTAGTATAAGACTCCCGTCTGAGCTTGATTTTATGGTTTGTTGAAATTTACATAAGCTGGTTTTTTTAACGCCCATGCTATGAAGTTTACTACTTTACGGTTAAGTAAGGTATTAGCTTTTTTTGGGTGTTGAGTTTGATACAGTATCCATAATCGAAATATTATTTCTTGTCAGATTCCAGCGAAGATACTTGAGAATGTTGACGTCGCTACGAGAAATCACTGTGCTTCAAAAGTAGAAAATCATAATTGCCTGCCGAGGAGTTGACATCCAAATTATCAAGGAGGGAAATGGTTGACGAAATTTGCATTTTTTTTGTTTTTTGAAAGGGCGTGTTATTTGAAAGTGACACTTTTAAATCTTACTTGTACTGTGCAAATAGGAAAGATCAGCTGTTTCTCGCATTAGGTTGAATTCAACTCAGGTTCTCTGAGATAGCGAAAACTTCGTAAATGAACCAGGATCCTGAGCGATTTGTAGCTTACGGTTAAGTCTAGGCAAAACTCACTGAAAACTCCCAGGCCGGGCCCATAAGCCGTGATTGCGTTTATATATTCTTTTGTGAGGAATGCATCGTTGCCAACCAGCATAGGAGATTGTACTGGTGCTGACGAAACGATAGCTACTGAGTTTAGTAATACGAACCACATCTAAAATGTATAAATCATTAAGAGGATATAGTTAAGCAGAAGCCGCGAGTAAACGAACAGACAATGGTGGGCATGTTGAAGTGGACGACCTGGGTATAAAGGGACGAAATCGGGTTTTATCGAGAGACGCAACGGGATAGCGCTTGATTGAGAGCTGTTTGGGGCTAAAGCCTAATCATTCTACGCTTTTCTGATCCATAGTATTGATTGTTCGGTTTGAGTCTATTCGTAAAAGGTTTGCTAGATGCTACTTTCGAAGCTAAATTAGAAAAAGCTATTTGAGCTCTACAAAATTGGAATGGTTTTAGCTAGGCATTATATATCAAAAATGTTCTATATTTGAAGCCACCAAAATCATTGACACAAAGGTACAGTTATTCGCTGTCGGATCAATTTTCTTCCTTCGTTTCCTATTGTCCGATTTCAAGAAGCTAAAGAAAACATGCTGCGCGTCATCTGGATGTGTATGTGTTCGCGCTGATGCAAATCCGGATCTGTTCCCATTTCGTGATTCTCCACGATGCTAAAGAAGTCGGATGTTTGTAGGTGGTTCGCATACATGGCTCAGCTACGGGGTCTGTCAAAAGTCTGGGAGCCAACTTAACCATGCTGTAAATTACAGAACTACCCATGATTTTGATTCCAGTTTTGTGCCGCATATTGCTGTGATCATCCCCCCCCCCCCCGCGAATCACAATTTACCTAGCTGGAAATGCTTGCTATACGCTCTTGTAAGGATGGAGTCATCAAACGTGCCTTTGCGGAGCGAGAAAATCAAAATTTTTAGTATCAACATTTTATCTTGTAGTTAGAGATACTTTGAATGTTCTTTTGATGCACGCATTGTAGAGGAGGCTTTGCGCTATCACACCGTAGTATCTGCGTTTACCAAAAGTTGTTCTTTCAAAGACAAAAAATAAAGGTTTGCAAATGTTACCTGCGTGCAATTGGTCATCTGTCTTCAAAACAAATGAACGCTGTAGAAGCGCAGAAGGCACTGAATTTTAGGTTGAATTTCCTTCTATAATTGTTATACATAAGCATCCAGTTGAATTCCGTCAATGGGGCAATTTTAATACTTCTTACGTTATGATTTTCTGCTTTCCTTCGCGCAATGGCATCCGAATTTCCAGTTTGCGAATACACCTGCCTTCACTTAAAATTCCAAAACTTCTATTTCTAAATACTGGAAAAAATTTTCTTGGAGTTATATTGTAGACAAAAGTTTGCTCTATCTGCACATTTGCTTAGTGAAAGAAGCATTGAAAGCATTGGACGAATCTTATTAGAATTATCTGCATGTCACGACAGGTGGGCTCGTTGCGAATTTGATGGATTGCTTAGGGCAAGCCAAAAGAAGCAATCTCAAAATTTGAAAACTGCGCTATATTTGTAAAGGTTCGAACTGACTTCTGATTTTGTCTGAAAAGTACTAGGCTCCCAGACTTTTTACACACGTCGTATATGGCCTTAATCCAAGTTTTCTTTGTTTTTTTTTTAATTTTTTGTTTTTTTTTGAGAGCAAAGGTTAGAGCATGGTAGTCCTGAAAAGTTCCAACGTTTTCATGTTTGATGTCATTATGTGACTTGGTACGTAACTGCAAATGTAGGAGATGCAAAGGCTAATTTTTTCCACTTTTCCTCTTGTTAGATATCAAGATCATTGTTTATCTTTGAAACAGTGCGATAAAGTATCAGATCCGCTAATTATCCAGTGTAGGAAAATGATGCATTGAACGGGAAAGTGCGGGTCATGTTATGAAAGTGTCGGCAACAAAATATCCCACTCGGAAATAGGGTGCCATACCCATTACTAACCGAATTATACCTGATCGACATCTAGGATATGCTGTTTGCGATATTTCCAAAAGATAATTGATCATCAATGAAGAAAATTGTAGAATTTTCAGACTTTGGGAAAGAGATGATGCTTGATCATTGCTTTATTGTTGTCACATCAGCTTATTGAGTTAAACATAAACTTGCCTATCATATATAGAAATTATTTAACACATTGCCCTCTCATCTGATTCATATATCAAATTTGGCTGGTGTATGCTGTTATCTTATGAATTGCGAACTGGACAAAAACAGGTTGGCATTTTGTTGTTGCGTTGACAAAGTGCATAATCGTATGAATTTATTTGTTACCACATTCAAGGACCATTCGCTCGACAGCCAGGTCTTGTCGCTTTTGATGAGCGTGATATGTTAGCGAACAGGATACACGCAAAATTCAGGATAAAGATGGTAGGGGGGGGGGGTATCATATTTGATGCGAATATTGCAAAGTCCCTCTGCGTTCTTCTCTTTTATGGTTCAATGAAATTTACAAACATGAGAGTCACCGTAGTAAATCGCGCCAATACTTTGTATCAGTGCGCAACCATCGAATCATTGTGAACCGGGGCAAATTTTTTTCATAAAATCATCCACTCTGACCGATCGTAACGTCTTCTGCAGATGGGTGGGTAGCTGAGTATCATCTAGCCACAACTCAGTTGTTTACGAGCAGCTACACAAGGCGTTCATATATTTTTTTTCTTTTCGCAAAATGGGAAGGTGCAGGATCAGTCACAAATATTCTGGCCGTCTTTTTTTCGCTTCAATAAGAATCTAAACAAGCTTCCAGCTTCCCGATAATAAGTTCCAAATAACTCAGCAAAAGCAATTTTGAAAACATCTCGCTCTTGCAGTATCGAGAAACTTTGCGATTGTTTTCAAGAAAAATCTTGGGGCAGTAAAGTGGCACGACGATTTTTTTTTGAAACTCGGAATCTGCTATTCCGAACTCAGTGTCGGATGCTCAACTGATTGGTAGAAGAAAGCTCATGTATTTCGTAGATCTTTTTAGCTTTGTGGTGGTGCTTCAGAATTAGTGCAAGTCACTGTGCAAGGGAAATTCTCATTTTGCGTAGTTTTGGAAAATCAACAAGTGGGAGCTATCATAAGAAGCAAATACATTACAACAGCATAAAGTGAGCTTTTAGATAGTTTACTTATTCGCAAGAGCAGATTTTTGAGGACCGGCCCACTGGAAAACAGTATAACCTGCAACATTTCTGTAGCAACTACGAATAGTCTAGAGTTTGGGACTTCTAGTCTGGAAAGTCGTAAGAAAAAGTGTAGAGATTTGGAGAGTGGCGAGAACGATAGAAGTAATGTGGAAATCACTTATCACTTGCTTTTGCTGTTGGTTTGAGGTAGAAGTAGGAAACTGGATACATATCACAGCATATGTCTGTTTGTTACCAACCTAGCAGTGGCGGTCCAAGGAGGGAAGTGACTTGTTTATACTTGTAGATATTTATAATAACTTCAAAACTTTTTAAAAGTTAAATTAGCTTTGTGAGAAATTTTCTCCGCTAACCACATTCGAAAGCATTCTTGTCACTCCCCCCCCCCCCCTCCCCGGAAATGCCGGGCTTGCACTCTAAATATGTGAGATCCGTTGCTGTCTTTATCGTGCAGTGTTCCATCCGGAAGCTCACTTATTATATCATAATCTACACATCGTTCAACTTTACCTTTGATTAGCTTGTAATAGACTTTTTGTTAATTTTATTTTTTCTTCTTTCTATTTGGCGAAAACGTCAATTTGCCATGCCTTTTTAGTTACAGATTGCAGGGTACTCTTTTTAAGAAATAAATGACATGGAGAAATAGATGGAATCAGCCCTCACTTCTCGTATGCTGTCACCTAACTCCACTTCTTTTCGCCTAGTGGTGAGTGTCGCAATAGAAGACCTAATGTTCTTATCCTCCTATTCTGATTTCTAGTTAGCCTTTGGTTGTTTCTCAGTCGCTGTGCTGCTCATATGCTTTGGTCTCGCAGCCAAGAGAGAAATACGGACGACGTCATCACTGCAAAGTGACTTGGATTTCAAGGGTAAGAACTTTGCTGAAATCACAATCCCGCTTTTGGGTTGTTTTCCTAAGCAGTTACTTAAAGGATGTTTCGAAGAAGATGTTGACGACCACCTCGTCGACAACAACACGAAAGTTGTTGTTATGGTGATAGATGCATGGAGGTTATCTTTCCTTGTGGACTCCGATTCGCCAATGTCATTTTTGCGGAGCTCGATCACATCTGGACGCGGAGTAGGCTTTGTTGCAAGAGTACAGACACCTACGGTCACGATGCCTCGAATCATGGTATGTCCTACGTCTTCAGACGTATGAAGAGTCCAAGCAGCAGGCGTCATCTTAACAGCTCTGCGTTTTGTTGAATGCAAATCTTCCTTAATCCTTTTAGAGCTATCTGTAACCATTGCAGGCTTTAACGAGCGGAACTATACCCTCATTCATATCTCTAGTCACAAACTTCTTTGCTACTGTGAACACAGAAGAAAACTGGATAACTTTAGCTGCAGCTGCAGGGAAAAAGTTGGTTTTGTTTCTTAGAATGCAAGATTCCAATCAGAAATAGAGAGATATTTCTTCACAAAATCATGTTTTCATTTGAATCGGTAAAATTATTTTTTTAATATAAAGCAAAGAAATGCGAAAAAATTTTCTTGCTGCCCGAACTGCTCCAGCAGCCTCTCGTATTTTTGAGTTAATCACCATCAGCATTCTGACACCTAATCATTCATTTCTGAGTAGTAGGAGGAAGGATATCAACTCGTTTTTAGGATTCTTTTCTATGGAGACGACACTTGGCTAAGGCTGTTCCCTAACGCCTTTATCGAATTCGAAGGTGTTACATCTTTCTATGTTAACGACTACACTGAGGTTTACCGTACTTTAAGAAGACAAGTAAGATCTTTTTAGAAATCAGAAATTTCAGGTTGATAACAATGTCACTCGCCATCTTGGTGCTAAACTCGGTGATTCGGGATGGGACATACTCATCCTTCATTATCTGGGTTTGGATCACATAGGTAATCGTGACTTCACAAAGTTTTCGAACATACTTCATGCTTTCTTTGAGGCCACTCTTTGGGTGGAGAATCACCGATATTATATAGTAAGCTACGCGAAATGGACAAGATCGCGGAGCAAATCTTTGCAACTGTGTCGGTTAGCCGACTTTTATATAATAGTGTGATTCTCTTAGTGCATGGAATAGGGAGTAATTATTAGCTTGATTCATAATTAATGCACATTTTCTTACCTCTTCTTCCAAGCGCCAGTTTTCGAAGTAGAACCAATTTTCTCGAAGATCTTTTGTGGTATCTATTCAGCTTTTTTTAGTTTCTTATTTATGCCTCCCCTTTTAGAAGTCTGTTCATTTGAAAATTTTACGCCTTCAAATAAAACAAAATAGATTAGAAGTCTTACCTTTCACTCATTTGCCCTAAATCCATGAAGAATAGCGGAATCATTTTTAACACATTGACGACCGCTTGATACACATGGTGTGTCAAAGCTTGACATATCATGACTATCATTGAAATGGCTACTAATTTGTGTTAAACCAACTCCGGGAGTTTTCTTTTGCTGGACTTAGATACAACCTCTACTGTTTTTGTCAGCATTCCGGCGCTACTATAGATGTACTGTAGATGGAATTGTGCGTGATTTTATGTGAAAATGCTGGCAGGTCTAAGAAGGGCTTCGGTCGTCAATGTGTTAAAAAATATTCATTACGATGGAGAAGTTTTGTGCTACAAAATGTTTTTTGAACAAAATTTTCAAAAAATCTGGAATGGAGAAATTTACTCGCTAACTTGGGTGGCCATCGGGACCTTCCGCGCCGTTTAAAAACTTAGGCAACAAGCTATTATAAAGCTTTGCAATATAAATACAAACAGTGGTATGAAAATGGTAGAGTTTTCTCGTTTCCAGCGAAGAAAAATAAAAAATATCAAAAAAGCCAAATTTTTGTTTACTTCAGATTGCCGGAGAAAGTGAGTCTCCTGAATTTTTGCAACATCTTCTCGCAAAAAAAAATCCGTAAAATCCGAACTGCACTGCTTAATAGAGAATCGGCTATACAGTGAGCATAAAGCAATTTTTGGGAATTTTTCTTGTGATGGCTGCGGTGACAACAAAGTATCTTTTTTGTAACCAAAGGTTGCTGTTTATTGTAGTCTTTACTACGTTCGGAAAGGTGTTTTCGGAAAAGATTTATCTTGGTTTGAAGTTGAAATATAAAAAACGTGCATTAATCATGAATCAACCTAATATTTCACATAAGCGAAATATGAATTATTGGGGCTTGACTAGATTCTTCCAGGGGCATTCACCTGTTTTGTTAGTTGTGTTGGCTGATCATGGAATGACTCCTGGTGGTTCACATGGTGGTGGAAGTGAGTCGGAGTCATGGGTTCCGATAGTGTTTCTGCATTCAAAAATTGGTGTAAAACATGGTGGAAATCTCACAGGTGTGTTAAACTCGCAATATGCTTTCGATGCTCAAAATTCGTGCATAGAATTTGCAAAAGGGCAGCAAGTTGATCTGGCAAGTACCCTGCCTTATTTTCTGAAGACTGGGATCCCATTAGGCAGTGTTGGTTTGTCGCTTGTGCCGAGATTAGCTGAATACTGGAAATTGACTGAGCATACAATACTGTCCGCTTCAATTCAGTCGGCTAAACATTTTTCCAAGTTCATGGAAGGTAAGTTGATTGATTGAGTTTATCGGGTTTCGAAGAATTACTCTGTCAAAATATGAGGTCAGCTATGATGTTTGAAGCTAAATAATTGCCTCGTAGGTGTTGGCTTTTACCACATTTCTTCAGTTCGGGCTAAGCATGCGTTATGAGAAAGGGGACTGGTTTCACCAAAAATTATATTTCGATTTCCTCGGAGATATACCCGCGTTATTAGGCAGCATCCAAACACAACAACACTTGAAAAACGTTAGAAATCGTTTGGAAAGAGAAACTAACGTCATGCTTTTTTTTCCTTTTGGAAAACTTTGCTGCTCCAACCCCCAAAATCGATAGAATTTCTAACTGTGGGTGATGCGCCTGTCACCATCTATGGTAATACTAGTTACTTATTTTGTTCTACTCCAATTACACCCTCCCTCTTCTCAAATAATATTCTGTATAGCACTTTAGCAGTCCGCATATTGCTGCCGACACGCGTTATGAGAAAGGAGACTAGTTTCACAAAAAATTATATTTCGATTTCCTCGGAGATATACCCGCGTTATCATGCAGCATCCAAACACGCTGTCGGAGATTCACAGTAGATAACCATTGCAAACACAAGAATTTGAATGAGAGTATGACCCATCGTAAAGCTGTGCAACCAGTTCCGTAATTCCATAATCTTTTTTTTCATTCAGATCGTGCTCTTCAACGTCTCTACACCGTTGAAGAGAAACTTCGTTGTCAAGAAATAAGAGCTTATGCAGCTTATGTACAGAGCAGCCAAGCTGCGCAGATCACTCAGCAAGCACAGAATGAAATTATAAAGTCGCTTGAACCAACCTTAGGACACCTGGCTTATGCTGGCATGTTGCTCCTCATAATGGTGAGAGGACTTACACTACTGTGATGATATAAAGAGTAAAATGTTTTTAGGGCTTTCTCGTTCTCTGTGATCTATCATTGACTGTGGTGAGTTTAGCGTTCATGTCTTTTCATACTGACAGTATGACCGGTTTGGCATTCCGGTTGGGATTTTAGAGCAAGAATGGGTACTTATAAGCTGCTGACACAACATGAGCTTCGGGCATCGTTGCAAAAAACACTGCTCTTGCTTTCCTCCAGTGATCCTGCTTCATTTCTAGCAGAGTTTCTCCTCTCATGGCTCTGTATTACAAAGTTACAGTATCAGGGCTCGCACGAGGTGGCTAGTTGAAAATGTAAAAAACGAAGTCTCCCTTGACTTTTGCGAAATTTTGCGAAGTCTCCTTTGACCCCATACCATAATCCCTTAAAAAATCCCCAAAAACCGAAACGTCGAGCAAAAAAACGTTGCAAATAAATTTTGTGTCTTTTCAGCCAAAACGAAACCCCCTTTGCTGTTTGTCCCAAAAACGATATCCAGCTTGCTTATAAGCCACCTGCGCCTAGCGCTGTACAGTATCCGAAAACTCGTCTGCTTGCTTTACTTCGTTCGCTTCACGTACTACCTCCCTTCATGAAAGCTGAGAGCCCCAATGTTTCTGTAATTCCAAGGGTAGAGGCAGTTATTGGCTTAGGCTGCAATCTGAACAGATTTAATACTCAGCACCGCTTGCGCTTTTGTTTGAAATGTAGGAATCTCGTCGAAGTTTCGCTGATGGGTTTTGTGTTCTATATGATTATGGACGGGTGTCATAAGAGCACAGTCAGCAAAAATCTTTTACAACAGTTACGGCGTATTTGACTTGGAAATAAGCTTAAACTTGTCTATATTTAATGGTAACGAGGAAGAGTTTTGCTTGTCTTGTTTGAATCGAATATTGGAGTTGATCTTTGGTCGATCCTTCTCGACATCACATTGCAAAGGTCCCTTGGGTTGAACTTCTCACGTTATCTTCATGGCTTTATCTAACCACCTTCCTACCATCGATATCCTCTCTATCAAATGGACACGCTTCACTCTTGGAACTTTAGCTCATCAGATTTGTATGCTTTCTGGAACCCGCTAAAATGTCACTTTAGACAACTTTTGATCTGTAATATAGCTTAAACAGACTGGTATGCTTGTTTTCTGGAATCCGATGTTCCACCGCAACAAACACTTATGAAAATGAAACTGTGGTTGTGTTTTTTTCCACTTTATCACATCCACCGCATTTCTGCAAACACTCCAGCCTTTGCAGAATCGAACAATCTCAGAACCTCATGGCTTCATCAGTTTTGGTGTCTTCGCACTCTACCATCTTTCATCTTATTCAACTAGTTTTATTGAGGAAGAGCATGAAGTTTGGTAAGTGGGTTCTCGGTAGTTCTTCATACTTCTACGAATTTTCTATTCAGGTACTATATTCTTTCTACGGTAATTCTTGTTCATATTTTCATTATTGTCAGAAATCACAGAGATGTTGCAGAAATGGTAACTACGAGCGCCATTTTTAGGTGATTTTCCTTTTTTATGCCTATAAAAACAGATTGCAGATTTCTGATGGGAAATTCCGAGCAGCTATTTTATCATTGCTATTGCATCGCTTGGGTATGGCTTTTATGGCTCATCGAAGGAGGCGATGGTCGATGAGGCCCGGTAATCAGATAGGCACATCTAGAGCGAAATTCATGGCATTGTTCCAGATCTCTTACCACCTCCGTTTTTTCCTGAATTTCGGTTGTATATATCGTCTATCGACTATATCATCAACGATCTCAATCTTGTAACTTTATATAAATGGTAAGTGCAACATCTACACAATTTGTATTTAGAAATTATTTGTGATTTTGTCCCAAAACAATTGTCTCTCTGTAGCGTCAAGGATTATAATCTCTAAGAACTAGTTATAAAAGCAGAACATTCACTCGGTTTAGGTGCATTCCAGGTCCATCGTTTTCTGGAACGAAGAAAAATCATGAACCTAAAACGGGAGTAATTTTGTTGGATTCCGAAAGGATTAAATCACATACTAGTGAAAAAAACCTATAATAAAATTACTTGCTGGAACAAACCAAGAATGTAAAAGAATTTGCTCTTTACTCTTCATGCGAATCCGTCTCCCCCCCCCCCAGTTGGAATATTTTGCATTGTGGAAATTTATCCGTAGCTCAAAACTTATTAATCGTTGGTCTGAAATGTCGCGAGATGAAATTACACCGACGTATTAGGTCGTTCCGAAAGTAATGTCGCTTTTTTCAATCGAAGGCCACATTTCACAGAATCAAGATTTTCAAAAGCTCTTGGGATCATTCGATGCAGCATTTCGCCTTCTTTCTAATGGTTCTAATTTTATTGCATAGTATTCAATGAGCTCTCAAAAGTTACCAAAACCTGCGACTCATGCTTTTTGTCATGGTCAAGTTCGGCTAATTTTCCAAATTTTTGTACTGATTCCCTGAAAATGTACAAGTAACATATAAATAGAGCAGACCCTATAGGACACAAAACAATTTTTTGCTTTTCCTTAGCTTGCTTTTTTGAGTTTCTGGAGTTAATTTTTCAAGTCCATCAAAGTCCATATTTGGTCAACTCAAACCTCACAGAACAACAACCGGCAAGCAACTCGGGTGCCATTCGACGCAGCTTTTTCTCCTCTTTCTGCCAGTTGTTTTTTGTTTCCGATTCATCAGGTTTTCCGGGATATAATCATCATAATGCAGGTTTTCCAGGGCGCCCCGAGCTGTACCCGGATTTTTCTAAAGTTGCTAATCTGAAGCGATGAATGCTCATTTGGTTTGTAAAATTAGTATCAAACCATAATCCATCTTTGTAAGTATTAAAATCCGAATATTTATTGCTGTTTGATGCACTTGTGTTTGAGACGAGCTTGCTGAAACTCGGTGGTTCCATCAAAAATTCAATACAAAAATTGTACGAGCTATGGAAAGTAGAAAAAAGTTGTGCTTTTCCTGTGGGGTTTGCTCTAGCCATCCATTACTTGAACTCCTTCCGAGGATTGTTATAAAAACTTAGAAAAATTGTGAAACTTGACCTTCTTAAAAAGCATGGGTCGCAGATTTTGGTAATTTTTTAAAACCTCATTGAATATGATGCCATGATACTATAACAATTGAAAAAAGAATAAAATGCTGCATCGAATACTTCCAAGATCTCTTAGAAACTTTTGTTCCATCGAATATGGCGCCCGTTTGAAAAAAGCGACATTTATTTTGGAACGACCTAATATAATGCTGATTCTGTAAAAAAAAGAGCGCTTTGGAATTACCCTTGTGCCTATCTAATTATTTTTTTACTTGTTTTGGTTATACTATATGGTCGCTCGCAAATGGGAAACTACTTTTTTGACAAGCTTCCTCCAAATCAAATCGTTTATAGCTAGATCTCATAGTATCTTCCAGGGGCCCTTTTTTGACGACAACTTTGTGTGTATGCTATATCTTGCGACGTCTTCAACCATGTTCGAATTCTTCAGTGCAGAATTTGCTATCACACTGTCTTTCATTGCTTATTTGTTGGAGAGTATTGATACAAGCTGATCATGGGTACGTTTATGTATGTTCGATCTGATACAAAGTGTGACAACTCGTGAAGCATCACCTTACTAAAACACATATAATGAAGGACGACCTGCTCTTTTGAATGGGCAAAGTTCGTGCAGATGAAGCATAGTCTGCATAGAGTTGCGGATTTTCATCAAAAAAATCGAAAAAAAAAACAATTTTGTTTTACGTTGTCTTTTTGGAGACCATAAACACTGACCTTGATAACATAGACAAGAAAGTGTGATTTCCTGACAAACATCAGCTCGGATGCTCTGTCTGGTCAATTGGTCTTGTGATTTTGAAAATCCACATTGTAGCCCTCCCCTCCACTCCCCCCCCCCCCCCCGAATGGAAATCTCTGTGAAGAAAATCTCACTGCTGTCAAGACCTCAATGTGAAGCCGAAAACTATCTTCCACTAGAAAAATTGAAATGTAGCAAATCCGCTGAGTGGAAATTTTTTTGAAAATGAACGACAAAATTTTTGTGACTCTATCACCCACAATAGCTTCGTGCATATCTCCGGTTCAGAAAATACTAGAAGAATCGTAATCGAACAGGGTAGTATAAACATTATCATTTGCAGATGGATAGTCTACCTGACGATTTTCGCGATCATTGTCAACTCGGTCATGTCGTTTCCAATGGGAGTTATGCTCTACCTCTGTTATCTAGTCCGACCAGAAACTATTCCTTTACTACTGATCTCCTTCGAAATGGGTTCCTTCACTAAACGATTTTCCTCTTCTCCTCATCTTTATGCTCTTCTATGTCAAGCTGTGTTTTTCTATCAGGTACCAGTATTTTTTTTGCCAGCACTTATCAATAGAATGCCTTTCAGGGTCAATCTAGCAACATATCCTCAATTGATATCGCCATAGGCTACAAAGGGCTTTCATCATATAGCGCACCATTGGTAGGACTCCAGATCATTGCCAATTTTTACGCTGCACCCATCGCTCTCACTGTCGGCTACTTGTTAGTCATTAGCATCTCATTTGTGGTATGTAGAAAGAAACCTGAACTTTCAGCAAGGGGTCCCAAACGTTTAATTCCGAGGACTACGTTCGCCTCATTGGAGCTGCTCTTCAACTGCGTTCTGTGATTTTATTCTCTGCTCTTAGTGGTATGGTCACTCTTTCCGGACATTTGTTCATGTTCAGTGTACTTGCTCCAAAGCTGATTTGTGAATTGTTGCATATGATCTTTGTTCTGCTATTTATTGTTTGCGGGTGCATTTCTCACTTCGGCTTCAAGAACTTTTCTCAACTCAGTTATTTATAGAGTTTCATAAAGTAATCATAAACGAATCTCAGCAGACATAATAGACGACTGTTTATGGAGAATGAAGAGATACATAAGCCATAAATTCAACAACATGAGGTGGATTACAAGACTGGTACAAACAAGTACAATGAACTCTTTACAGAAGCCCTTGTCTTTTGAGATCTTCGTACATCTTCCGAGTAACTACATTGCCAGCAGAATCCTCAAATTCTTCGTCGAGATCCGGATTCCATCTCTGCCGCTCCTATAAAAACTCGAGTTCGAGTATTCGATATCTGTTTACTCCTTAATTGCAAGAGAACGTCAGCGTTTGGCTCCAGGTATAACTTTAGGAATGTCTGGCAAAAAATGCTATCTTTGTTACCAGATGAATATCAGATAGCAGACATTTAGGGCCGCATGCATTAACATCCCCGCCGCGGAGGGGATGGCAGCTCAAAATGAAAACTTCACATCCTGAACCAGATATCTGGATTTCACGCTGTCTACCTATGTAAGTATCCCCACCATCCTTCACTATGAATACATTGAAAAGCAAGAAACTGTACAAGCCGCATTTTCCAGCTTTTCGTATGGCCCCAGCCCCGGCGGCCGACCGTCATTTCTTCATATCACTTTCCTTTTTTCAAAGTTAATAAAAACGTTTGAAGTTGTTCTGCTAATATAACCCAACAGTGCTAAGCATGCTGCTGATAAGAACAAATGATGTTTTGGAGTCATGGAATTTTCGGTGATCCACAAGTCGAAAGTTGGAGTTTACCAAAAAAATTCAATTTTTCAAAAACTCAATTATTCTCATCATCGACATGTCTAGCACTGTTGGTTACATAATCAATACAACTTTAGAGGGTTTTCTTTGACTTCAAAGAAAGAAAAATGACTTTGAAGAGAAGCGCCGGGGATTATGAGGGATCATACAAACGCTAAAAAATGCGTATTGTAAGCTTCTCGCTGCTGTGCAATGTGTTCATAACGAAGGATGGTGGGAGCACTTGCGGGCAGGTAGATAGCGTTAGATCTAGATATCTTATATCTTATATCTAGATATATCTTATCTTATATCTTCAGAATAAGAAACTTTCTTCTGAGCTGCGATCCCCTTCCTTAACGGGGATGTTAATGCATGCGGCTAGGGTGTAATAACTTTCTGAAAGCGTCTACATTTTCTAAAGAGACTCGCACTTCAGTCCTATCATCTCAATATGGATTTGAAGCCTGAATGTTGGAAGGTCAAGAACCTTTTCAACAACCGAAAGCAGATTCGTTGAATTTTCGGTCGATTATGCAGCCAAAGGCACCTAATTCAGCAAGTAATAACTTCACATAAGTATAAGTCAACGCCTGGCATCAGGGAAATTTCTAAACGAAGTCCTCTTTGATCTTGAAAATTTCGTAGGAAGTCCCCTTTGACCCTAAACGTAAAAAACCTTCAGAAAAACAAAACGTCGACTAAAAAATAGCAAATTTTGTGTCTTTTCGCCCACAAAGACAATATTCCCTTCCTTTTTGTCCCAAAACGATAACCAGTTTGACAGATGCCAGCTGTGCCGAGTCCACGCCGAAGCACTTTATCTGGTATTTTTCGAAGACTCACAAAGTACTGAAGTGGACTTTTCAGTAGGTGACAGAAAGAAAAATCGCGCCTCTTAACTGTCTCCTACTTTAGGTCTCCCCACGATCGTACCATCTTCCATTAATGTAATTGACCCGACAAAAGCCTCGAGATCAATTTTATAACCAAACCTCATGTACCCGGATGAGCCGAGCTTTCCTCGCCAAGATCTTGTGATCTTATTTCACGGAGAAACCTAACCCCATTCGCTCTATGTTGAGAAAAGAAATTTTTGTTCAAATTGCATCGAAATGGGAATGTGAGCTTTTCCTTACCTTTTCTCCCTTGATTTTAGTCCACAAATCTAGAGCATCTTTAATGTGTGTGATGTTGGCGAAATGGGCAGTGTTTGGTATTCCCAGACAACGCATGCCATGCGAGTGCCGCCATTCCTAAAACATGTCAGTATTTGCTTTGTACCTTATCTTCATTACGTCAGAAAACATACATTAAAGTGCTTCTGGAATGCTTTAGGTCCTTTATAAATTTGATTGCCACATATCTCACATGAGTACGAGATGTTGAGTCCATGCAGCTTATACAACCAATATGGAATTGGCTTTCCGTCCCAGCTAAAATAGTAAGGAAACTGGATGACATCTAGACATTGAAAAAATTTAATTGTATAGACGGCTACTGAGACAACCACGGATGGCTCGTAGGAATAATTTGTTCATAACAATTTTATCACAACGAGCTAATGTTTTCTTTTGATAAAACCGCTTTACTTTATATGAGATCAAGGGATTATGATAAGTGAGGGTAGAGGGATAAAAAACTAAGGAAAGACTCCCATATTGACTTCGGGCAGGCTTTTGCTTTACAACCAAATAAAGGCGCAAGAAGTAAGATATTTGCCGTACTCCGCCGAAGGGACGCCATTTCCGCTTGCGTTTGCATCTTCGCACCGTTTATATTTATAAGTAAACTTCTATTTGAAAGAAATTCATTCCACTATTCGCTGTTACATCTTCTAATACGCTGCAGCTTGGGCAGGTGGTCTGCTGGGGTATGGAAGGTAGAAAGTGCAGTAGAAACAATATGTAAGTGCAGAACTTCGCCTGCTCGGATACGATGTGCTGTTTGCAAAAATTTTCATCAGATTATTACATACATGTAGAGTTATGAGAAAGTGCGACAAAATTTGCAACATTTGCAATTTGACTTCGCTCTCAAACTAAATAATTACAGAAACGCAACTCTACCCCTGCTCACTGGAGTCTTTTCTATGTCGCATGTTCAGGGTTCTATCGGGCAATTGACAAAAATGAACCTTAAAGGAAAGTGTTTTCTTTCGCAGTGGCTCTTCCCAATGAACCACTATAAAAGACACTAAAGCCGATTTCAAATCTGCTTTCATTATCTGCCGAACAACTCACCGAACAACTCGAGTTATGGCTGTTTTTTGGAGCAAAAAGTGTGCGAGATTCTAAACAATCAGTTATTACGGTCGCTTCAGCGCTCAAATAGAGGATTGTGTACAAGTATATTGGACAAAAGGTGATCATTTCCTGAAGTACCCTTATATCTTCCCATTGGACTATTCAAGCAATGGACTTTTTTCTTGCGCATTTACATTTTCAATTAAAAATGCTCATTCAGCGGTTCAGAGAGGTTCGGCAAATAATAAAAGCAGATTCATAATCAGCGTTCGAAGCTCTAAAGATGCAGAATTCATTTGGAAAGGAGACTGCGATCAAAAAAAACTTTTCGTATTAGGTATGATGAAGGTCCCCACTTCCTAGTGTTTCTAGTGTACGATCTACTGCACACTGTGTCCATTTGACACTGGTATGAAACCGCTCGCATAATCACAGAAATTGCGCGTGTTAAGCAGAGCACATGTGGCCTCTCCAAAGTATAAACAGCTTTGTTATGTGATGAGATGCTTTCTCTTATTAGACCCGTTGACACTGTAATCACAACGTACCCAAGAGGAAGATTTTTGGGGTTGTAAGGTACACCATCATCCTCTTCCTCGTCGCTCTCTACCTGAAACCTCCGGGTCATAGTGAAAATGAGATGAAACCATTTATCCACATGCCTGTGGTTCTTCCTCGTCATCCTCGTTCTCGCCAGCAGCTCTTGCTTGCTTTCTTTCCACATTCTCTCGTGTTGCATCCCGTTCTTCACCCAAAAGATTGCCAATGCTGTAAAATGTCAGATACTTTCAGAGATCCAAAGCTTTAACTATCCTGAATCTAAACGCCACCTTCGTTCGTAGTATATCGGACGTAAGACTTACCATCGGATATGCCCCTCCAGTTTTGCCAACGCAGAAATTCTTGCATGCTCTTTGGCATCGTCAGCCTTTTTCGCTAAAGCATCCCTGCCCAATTCTCCAGCTCCCACACCTTTCGAGGCAAACAATCGTTCTGCTCTTTCTTTCAAGGTGCTAAATTTCGAATTCACTGTTGATATTGGAAATAAAAATTGCATAAAGAAAAACAAAAATTACCCTCCACACTTCAGTCCCAGAGCCATGAGAGCAGCCTTTAGCCGGTCAAGGCCCAAACTTTCTAGCTCTTTTGGGTTGCTATAAGCCGAAATATCGATTGTGGCCTGAACTTCGAATAAATCGGAGAGTGAGTGAGAAGATTCTGGCAGTCGAAAAATTACACACCTGCTTGGTGTTGACGGTATGTGATGGCCAACCAGGAAGTGTCCCATTTGCGATCATTCGATCAATCTCAGCATCACTCTAGAGAATGCAAACTTACGGAAGCTATCACAAATTTCATGGTATCAAGCAGAATCCACACTATATACCAGCTGGCTACTAAGGCAAAGACTGGAACGGGGAGAAACAAAGCCTTTTCACTCTCAGTCACAAAGCATCAACAACGTGGAAGAAAGTTTCAGAAACTAGCAGCATTTTCACTCGCCAGTATATGTGACATAAAAAAGTCAGTTTATTTCCTCTATGTCGAACTCCCTGCTCCCCCCCCCCCCCATCCATGGGTGGGTTGACAAAGAGGGTAAGATCTGAGGTCCTACTATTCAAAGAACCTTCAGGTTCACAACTACTATGACTTAGAGTTATCACTGTATACCCGTATACACCACAAAAATTTATCACGCGTTAAAGCTACGCAGAGGAAAAGACTCTACAGTAAAGTAGTCTCAAAGGTGAGTTTTCCTCAAATCCTCGATGTATATGACCACTGGCCTCAGCTACAATTATATGAGAGACTGCTTTCTCTAAACTATGCGTACAAAATCAAGTAGAACTGGGTTACAGAACAAGAATTCGTTTGATGAACGTACAATGTGACACACAAACAACTTCTAGAAATTACCTTCTTGAAATCTTCCTCCAAGTTGTGAAGCGGTCGTGTTCGTTCCATGAAGTAGACGAGGTAGTCCTGAATCAGCTCTTAGTAAGTAATTGTATATATAGCGATAAAAGTAATCTGCGGCACAGCATGCGCTCCGTACTATGTACTTCGCTAATACCGGAATCTTTTCAGCACGCCCAATGCCTTTTTTGAAAAATGTGATTCAAACTTATCAATGGAAGGTGAGGACACTTCTAAGAAAAGCGACCTTGACCTATGCGCCACACAAAGTTCGGTAATGGTAAAGAGCCTGAGCGCTTGCAAGTACCAAAAACAAATGTCAGATTTCATACCTTCAGAGCGTGTAGATATTCTTTGTAAGCTCCAGTCTTTTTCGTCGTGTTCTTTGGAATATCCGTAAACTTGTCGAACTGGCCAAGGTATGATATGTAATCGATTTTCTGGAAGAATGTAATTTCAGAGACAAAGTTGACATCTGTCATTGTCTCCATGAATGGACGCACCGTGATATGTTTCAGATTCATATACAAAGCATGCAGAGCGTGCATGTCCAAAAATCTGAAAAAAGAGAGATAAAGTTGGATGATGAATGATGAATGAAAGAAGGAATGAACAGCAATAGTGAATATCACTAAAAGCTCCTTATAATTTACCTGCCATATCCCTCCTCATCTGTGAACTGGACCATATCAGTTTCTTCACGCTCAGGATCTGCGATTTCTTCGTGCATTTTTTGGAATTCCATAGAGAGAGGTTCAGCAAGCTAAATATTTCAAGATGGCTTCTGTCAGCCCTATACAATATGGCACACACAACACAATAGACCACGGAAATCCTCACAAGAGATACGAGGAGCTCATTCAGCAAAAACATACCTCATCAGGATTTCGACGATGGGCATCTTTGAGTATCTTTACTCGAGCATAGAACTCAGCAAACTCGTTTGGTCCGGCGATGGCTTCCATTTCACGCCTTCGTATACCTTCTGTGTCCGTGTACATGCGTTCCAAACTCTCCGTGCATGCATGGTATCTCTGAAAAGCACATGCCGATATAATATCTCTGATCAGCGTACAAGATAACTCCTAGGAAAAGTTTTAGCGAAACTACGGTTATGAATTCTGGGCGTTATTCGACCTACGTAGAATAACGCCCATAGAGGTACAGATAAGGCAAAGAAAACGCATAGATATGCAGAATTGAACTTACATCTACGAGCTGCTTGACTCGCTGCTGCGAGTTGATATTGGCCTTATGTGTTTTCTTGTCGCTCATAATTTCTTTGACGATTGTCTCAACAGTGCGCTCGCGTTCCTCATGGAGTTTCCTCTGATTTTCCAGTATTGAATCCATCTCTAAAACATTCGAAAGAATCAAAAGAAGAATGAGCCGATTAAACGACGTAAAAAAGCAGTTAAAGTTCGATTCGAAAAAATTGCCGATCAGACGTCCGCGGCATTTCGACGTACGCAACTGCACTGCCGTGTAATTTTACACGTCACATTAGGTAAATGTTTAAATCGAAAAGCCTTTTTTTAAGCGGTCAGTGTATCTTTCCACGTTACTCTCTCATCTTTTCTCTCTCGTTGTATTGTAACTTTCAAAGCCTATTGAATTACCTACAAATCCATGTCGGAGCGATCTTAGCGGACCAATGCCTGAGTAGAACTTAGAACTGAGGAATAGCTCAGGGTCTGGCTTCACCTTTCTCTTTTACTTCTCAAATCTCCCACTTGTTGCTGTTGAAGCAGCCTACATCCTGCAATTGAAATAACTCGTCGATGGCACGTCGACATTGTGCAGCTCGTTATGCGCTTCACAACGTTGCTAAGGCACGACTTGTAGAGACAGAATATGACGTTGAATACGATGCCGCTGCGGTGCAGAATTTTTCAATCTGCGGGTGCACAAATAACTACAGGCTGTCTCAGTGGCGTGCTTCCTTTCTGCAGGCGTGAATTTTCAAGCCGCACCGCGGTTCCCCTGCGCCACCTTTGTGGGCTATATTTATTTATTAAGAGCGAGAGTTTTGACAATTTCCGCCTGTTGATGCTTGTTTGAGGCTTAAATCCTCCTTTTATCATAGTAAATGATCGATCTACTGTCTAATAGGTCCAGATTATCAATGATTTTAGATATTAACCAGAATGCAGTATAAGAATGTGGGTAAGCAAATAATCTGTAAGACTATGTGTTGAGCGAGGAGAAGCGAGGCACATGGGGATTGGTGGCAGATGTTAGACATCTATCCGGAGTCAACGCCAGCTGTGGTCACTTTCGGTCCTTGTCTCCTCTTTCCAGTCGCATCTTGACACGCCGTGTAACTCCATGAGTCAGCTACAGTCGAGAATGAGGAAGCTTATTCCAGTGCTATTCGGCTATCCTGGTCCTGAAATTCTTGTCGTAGATTTTGCTTTAAATTCGTCTGCGGGGGTTGTCTGACAAGCAGCTGACCACAGATGTCACACTTTCTCCGCACGAGAACGTCACCACGCATGGTTAAGGTAGATGTAGCTGGGGGTCAAAATGGATTTGGCTGAGATTTGGGCTAGGATTGTTTTCTTTCGTGCTAACCACGAATACCATAATCTTTTCGTATGGTGAGGCCTTCTCATACAACACAACAACCGTAGGCATACGGTTTGCGGTCAAAATCGGATTTGCCCTAAACTTGGCATTATCTGGCGTGATGAGCATGAAGTCACATAGAATTGCAACATAACGCCATTCTCTCCTGTTAGGGTGTAACAGATTGGTCGAAGTTCTAAATATTCCCAAAACTTGTCTAGAAGGGTTTCCGAGCATGGTGATTACGAATACCAAGCTTGATCGCTGCAGTAACGCTTCATTGTGTAATTACGGCAATTTGCAGCGTATATAGACATTCCCCCCCCCCCCCTTTTTTTTTCTTGGCCGATGCATATCAAAATTCACGAAAAGATTCAAAATTTATGCTTTATATTGTTCAAGATGTATCCGTGGTCTGCACATCAGATAACCTCCTTGCACAGAGTTTTAGACGGGTACCTTATCTGGACCTCCTACCACGGTACCGTAACTCCGCGAGGTCTCAAAACGCAAGGAAAGTTTCATACAGCCTGTACCATTTATTTTACTGGGAGACTAGAAAACACTTCGCATGTCTAAACAAGTCCAAACACTACTTTGTCCAAGCAAGGTTGAACTTATGCTTACCTGGTACAAGTAGTAAGTAATCCTAGAAGGGTTAGATCACAAGTATAAAGTTGTTAACCATAAGGTCGTTGTTTTAACAATATGTGCAATGCGCACTTAAGTCTCAGTCACAGGATAAATGATAGGTAACCACAAATGTAATACCAGCACTTTGTGCGCAAAATATCGGCATCACAGACTTATAGGCATAACTGTTTACATGCGAATTTTGTCGGCAAGTCTCGGCGCCGCAGCGACACCATATGGAGCGTCAGATTTATCCATACATTGTCGGTTCTACCCAATTTCTATGCCTCTTTTTGAGCTGGTTATTTGAAGGAAATCCATCTTTATGAGTTCTGCTCATGTCGTTTGAAAGCCTTTCCCTTCTATTTTTCTAATACATGGTCTTGTTCTCAAGTGTTTTGTTCATACAGTGGTTCCATACCTTAAAAGTCAAAACAAGTTTTGGAAGTTTCCTTTTGCTCTATTCCTTCAAATTCTAAGCTGAAAGAGAGGTATAATTTAAAATTATGGGAATATTTTTCCAGAAAAATTTTGAACATGAAAATTGATCATAAACATGACCTGCTGTTGTGGTCCTTGTAAGTTGCGTAAAAATCATAAGTCCAATGCAATCGTGGTATTTCCGCTCTCTATAGTGTAATCAGGGCTAGAACCTTTTTTACTAGAAAAACTTTTTTTTTGTCTTGTCAGTAGCATTCCCAAAACCAAAACAAAGCGCTCTTCAGATAAGGCGAAATGGATGGGCCTTTTCGGCTATTTCAAGAGGCTAGCTCTACTGCTCAGCCGGCTATTGAATACACAATGAATAGTGCTGATGCAATTCTACTAGATTAAGTCAAGTTGTTGTTTCTCAAAGTAGAGGTTCCTAGAAGAAAATGTGGCAGTTTGCGCCCAGGATATTTTCTCTGTTGCTGCAATAATTTTTGATTATGCTTGGAATTGCCATAGTGTGGAAGATAACCTTTGTCGCAATACACAGAGACCTCTTCCAAAAAAGTCATGGTGAAACAATCATACTTGAACCTTGAAAAGGATAGAACTTTTGTAGCAGCCCAATAAACTAGAAAATCGACGGTAGACCGATTTGCGCCTACAGATTTTTGATCGCCCTCCATAGTTGATATCGAGCTTGCAAATTTGGTGGCAACCTCTCTATGGGATTTATGTGAAAAGGTGCGATTTTTCGATTTTTATCACCAGCCAGACAACATTTCGTACATGAATTGTGTTTTACAACGCTCTAACTTACTTAGATACTTAGATGGCCCGGCTTCACGTGACGTGCGGGCCCCAGCTCAGAAGTTTCCATTTTTCCCTGTCCCTCGCTTCTGACATCCACGATCTTCTTGGCTGACGTCGGTGGCTGCGTCCACGAGTTCCAGGTGCGAAAATCGTATCCAGCTGATTTCTCAGCTGGTCCATCCGTTCCACGAACACGTCTGCCCATCTCGTTGGAGGTCTTCCTCGGGGACGTTTGGCTTCGCGAGGAATCCACTCCGATGTTCTTAGTGTCCATCTGTCGTCTGTTCTTCTCATTATGTGACCGGCCCATCGGTGTTTGGCTTTCGCGACGTATTCCGCTGGGTCACGAAGACGGGACATTCTTCTCATATCCGTGCTGCGAAGTCCGACTAGATGTTGCTTGCGTCGGGTCATCTTCAGAAGACTGCGCTCGAGCGCTCTGTGGGTGGTCCGTAGAGCTTTCGACGTGGCTACAGTGTCGGCCCAAGTCTCAGCTGCGTAACAGAGCGCCGGGAGAACGGTTGAGTCGAACAGGTGGGCACGAAGCTCCGGGTCCGTCAGTTGGTCGGTGGCTTCCTTCAGGGGCCCGAAGGCGGCCCAGGCTGCTCTTCTTCTCCTGTTGAGTTCTTCCCTCAAGTCGTTCTCCATGTTCATCGAACGTCCGAGGTACACGTAGGAAGACGTCTCCATAATCGGGGTGTCTTCCAATTCCATTTCTGCACCTTCGCAAAGGGCGTTCTTCATGAACTGAGTCTTCTTCCGATTTATTCGCAGTCCGATCTTCTTCCCTACTTCGTTTAGTTCCTTCAGCATCGTCTCTGCTTCGGTGATACTGCTCGAGAAAAGGACGATGTCATCCGCAAAACGAAGGTTGGACAGGAATCTCCCATCAACTCGTATGCCTCTCTCGTCCCAGTCCAGTGACTTCATCACCCACTGCAAGGCCGCGGTGAACAGCTTCGGCGAGATTGTGTCGCCTTGTCGGACCCCCTTCCCGATTGGTATGGTCAGGGGGCGATGGAATAGCTGCATCGTCGTTGTACAGTCCTTGTAGCAGTCGGCTAACGTCCTCACGTAAGCTGGGTCCACTCCTTGATCGACTAGCGCAGACAGGATGGCGTTGGTTTCGACGCTGTCGAAGGCTTTCTCGTAGTCGACAAAGGTTAGGACGAGAGGCAGTCGGTACTCCCGGCAGACTTCTATGACCCTCGAAACGGTCTGGATGTGGTCCATGCAGCTGAATCCTTTGCGAAATCCAGCTTGTTCTTGGGGTTGGGCTTCATCCAGTGTCCTTGATATGCGAGCGAGGATAATCTTCGTGAAAAGCTTGTACAGCACACTCAGCAAGCATATTGGACGATAGTTCCGAAGATCCTCCCGTTCACCCTTCTTGAAGAGAAGGACGGTTCTTGACGTTCTCCACTGGTCGGGAATCTTCTCCTTCTGAAGGTAAGATGTCAAATGCGACGCTAGAATCTCGTGTAGACGGTGTCCTCCGGCTCGCAGAAGTTCGACGGAAAGATGATCTGGTCCTGGAGCCGTGGACGTCTTCATGGTCTGTATCGCGATACGCACTTCAGCAGGTAGAATTCGTGGTGGTACTTCTCCAGTGGGAACAACGGGCATCTGCACGGGTGTTGATGAGCGGAAGAGGTTGGTGTAGAAGTTCTTCGCGATAGATTCCATCTTGTATCGGGAAGAAGTCGGAGTCCCGTCTTCGTTCAGTAGTGCAGCCAGCGGTACGTGATATTCGCAGAGGTCCCTTCGGCACTTCTTGAGACTTCGTCTTCTTTCTGCTGCTTCCAGTATCTTGGCTTGCCTGTACTTCCTGAGATCCTCTTGCAAAGCTGTTCTGCAACTGGTGTTGGCAATCAGTCGCTCGAGATGAGTTGCATTCGGATCCTGCCTCAATGATCTTCTTCTTTCGAGCAATTCCTTGGTGGTCTTCGAGATGCGGTCCAAGTTCTTCTCAGAAGTCACTGAGGCGCATTCTCCGCAGGCTCGCAATCCTTTCAGAAGCCGGTCGTAGTCGTACGTTGGGTCCTCCTCGATGGGCCAGTCACAACTTGATATGAGCTCTTCCAGCCTGTTACCGTCATAAACGACTTCCTTCCTTCTCGCGGCACTATGACAGACTTTCTTTTCCAGCCTTCGGCTGAGTCGTATCTTCGCTCGAAGGAGGCGGTGATCGGAGCCACTACAGAAGGATGGAACTACAGAGACATCGAGTAAGCTCCACCTTCGGTTGGTGAGAATGTGGTCGATCTCCGCGTGGGTCGTTCCGTTGGGCGATTCCCATGTCCACCGGCGATGTTCCTTCTTCATAAAGATGGAATTTCCATGGAAAAGTCGTGCGGCGGAGAGAAGCCCAACAAGACGGTTGCCGTTTTCGTTCCGGAGCCCATATCCAAACTTCCCGATCCTATATTCCCTTTCCAGTGGCATCCCGATTTTCGCGTTGAAGTCGCCCACAACAAACTTGTAAAAGGACTTCTCGTTGCGGACGACCTCCTCCACATCTTCGTAGAAAGCATCTAGTTCTGATTCGTCAGCTGCTGATGTTGGAGAATAGCAGTTGATGATGCTGATGGTCTTCTGATGTGGAGGTCGTAGTCGTAGGATGCCTAGTCGAGGTGATAGGATCTCGTGCGAATCGACAAGATGGACGATAGATGGGTGGACGACAAAGCCGACGCCTCCCACGTTTCGTGATGGAACCTTTTCACCACGAATGATGAGGGTCCCATCACTCATCTGTCGCACGTCCTTCTTCCTGGACTTCGTTTCCTGCAGAGCAATGATGTGGTAGTTGATGTGCTCTGCAGCGTCGAGAAGAGCGTGGAGGTCGGCGTTTGTGGAGACTGTCCTGGCGTTGTAAGTGCAGAGCATGAGGCAGTCTCCATGGCGTGTCGTCCGGGCAGACGTGTCGTTTTTGTCCAATCCGAAAGGCGCCCTGAGTACCCTGACATCGTTCTTGCTACCACCCGGCGCCGTAGGCGGGATCCGATGAACAGGGTTTTTTCTAAATCTTCTTGCTGTCTGAGTAATAAAATTTGTTCCCCTACAAGAGGTGGCTTACTAGGCCTACTCTTGATTTCCACGGGGTGATCGCTGACCCCGGGCTTGGAGCGGGGAGGGACCGCCTAGCGACCAGAAGAAGCCAGACGGCGGAGAATCTGGCGCTCTAAACAACGCTCTAAATACATTTCAAATTGTAAGGAGGTTTACTGGATGGCCGCATGGCATGTTCAGCCTCATTACCACAAAAAATTCAAAATATAAATTCTGAAGGTCAAAAACACTTGATTACAACCAATATCGAATTCGTGTACCTTTCACTCTGTTGTCCATCAAATTCCGTCAGAACAGCAAGTGGCAAGGTCAGACGGGGCTATCTGTTTGGTGATTTTTGGAGGCTCGCATAACTCAGGACTAAACTTTTGGGTTGATGACCTAAAAAGAAATTGCGCCGGTTGACCGCCTCTTCACTCGGGTGGACTATCTCCTCATTTGAAACACAAAACGATGAGAGCCAAACACACGTCGTACCCCTAGAAACATTTTCTCAAATTTCACACAATTTCGAATTGCGGTCTAGAGTCATTTCGTTTGATTCTAGATCGTATGCCGTGACTCTGGTTGTATTCAAGCAAAATAGTCCTTGTATTTATTTCTCAATCTCTTGAATCTCTTTCTAACCGGACATGTAGAGCCTTTGCAATCCATGAAACACACAACATGCTTTATTGATATCGAATAGAATTTTAAATGATTATGTGACTTGAAGCTCTTTGAAGCTTGAACTTTTTGCATATGCGTTTGCGGGCTACCATGACAACTTGCAGCTCTTTTTTCACTAGCCCACGTTTGATCAGCCCAAAGAAATATGGATTCCAGGTTTTTCAATGTCACATTATCCTTCCTACCATCTTTGTTCTCGTCGTTAATGTCTTTGCATTTTCGTTGTCACAGACGGCATTGCATGACAGGGTCTCATCTGCTCAAGTTGGATTACGGACAGACATCTTTCTAGACAAAGGCTCCATCTTCAGTCAAAACAAAAACATTCATATCAGATACTCCTTACTCTTATTGGGATGCTCTCCAATTCTTCTGCGCCTTACAACTCCTGATTTCAGAAAAAATCGCGTCTTTACCTGAATTTTTCGAAATAGTCAGTCCAAGCTTCAGAATTCAACGAAGCATTTTGATTTCGAGAGATAAAAATAAGTCATATGCATAAATTCATAATTAGGAAGTTTCTTAGAGAATTTTGGGACAGCCACCCTAATCTGAATAAACTACTGTCTGCTAGATAATGCGGTTTATTGCTCATATCCGGTTTATATCAAAACAGCAAGGATCGGAGACAAAGACGAGGTAGATTCTGATTCTTTTGCCTCTGTCTGTCTGGCTAGAAAAAGACTGAACAAGCACGTGCATGCATTCATTTGTTTTTGCCTGATTTTGACAGCTCTTCCACTACACTTACAACACATCAGCGTTTTCGTATGGATTAGATTGTTACTTTTTTCACAGCTTTGATAGATATGTTTTCGAACAGGCTGATATCTAATCTTATTGTTGGATCACTGATGCACCAGACTATTGCGACAACACAGTAGACATCAACACTCGATCAAACAGAGGTTTTGCATTGTTTTTCATCGATGTCCCTCCAATATTTGGACTAACTGATTCACAATGATGTTCTCTCATCGCAGAATTATACAATGCTTCTGGCGCATCCATTTTGGTACCAAACATCTCCCCTTTCAGCCGAAATGGCGTTATTTATTATTTGCATGTTCCGTCCGAGAGTATATAAGATTTTAACGATTTTCGCCCTGCATGCATTAGCAATAATGGGTGCTGTAAAAGAAATTATGCAGCGACCATCAAATTTAGTCTCCTGATCTTCTGACTGAGCGCTACAAACACCTACAGGTTTTTCTTAGAATGTTTGCTCATTGTCTCACCTCACCCCAATCGTTTTGTTTCTATATACCATTATGTTGTTAGACTATTGAATTAGTATTACGTCGTTTCAAAAGTAATTTCGCTTTTTTTCAAAGGGGCACCACATGTGATGGAACATTTTGTTCCAAGATCTCTTGGATGCAGAATTTCATTGTCTTTCTAATGGCTATAAAATTGTTGCAAAAAACCACAATCTGTGACCTATGCTTTTGAGACAGTCAAGTTCCACAATTTTTTAAAACTTTTACATCAGCCCTCCGAAAAAGTGCAAGTAATGCCTTTATAGAGCAAATTCTACAAAATGCAAAACTACTTTTCTCTCCTTTCCATCGCTTGTCATACATTTTTAACAAAATTTTAACTGATGCTATCGATTTCCATACTTGGGCAGCTAAATACTCGTAGAACATCAAAAGTAGAGCAGCTCGCGCACTATTCGATGCGGCTTGTTCTCCTCTTTCTAATGGATGTTTTTTGTTTGCCCTTTGTGGAGTTTTCGCGTACAAAATCATCATAATTCATATTTTCGAACGCGTTCCGGACTGGACCCGGAAAAATCGAAATTAGATATTTCGAACCCGTAAACTCTCAATTGCTTTATAAAATTAATAATAATTCATAGTACCATCTTGGTAGTCTCAAATTCCGAAAAATTATGATGTTTGATGCGATTGTGGCTGAGGTGGGCCTGCCAAGACCCGATGATTCTGTTAAAAAAATCTTTCAAAAAATTACGGCTAGCTACGAGAAAGAGAAAAAATAGTACAGTATTTTATAAGATTTACTCTATCGCGTTTCTTGAACTCCTTCTGAGGATTGATATGAAAGTTTTAAAAAATCATGAAACTTGATCATCTCAAAAAGCATAGGTCACAGATTTTTATTATTTTCTGAAAGCTCATTGACTGTTTTGCAACAATTTCAAAGCCATTAGAAAGAGAATGAAATGCTGCATCGAATGCTTCCAGGACTTCCCAGAAGCCTTTGTTCCATCAAATGTGGCGCCCGTTTGATAAAAGCGAAATTACTTTTGGAACGAACTAATATTTTGAAGTTTCACTGCTTTTCGTTTTCGTCAAAAATTAATTCTGTCAACAAACTCATGTTAACTGTTTTTCTTTTGCCATCAGTCTTCTTCTGTTTGAAGTTTTTCTAAACAGGAAAACAGCTCAGATCGAGGAAGAGGTAGCGGGCAGCGACATCCGCAAATTCTCTTTCCTTATTAAGCTGAGCTATCATTGGGAACTTCATGTCGACGTCGGGAAGTGGCGTTTCATGGATAGAATGGTTCTGCAGTACGAGAGGAAACGAGTTTTTCTGTGAGGTAGGCCACGTACGCTTCCAAATGGCCACATCCACAAAACGAATTGTCGTTGTAGATTGATGAGGACTATATCGGAGATAATTTTAATCTTACTGGTTTGAGTGACTTTGTCCCAAAAATTCGTGAAGCACTTGATAAGATTCTCGATTTGGAACCTGGTAGGTTTGCGTTCTTGTAAGCATTATGACAATGCTAAATTACAAAGATTTCAAGTTTCATTCGAGCAGACGGTCTTTTGCTTACATCCTAGTAAAGGTAGCACATTCTAGTATCGCGCACTAGAGGACCTTGCGCACTTATTTTCGAAGTAATTTGCATAGTACCTAAAAACCATTGGTGACTAGGAAACAAAGATATGGAAAGATGAAATTTTTTTTCACCGATTCGCCAGTTTTCCTGGAGTGACGGATAATCACTTGGAAAGTTCGAAAATCCATAGAACAAAAACTTGCTGAATAGTGAAATGTTGAATGCTGAGGAGCTTATGGTCTTGAGTCCTCTACAGTTGGCAAAATCGTACAACAACGATTATAGCCAACAAGTCGCTCACCATGGAAAAGATCTCCTTGGCTGTCGAACAGTATACAGGGAACCCTATCTTCTAGCGCTTTTGCAAAAATATGTATATATTGATGAAGCAGAAAGCAAGTTGGACTTGGTGTTTTTGCTGTACCCAAGTTAACTTCAAAGTGACTGAAATCATCTCAGGTAGAACAAAACAAGATAAGTTCAAAAACCTGAATCATTTACCAACTTTCGCAGTATCTGAGAAAATTGAGATGAAAAGTAATATGTGCATTTGGTGGCTGTGTATTATTTTATTCTAGAATGCCAAAGCTCAAATGCACACCCGCTACTATTGATAAACTTTCTGCCGATTTTTTTTGGTGCGGGGCTGCGTGGTTGCTCAAAGGAATATTCACTTTTCAGTGATAATCCAAAAATAAATTGCCGCGTTGCAAAATTTTCGTTGCCACTTTTTGCACAAAATAAAAAAGAGCGGATCCTGCATAAACGGGGACCACGCAAGGAGAAAAATTTTTTGCCTACAACATTTGCAATGATAGCATTCAAAACTTACTATTGATAACATCTAGTCATTGATTCAAATAAGTTAAAATTACAAGCTATTTTCAACCAGAAGTTGCGCTTACATGACGTTCAGAGGAGTCAATAGATGACACCAGCGGAGATCAAGAGCAAATTGAACGTTTCGCTGAAAGACTTTATGGGCTGATACACGCACGGTTCATTCTTACAAACAGGTTGGTTTCAATTACTCAATCCAATTTTTTTCTTTGAAACGGTGCAAAAACTTGGCAATATTCAATCAAGGGGGCTGTCCTTGATGCTCAAGAAATGGCAAGATGGCGATTTTGGCACTTGCCCTCGTGTATTTTGTTACGATCATCCGCTCCTGCCCGTTGGAACTTCCGATGTTCCCGGTACAGATAAGGTACTGTTTTTGACACTAATCAAAAAATCCTGCTTCTTGCATGTGGAAGAAAGAAAATCCAGTCGATGCAATGAAAACATTGTTTGGTTAGAAATGGGAACCGTATTCCTCTAGCAATTTGTACATAACTATTAGTCGGGCGCACACATTAGATTCTGGGCTAACAAGGGAGGGTCACCAAGTCGAAGTGGCTGATCACAATAACATGCATACCGCTAGTGAGAGCTTGGAACGCTGCTTCCAGATCTGCTTTCCTTATTTGCAGAGCTATACTAGAAAAGAAGTCATGTGCGTTTCCTGAAGCGAAAAAAAATTAACAAATGTCCAGTACTGATTCAACGATTATAGCCTTTGTGGTCATCAGGAGCAAGAGTAATTTACTAAAAGACTAAGCTGAAGCACATTCATTGTGTGAACTTGACACCTGCCAGTGTTACATGAGAGGTCTAGAAGTAACCTTTGATTTTTTCTCAATGCTTACTTCATTTTTTCGCTACAAAAATGCTCTTAACTTCTTTCTCAGAAGCTCTACAAATATGAAAAGCAGATATGGATTCACCGTTCCATTCACAATGTGGTGATTGGCAACTTACATAGAATTTGTAACTTTCTTGTAAGACTATTGCAATATTATATTTGTCCAGTCGTGGTGAACCGAAGGGACGGAGAAAGAATGAGTCTGAGCAAAAAAACATTTCGAAAGTTACTCTACAAGACATAGAAGTGTACAGTGACTTGTTTATAATTATGAGTAACTAGAATAAATCTCAAAGATTTTTTAGATTCAAATCAGCCTTGAAATTTTTTTTGCATTTTGAGAAGCATGTAAAAAAAAACGTGGTACCATCACCTTTACTTGAAACTTTGTTTTGTCCCCCCCCTCCCCGAACGGAAATCTCGGAACCGCCGCGTCGTCCAGTCATCCAAATTCTGCTGATTCTTCCTATTCTTTTGTGCAGACTGACGCTTAGCCAAAGTCAAAAATCTCGCGCATCTAATTTTTCAGGATAAAACAGCTGTTAAATTACCTAAACTGAAGATTCCAACTTGGCTTTGTAAACCTCAAAGGGTTTTTCCACATAGTGATAACATTCTAATAAAAGAATTTCAGGTAAAGATGTTCTGCACATCCTGTAGAGACATATACCATCCCAAGCACACCCGACACCAAGCTATCGATGGTGCATATTTTGGAACATCCTTCCCCGAAATGTTTCTCATGGTCTATCCCGAACTCCGACGCCCTAAACCGCAGCGTTATGAGCCCAGGTTTGTAAGCACGACTCTGATTCACGTGTCAACAGTTCGGTTTCAGATTATTTGGATTCAAGATTTCCCCAGATAAGCTCTATCTTCCGGATGCAAACGAGTGATATACTTCATTCAAATTTTTGTGCATTTTTATCTCGTGCTCACTCTCAAATGGCAGGTATATTCTGTGGTTATTATTATTGAATAGGCTCGTTTGATTGTTTGTTTTGGATCAGAGACTGTGATGAAATGTGTGTACAGCTTTTATGATACAGCAAAGATGTCTTTTTGATCACACGAAAGAGTGGTAGTAAGCATGGGTAAAAAAAAGTAGTTCCGAGTGTTGTCATGCATACAATATCAGTTCGATGACAAGCAATTGTGGCACTGACTGATATGAGAAGCTTTCGCAACAATGATCTATCACGAATTACTAGCACACATGAAAAGGAAAACAGAGCACTGCATTATGAACATACGAGGTCCGTATTTTTAGTTAATGCTCAACGGAAATAATTGAATTGCTGCTGCTGTGCAGGGGCCCACACACTGCCTTGCTGACGATTCATAGCACGTGATGGAGCAAAGCCGAGCGCCTTCTGCAGATTCTGTCGGATCGTCATAGTGCACAGAATGTAAAGGAAGATAAAAGAGCAGTCACGCATATCATCACCGACCTAAACATCAATTCACTTTTGGTCATCTCATTCACATTCCTTTGACTTGCAAGCTCAATCTATTACGATTTATCAAACAGATGAAAATACACATAGAGCGCAGCGCAGACTGAGATGCCAGAAGGGAAAAAGATGTTCTTTCTTTTTTTCACCGCAAATTTTCTGTGCAGTCATATGTAAACTGGTAACACCAGATCCATTTGAATAAACGCGTACTCATTTCTAGCGCTCAAATGATTCTGCACTCAGCATACTCCTGCAATGTTTTCGAAGGGCAAATAGGTAAGCTCTTGAAAAGAGGAATGATGCTGTTGCAATCTTCTCCATCCTCACGCTACTTCGCCTAAACTTGACTTGCAATTTACACGGGGGCATTCAATCTGAGTGTCACGAACGGTGCGACTCTGTTCTCGCGAACCGCGTCGCCTGGGCCACTCGCCGGCTTCGCGAACGTGTCTCGAGCGTTTTCCCAAGGTCGTCAGCAGTGTCTAAGGCCCGTATGCACGTACATCCCCGCTGGGGAGGGGAGGGGATCTGAGAGGGGATGCGTCATATCTCGCTATTTTACGTATCTTTCTTCTTCCTTTTCTATCTTGCTTATAAAGGTTCTCATACCCTACTACCTGCGCATAATCGATGCCAGGTTACAGGCATAACTGATTAGATTTGTACTATTTTGTGTGATCCCCTGGGGATCCCCAGGGGATCACACAAAATAGTACAAATCCAATCAGTTATGCCAGTAACCGGGCATCAATTATGCGCAGGTAGTAGGGTATGAGAACCTTCATAAGCAAGATAGAAAAGGAAGAAGAAAGATACGTAAAGTAACAAGATATGGCGCATCCCCTCTCAGATCCCCTCCCCTCCCCAGCGGGGATGTACGTGCATACGGGCCTAAGAATACGTATTTTCACGCTTCAGGCCTTGATTACCGTATTATCTAACAAGAGAAAAAGCAACGAAGACCAAAGAAAGAAAACGAAATAAGAGCGAACGCGGCTCGCAAGACCCAAGCCGCGTCGACCGTCACACTCAAATTATAACCCCCTGAACCTCCAAAACTGACAAAGAAATGTTACTGGTTTGAGTAGCCTTTATATCAAGCTGGTGAGCATTTAACTAAAATTCCGAATCTGTCTTCACTATCTGTTGAGCTCGCTTGAACGCTGATTTATGAGCATATTTCGGGCCAAAAAGTTGAACGCGCAATGGGAACAAATTCGTTTGGAATGCTCGAATGGTCCAGTGTGGAATATTACCAGAACTTTTATGCAATAGATACCTAAGGTTGATATACTCATACATTACCCTGTTTTATTGAGCGTTAATGGCATAACAATTTACCTTAAAATCAAAATTTTTTACTGTCTTTATATTTTCATTGCACCAACGAGTGCCAAATAATAAAATAGATTTGAAATCGCGTTCGATATATAGCGGTATAGGACTCACTCGAGAAGGCCAGTTCGACTATAACACTTCTTGAGCTAAACCTGCGAGAACTCGCTAGCTCCAAAACAAAAACAAATTTGCGTTATTGTGTCAAACTCCAGCTGTAACAAATATCTTAGCTCAAACGGAGCAGCACTAAGAACTGCACTGAACGCAGCAAACTTTGAACATTGTGCAATTTTGAACTCGATTTCAATTTCTCATTCTAGGCAAAATAGAAGGAGCTTACGTGATATGGGTCCAAATCTGTAATTTTGTGATTTTTTGTATGTTTAGAACATGAACAGAAATAGGAAAATCATAAGATGATATCAGGCGAGCATTGCATAGAGTATTTCTTCACTTACAGCGTTTCCGTGACACCAGTCAGACTCATAAGAAAACCAGAAAGCAAACTCACAAGATTTCTATGTGAAAGGCCCTGGAGAAAGCCTATAGGTACAAAAGGAAGACGAGCTACAACTCTGCCATCGAATATAGAGTTGAACGTGGAAAGAAGAGCAGTAAATGCTAATCCTATTGCAAACATAGACTTCATTTTAAACATGGACATATCGCGATTCGTAGCCTGAAATGCATGACCGCACATTGAAACACCTTCGCTCATGGAAAAGGTGAAAATAATGAAGACTGCCCCACAACAAAGTGGAAGTTTGAGTACAATAAAAAAATTCAATAAAATAAGCAGATCATACCTTCAGTCGCTCCTCATCGCGTTCTAGCCGCTTTTTAGCGTTTTTATCCACAACCTCGCCTGCTTCTTGTTTCTTCTTTTCCAAACGCTTTGTTTTCCGTTCCATTTCAGACTGAAAAGGTGTGATGTACTCGCGAATGTCGAGAGGATCTTTCTTTCGCTCACTTTTAGACGTTTGTATTGTTCAGATCGATACACCAGTAGGTATGTCAAGCCTTCTCCCGCCAGAGCCGTACACAAGGCGATCGCGATTATGAGCAAGCAATCGGATAACATCGATGCTCAAAAAGGGTGTACTGGTAGAAAAAATGATCTTCTCAAACATCCTGAGGTAACAGACATGATTTGAACAAATATTGCGGCACGAGACCTTTACAGGCACGGAATAGATATCCAACTTATTTTATCTTATAGCATAACCCAGGTAGATAATTTTGCAACCGGAAAAAACAATCATAACAATGAAACAGAAATTTCAACAAGTGCACAGAATGGAAAATCATAACTTATAGGAAAAATTCTACATTTATTTCGATTGCACAGCATGGCAAAGTCAGGCCAAACGCAGTAATCACTTCTGGATGTAAAACGCCTGAAGTAGGTATATAAGGGAGAAAAGTGACGAGATTTGATTCCAAAGCAAGGGGTAGTTGATACGCTTACCTAGCACACCTATCACAACGTTACCAGGACCAATTATGGAAGCGCATCGTCCAGGAAAGAATGTAGGATCTGCAACTTGTTGTAATGACATTCAATTGTTAACGTGTCTAAAACATACTATCGCAGGCCCGGATAAAATAACCAGAACCATCTCTGGCAGGATCTACATCCAGCAACCGCATCACTCTGTCGAGGAAACCGTGAACAATTTCAAAGCCCGCGGTTTTGTTGTAGTAAACGGCCGCCAGTCGTCGCTCGTTGCGCGCTCCTACATCTAAATGACAGCACATAACATGGTGGTTTACAGAAAAGTGAACATGAATGTATCAGTATTGGTATAATCACTCACCAGATGTGGAGTCCTTCAACACAACATCCTGCAGCTCAAAAAGCTTCAGTGGCAATGGCATGTCACGATTTGAAGAGATAGTCTTCATAAGCCCCGGCAAAAGTGATGAACGTGCTACCTAAAGTCTATGCTCAAAAATATCCTAGACCGAAAAAGCAGACTCATACCTGAAATTCTAGCGTTTTCGGATTAGAGATGTGCACGGCACGATCGAGCGCTTTGTCATCTCGCAAGCGAGTTGAGATGTCTTCTCGCGAGCAGAGGGCGAAATTCAAAGCTTCTGTCCACCCAGCTGCAGCTACTTCTCCTCTGAGCAAGTCAGAAAGCTTGTTCAGTGGGAACGCCTCAGCGACCGTGTTTGACTACAGCAACGCTTCTAGAAATTTCACAAAACCTTAATCAAAGCAAAAAACAAACCTCAGGCAGTCGATGTTCCAACTTGTTGAAACCGTAAGCTACTCCAACGTCTTCAGCTACATCACATTCATGCAAGATGTCGTGTCGAGTAGGGGGAATGGTAACCTAGAGATAACATCGGTGCGTGAGTTGACAAGATGCACGAACACACGTTACTTTTAGAGTATTGGCGTTAAGAGTCTCGGCCTTCAATGACATTCGAGTTAACAACGTAGCCATAGTCTGCGCATCAAGATTGAATCCAATTTTTGTGTTGATTTCGGAAACCCGCACGATTATCTCTCGATATGACAAGACCTTAAACGATCACAAACAATCAAAAGATTGAAAACAAGCTTTAAGATTATCAAAGCTATACTCAGTCATAGTGTGAATGTAACTGACCGGATAAACTTCTTTCCGACCATCTTGCTCGTACACCACTTCAACTGGTTCAATGCTAAACGTAAGTGTTACGCAACTTCGGCTTATGCAGTGGTGAACTCACTTGAATGGCTTCTTGCAATACTGACTGAATAACGTCACGACGGTATCAAGGACCACAATGGCCTAAACACTAGCGTGGGAATTTTTGACGAAAATAGTCACGAAATAAAGACCTTCTGCAGATCTGTTGCTGTTGCCTCGATAAAAACATTCTTTGTATTGAGAGTTATTTTTGAGTGCTCACCTGAAACCTTGATGGAGTAGAGCAAGCAAATGTAGAAAGTATAAACATTACCATTGATAATGGGAGGAAGAGAACACAAAACACCATTTGAATCCCGGATGACGGGATAACGCTCCTTGTCACGGATGATTGGCAGATAGGCTTTCAAATGGCTGTCTGTCTAGAAAAAGAAACCAGCAGCATCCAAAAATTTGGACTGATCAGAGAAGCAAAACAGCGAAATCACTAACCGCGTAGAAATTCATCAATTCATCCGCAGTGAATTCTTTAGTTTGATTAAGAGGTTTGAATTTGATGTCTTTAGGGATTTCAGCGTTGTATTTGAAAGGGCCTAAACAACAGCGTATAAAGAACAAACATATGTACGCTCAAAAGCAACGAATCTACCAGAAATGGTATCCAGATCATGGGTACCGATCGCCACGAGAGTACGCTTCCGACATATATTCTGATGTAACTTATCCTGAATTGAAAACGTGATAGAGTGCTGGAATTTGCACATGCTTATGAAACATTGCACATTCTATATTGGCATGGATAATTGAAAGTAAAGGAAAAGAAGATCGCCAATATAAGTCAACTCATACTAGACAGTGTTAGTAAGACCTTTTTTCTGCCCAGAAACAGGAACAACGCAAAGGTACAAAAAGAACCTGTAGGTCCATGAAAGATGCATAGTTTTCGGAGTCGAAGGTTACATCTCGGAGGATAGCACCCACAACAAAAGGACGGACGTTGGCGGTCTATAGATGAAGCAACTGATCGAAGAGTGCTTTGAAGAAAGAAAAGCGTTGTCTTCATACCTCTTTGGCAACGATTATCTGCTCGAGTGGACCGTCCGGTCGCTTCAGCACATACTTGGGGCGTTTGATCCTGAAAAAGAAAATTCGTAGTCATGAGAAAGCTGAAGACAATTCATGGGATCGATTTAGCTGCAAAACATTTCAAGCTCGTATAGCCTTACCCTTCAAGACGATGACCTCTGCTTCTGAATGGGCTGAATACAACAAAACTAACTGAACTGAGACAACTGCATGAATTTCATCGCGGCGAGTTACTGACTCGATGTTTTTTGTAGAGTAAAAGTAAAGCTGCTGCGCTACTGCTATTCATGTATCTAACACTCTGCTGCCAGTCAAAATGAAGATTAACCATCGGAACCACAGGCATACAAGAGGATATATCCGTGCACCCAAATCTATGCTGCCAACAAGCGCAAAGATCAAGTGGGGCTCATCGAAGCAAGAACCGTTGTGAGTAGCTTGATACTATAAAGATTATCGACGTATGTTTATGGGTTACAGTGAAGATGTTGAAAGAGGAATACCAAAAAATTTGGTTGAAAACAAAACTTACTCATTTTTGAATATTCGTAGCGCTCTGGACAATCCCTCTACACAAAGAAGGTCGTATCTGTTGGCAGGAATGTCGATCTTGTACACTTCAGCTTCAGAAAGTTCATCTCCTGCAGCCGCTTGTCCACGCTCTTTCTCGACAGCAACTTTTTCAGAAGTCTTCAATAAAGTTCAGCTCTTCTTGGACGAAAAAACGCAACCAAAAAACAAATAAATAATACGGTGGAAATAGCTTACTATTTCATCCAGTTCGAGACCATACTCAAAGCACAGCTCGTCAAACTCCTTCTCCGCTGAAAACGCATTTATAACAGAGTTCGCATACCAAAATCCAACAACTCACTGTAGCATTTTCCCAGATGCTTATCCAGCAGGGTTTTCTTGATGCCTATGGTGGGCATGGGAACTCGAGTCTATGGCTTAACAAGCAACGCTTTGTATGAGCCTGATGATGTAAGCAAAGAATATCTGCTCCACTGTTGGATCCGCGGTTCACGGTCATTAACCATGAGGCGCGTGCTATAACGATTGGAGCAACTGCCTGGGCAAGCCACTGCCTTCGCACAAGCTAATAGGCAGTCCATGTGGCCAACGTCGACAATATTGTTCTGTAATGAAGTGCAAAAAAGCATCTCATACGAAAATGTTATTAGTCGACATGACCTTTTTGAATGGGATCCATACCCCTTGAAGAGCACTGAACAGTAATTACAAATCTGTCTTCATTATCTGCCGTCTCTGGGCGCCGAGCTATGATCGTTTGGTGATGGCATCTATTCCTACCGGGCTGGCTGCGCGGGCGATTCGCGCGCGGCACCCGTATACAGTCTGCCCCAATCCTAACCAGGCCAAAATCGGCATGGCGGGAGTCCGCGCCGCGAGGGTTTCGTGCCACATCTGCGGCTAGTTAGTCTGCTCACTCCTCAATCTCTTCACTCTCTGCGACAGCGCGCGTATGCAGCGCAATCCCCTAGCGCTGCGAGCGCGCAAATTCAGCCGACGGTTCGGCCTGATCCCGATTGGGGCAGACTGTACGTAGGGCGCGCAATCCCTCCCATGATTGCGACGTCAGGTTAGACTAGCCTCTTAACCCAAACGTGCTAAGGAGGACTTTCACTCCATTACATATGAGATGTCAGCTAAAAAGACAATGTTGATTAAGGCATTTAGCTTGTCTGCCATAATGTTCGCCCATGAACTATCCCTATACATCATTTTTCAAAGATTTCCTTGCCGTTGCTAAGAGGTTATTAACTAGTTATTTATTTCATTCGTTGACTTTGAGTCTCTTGATCACAAAATAAATCTTTCCAAAGTAGTGGAAGTAAGATCACTTTCGCTAATCGGGTCAGACCATTACGATTGTGTACCGAGTTGAATCATAAGTAATGAGATTGTTCGCTTATGTTCCACAGTCAGAATTTCTAGTGAATCTAATATCTAATGCTCACTTGTTCATTGAAATTTGAAGAGTGCGTAAGGTTTTGCAAATCACGGAATGTAGTCAGTTACAGTAGCTTTCGAATCTACACTAATTGGTGTAACGGTTTCATAAGTGATTCCAACCAAGTAGAGGTAGGATTTTTGAAGCTAATTATTCATCAAGCAATACTTTGCTTTTACGAACGCTTCTGACATGACGTTCATGAATCGATTACGGATGCATACATACATTAGAGAATACTTATGTGCGAAGAACACACAAACGTAGAATCCGTGGAGGCCATTTCTTGTATCCAAAGTGTCGGCTGAGTTGTACATTTTCTAGCAGTCATGATCCTCTTATTGGTTAGCATTAGTGTTCTGACTGCGAACACAGCTATATAAGTCCAAAGGAACAAAGAATTCAGCTAAGAAGTACCGAAGCTGAGTCTGCTGAGTAATGTTGGGGAATTTAGTGGAATTCCAAAACGTTGATGTCGAGATGTAGGCGACGCAAGCGTTCTTGTATACCTTCTCCTCCTCATTTATCTAGTCCAGCATGATGGGATCATGTTAGCTTGTTAATTTTTTGATGCATACTCTTATATACAGGATCACCGCACAACTGATGTTGTCGCTTACATGTGCGGATCACGGAAAACAAATAGATTCGCATATTAGGAAGAAGCCACGAACACTCTTGAAACCTTTTCCCTTCTCATATGTAGAAAAGCAATAAGTTCCAAATAACGATTAGGCGCACTTAGGAGTCACAGGGTATCCTCGACTGCGCTAGTCAAAAAGCAATACAAAATCAGGTAGCTGCTACTGAAGTAGAAACCAATGTTTTCATCGACATCGCCTTGCGCATGGCAGCCTGTTATCCTGGGATAGGCGCAAAAATCTTTGTTTGCACATTTGAGCCGATGAAAGGCGGTACATGGCAATGTCATATCTATCCAATGCGCGCCCCAACGCTACTCACGGCTGCCGCGCGCGAACCGCCCGCGCAGCCAGCCCGGTAGGAATAGATGGCGGGTGTAGGTCGGAAGGCGACAAAACCCAGTTGGAGCGAGCGTATAGAGGCCACGCCCCTCATGAGCGCCTGTGACACCGAGTGCGAGGTCAGTCAGGCCAGAGACTGACGCTTTTTCGGCACACGCGCTGGCGCACTAATGGTGGAGGCATTCTTCCGAGTTCCTATTGATTCACTTGTTGCCTAGAGTCAAACTACTGGTCAAATATGGGCTAAACAGTGTACGGAGTAAATGTGTCACTTGAAACTTGTTTATCTCCTTGTTGGTACTTGTCCATAAGTTTGGTATGCAACTTTTGATTTCCTCAATTCAAGATTAAAAAGGTCATGCCTTACAGACCTGCGAAATACGTTATTACAGTCGAGTAGATTTCCTGCTTAATATAGTGTCCCTGCAGACGCGACAACGCTGGGGCGTCAATAAATGCCTTGCGAGTTCACGAGCTAATGTTTTCCATTGTTTTCTTTACTTATTTCATGCTTTTTAGTTGATTCGTTGCTGACAAAGAGGAAAAGGGTAAGTTAAGGAGTAGTTTCCGTTTTCTGAGAAGTTCTATCATCGCATATTCACAGATATCTCCACGTGGAAGCATTTCGCGTCAGCTTCTTGTCTATTTTTTTTGTCATCTCCTTTTCTTCTGTCACTTCTTCTTTCAAACCTCCTCCTTCTTGTGAAGCGTTTCTTTGAACGCTAGTTGGCTTGTCTTGCAGCAACTTCGGCTTTCATCCATAAGAAATAGCATTTCAGTCAAGTACTTCATGTGATAAAGACAATAAGTCAATCGTAAAAACCCACTAGCGTTCAAAGAAGTACCTCACAAGAAAAAAGAGACATGAAGTGACAAAAAAGTAGACAAGAAGATGACGCGAACTGCTTCCACGTGGCTATCTGTGAATATATGCGATGATAGAACTTCTCAGAAAACAGGAACACTCCCTAACTTACCCCTTTCTTCTTTATCAGCAACGAGTCACCTAAAAAGCATAGAATAAGCAAAGAAAACACTGGAAAACACTAGCTCGGGAGCTCGTCAGGCAATTATTGACGCCCCAGCGTTGTCGCATCTGCAGGGACACTATATTAAGCAGGAAATCTACTCGACTGTATAGCTTTGGAACAAATGAGAAAACATAATTGCAATCCACCATCCAAAAGACGGGTTATGAGCAGATCGATTTCTTCAAAAACGCGTTCTTTTGATCTAAGAGTGCAGTTTCCGCAATTTTCATTCCGTTGATTCACGGAGGTCGATTTGTCACATTCAGATCCATCGCGACGACTGAGCATGTCATGAACGGTATTCAGGACATGACAACGGCAGTGTGTGGTATTGTTCAAACAGACAAGATAAATCAAAACGATCATACTGCTGCAAATCAGCTACCTTTCGGTGGAAGAAACACAAAATCTTTTTGCCGGGAACCCGAAATTGTCTAGTTACACGAACCGCCTAGCAAACTGCAGTTCTTTCCATAATTACTTTCATGACGTTATCGTGCTTTTCTGCACTGTTCTGTCCTTGAGTTTGAACGATACTCCTTTATTCTCAATGAAAAAAAAGGCAGCGATGCTAACAATAGGAAAAAAGAATGGTTATTATCACTAAAACATTACAATGTATTGCAAGCCATAGCTAAAATAAAGAAGAAAAAGAAAATGAAATGCTCGAGCAATCTCATATCGAGATCCCACCGCAGAATGCGTCCTTGCTCAAAGTGCTCCTAATCTTCTTCTATTTTCAACCTGAAGAAAAGTCGTATTATAAAGAAGATGCAAAAGAATGATGACTCACCTTCACTCGATGTAACTGGCTTACAGTACGTTGTTGGGTGGAATTACACTCACATTCTATCCGTTCGACCTCATCAACTTGAACGGGGTCTGCACAAAAACTATTTAACATATAAAAAATATTGTGAAGTCAGTTAAATACCTAACTTATGAAGAAATACAAAAGTTCACATCACTAAAGAACGCAGATATCTACTAACCTCCTTACTAGAGTGATCTTTTATTGCACTATAGGATCGGCTCCCATCGTGTGGAGCGGATCACGCTTCCCTGATTTTAAGAATAAGCTTAACGAGAGAGTACGAGATACAATGCTATAACGTGGAGGTTTAACAAGTTCATTCTAAAAATCAGGGAAGTCCGCAAGCGGCCTCCACACGAATCTGGGAGACGATAATACATAGCAGCCTGAAACAAAGTTTTTTACAAAAGGAAGTTTTGGAGAGCATATGCTTACAGATAGGCAAATGCAAAGTAAAGCAAATCATCACATTACTACAGTGACCAATAATATATCTACGTACACGAAACAAAAACAGTTTAACAAAACCACGTGAGAAAAAACACGAAGTCAAAGATTGAGAGAGCCATACGCAATGTGTGTAAAGGCGCCCCAATCCAAATATCCAGAGCATCCTAACAACGGGAAACTCGGACAGGGCGTGGCCACTAGCTGCGCCGGGTGGGGTGTGGTGCGGAAGGCGACAAAAAACAGCGGAGGCGAGGGAACGATGGCCACGCCTCCCATTTGCCTGCTGTTTAGTGCTGGCCTCGAGTCAATTAGTCAGATTGACGCTCTTGTGGCGCATAGGCTGGCACCTGAATGGTGGCGGTGCCCTCTTCGACTACTCTGTTTTGTCCATAAGAGTTCGTTGTGTAAAATTGGTAGATGTGATCACTCAGTGTATAAGGAAAGTTACGTAACGCAAGTTGTAGACTCGTAGATTGTGTGCTGATAAACTGATTGAGTGTGAGATTTGGCAGCGAAATTCGATTTCGGTCATCATCTAACTCACGCATATGATCAGTTGCCAGGTTCGTGTGGAGGTGTGTTGCAGACTTTGTTTGGTAACAAGGATAAACTTGTTGAACCTCCATGTTATAGCATTGCTTTTCGTACTATCTCGCTAGCAAAAACCGCCCCGCTGTGAGATGGCAAGACTCCGCCTCTCCACACCTCTACGAATCTGGAAGCCGATGACATTTCGATTAGCTTCTGCATTGAATAAGAATAGCGGAATTGCATCAGTTCTATGCAGTTATGTAGCTATCATTCGGATAGAGATCAAACAGAACAAATGCTGCCAAGCAGTTTTATTTCGAGTCTCAAAGTAAGAAGAATCCTCATTTTCAGGCAAAATGTCAAATTCAATTTGTATCCAGCCGGACCTCGAACTCAATATAGCCGCGATATCTTTCAGAATTTAGCCTTTGTCAATACTTAAGTTCATCTTATTTTTTCTGCTCACTATTCTTCGTTTGACACGGCAGAAAGAAAAACAACTTTATTCGCAACAAAATCGCACCAGATATAGGACAAAAAGAGAAAATGATAATATCACTCAGCAATGTAGAGTACAACTTCACCTCAAAAGCAAGAAATCCCTGTACAAAGTTTCCAAAGTACTTTTGTAAGTCTATTTGTTCCACATAGTCATTATCGACAACGGTATCAGGGACCATTATGTATACAGAAATACTGCTTACAAGTCAATGAAGTCATGTTAAGTCTAACCATTTCTTCAAGAAAAGGCAAGAACCTAGGACCGTTAGGATAGCTAAAATAAAAAAACATATGAATACACAAAAGTTAAACTTAAGTAGAATTTGGTTTTGATAACTCGAGTGTAAGTAGCAGAGTTTACACAATGCTCACGTCAATGGCCCTTGAGCTCTCCTCTGTTCGATTGCACTTAGGCGTGAGATCCATCCTTCAAAAAAAAAAAACGATCGGCGAAGTTCAAGCAGAACGAATGAGTGAGAGCTCTTACCTCATAATTCCATAGCAATGGCGCACGAAGTTGAAAGCGATCTTCCTCGAATATCTCAACTAAAATGGAATGATTAAGTCGCGCAAACATTTTGATGATAACGAAAACGCTAGCTAATAGGGGGAGGACATTCGTAAGGTGATATCTAAATAGGGAAATGATGAAATGGAAAAGTAGAGCACAGAACACAAGAAAGGTCATACCTCTGATGAGTCAGGTGACGACTCCTCTTGCTCGCTTATATGTGCAACTACATGAAGGAACTCCCGCATTCAATGATACATCTCATACCCCTATAAGCAGATATGTTCACACAAAAGGTGAAAAATATAGAACCGTAAAGGATAGACAAGAACAGAGACAAAAATGTATCACACAAGAACCGAAACATGTAGAAAGCGTGCAGACGCGCTCCAGTACAAAGATTGGAAGGACGAGTGTTGACGAGAACTCGGACAGGGCGTGGCCACTAGTCGTGCCTGTTCCAGGGCATTTGTCGCCTTCCGCGTGTTCCCCAGCTGCGCCTGTTCTAGGTCATTTGTCGCCTTCCGGACGTTCCCCATAGATGGCGCCTCGTTTGGTTGTAAAATTTAACGCGTGGTTGGAACAACTCGTCCGGAGGAGAATTGCCCGATTACGAGACGAGGCTCAGGTCCTTAGAAAGACTTTGCAGTATAAGCTGCATATCTAGGTCCTGTCTTTGCCTTTTGACTCATTCGCAAAGACCTACTTAAAGTAAGAAAGTTTTGGGAATTCCACGGTGATTGTTCACTACTGTGTAATACGCTGCAAGCCAAAAATGTAGCCGTTTTAAAGGTAGAACCACTGCATTTGATTTACGATCTGTAAAATACTCCAAAAGCAGAAATTTCCTTGTTATTAGTTCCTTTTTGAGTGCATATCGTGGAATGTTTACTGGCCTATACACTAGCGCCGTAATCATCAACGAACCCTGCGGGTCAACCCTACAAGGATACGATTTACCCTCAAAGGCAGTGTCCCGGCAAATTTTGCACTTCCATCTTTTTGCATGTTCTGGGCCTTGACCCGTAGACCCCGAATTTGAGCTTTGAAACGAGTGAAAAGACCTTTTTCGGGGCGTTTACCCAATTTCCAAAAGGCAGCTCGAACGAGAATTTCAATGGAAAATTGGGACGCCCTGGCGCGGCTTTGGATAGCATGCAAAATGCGAGAGAGCGGTCGTGGGGTGCCGCGCCGAACGGCAAGCGAAGTCGTCCGAGCGCGGGTGGGGGAACGAAAGCCGCCAGGTCCAGCCGCCTTTCGCGACCAGCTGGTCCTTTCGCAGCGTTGTTGCATGTCGTTCCAGGACCAGTAGTCCGCGGAGGCGGCTGGACCTGGCGGTTTTCGTTCCCCCACCCTCCGAGCGCGCGCCGACTGGGGTTGCGCGCGCCGCTTCAAGTACTATTTTCTCGGCCCAAGGGGAATATCAACCAGCCGCACTGCGCCTGGAGGTTAGTGGAATGACCAGGAACCCCACCATAGCAATATCCCCAGGGCGCAAATCTGCCGGGACACTGCCTTCAAGGTTATTTGGCCGTCTTCATCGACGAATCCTTCAAGGTAAGGTTCATCTTTAGCCCGTATTCATCAACGAGCCCTGAGAGTAAATAAATGAGGGTAAACTTTATGCCAGGAAGCGACTGACCCGTATTCGTGAACGTGACTCATCAAGGCAAGTTTAATTCTATGGTCGTCCTCACCCCACTAGTCGGTCGGTGGACGAATTCAAATTTGAATTGGAGCAGGCCTGTCACGGCAGAACGCGGCAGGAGACAACGCTCAGCAATTACAAAAACTCAATATAGGTCAAAAACGTTGTAACAAAACAAAAACTGCTAAGCAATGGCGAACAAATACGCAAAGTGAATGCGTGAATTTGAACGGAGAGCTAAGGTGCCGTGCTCTGTCCCGACCTGCCTGCTCCAGTTCGAATTCGAATTCGTCCACCGACCGACTAGGGGGTTGTCGTAGATTATCCAAATAATCTACAACCTTTAGCATTGTAGATCTACCGTGTATGTTATATTTAGCATATCTGTTAGCTTGTCGTTGACAAACCCTATTGTTCACTGACCACTTAAGCCGCCGGGTCACCCCTCAGCTGTGCTTGATAGTCTACTTGGCGGCGCCTACTTTCATGTAGGCAATCCTTCATGCTGTATGATACTATTGTTTACCAGAAGTGAGCATTCAGGTTATCCACGCCCAAAATAGTGGCATAAAAGGGCCTGAATACTCAGTTCTGGTGTTGGTTCGATTAATACCACTATCGTCAGCGGCTGTTCCGCATATTCACTGTTGATAGTCAGCGGCTGCTCCGCTACTATCGAATAAACAGTTATACAACGTAGTGGTACCAGCTTGGTGTATACCAAATTGGTGCATTCGGCCTACGGTTCACTTTCTGGCGTTTGCTACCCAGAAAGCTGATAAAGTCCCGCGTGGCAGACACTCCACTAATTAATTGAACCCTTCTGAGCTCTCTCTTCGTGAGACGACCAGAAGGTAGTAAAAGCGTTAGTTGGCAGGCTTCTTCACTGATTAATTGAACCCTTCTGAGCTCTCTCTTCGTGAGACGACCAGAAGGTAGTAAAAGCGTCAACCGAAGAAAATTTCACTGGTCAATTGAACCTTCTGAGCTCTCTCTTCGTGAGACGACCAGAAAGTAGTAAGAGCCCCAGCTGAATACTTCTCCACTAATTAATTGAACCCTTCTGAGCTCTCTCTTCTTGAGACGACCAGAAGGTAGTAAAAGCGTTAGTTGGCAGAAAATCACTGATTAATTGAACCCTTCTGTGCTCTCTTTACGTAAGACGACCAGAAGGTAGTAAAAGCGTCAGCTGAGGAAACCACTGGTTAATTGAACCTTTCTGAGCTCTCTTTTCGTAAGACGACCAGAAAGTAGTAAAAGCTCCAGCTGAAGACCTTACCACTGAGATTGAACTCTTCTGTGATCTCTTCTAGTAAGACGCCAGAGGTTAGTAAAAAAAACAGTTGGTACGTTTTTAATAGTTCACTCGAAAGCTATTAAACTACAAGGTCTCCTCAAACTCGACTGGGCAGGATCCAAACCTAACCAGTTAGCACAGCGTTCAAGCCCATCGGCACGCTTGCTAACCAACTAGAAGAAGCTAAGCGCTCCACTGCTAGCTCACTAGTGACTAATTTTCTTGCACTCAGCAAAAAAAAATCCCACAGAGGTTCAGGCCCAGCCAACCTCCACAGTTCTCGACAGCTGCGCGTACTCAGTACCCAGCCAGAACACCTCTACCAAAGAGGACACCTGCAGTGCCAAAGCACGCAGACGAAGAAAGCGCAAGCGATACAAGTCCATGCGCACAAGGCAGACGATGGCTGAGCTAACTCTATATAAAGCTCGCATTTCTATGGCCTGTTCATCAATCAGCGGTCTTGAGGACAAGGTCCGCAATATTGATAAAGCTTTTGAGTTTCCCGACACCGCAACCGATTGCAACGCCTTTATAGCGGATAAAATGGCAGAGATTGATGAACTGCAAATCTCGCTAATAGGTTTACTGGAGAACCTAGAGGCTCAAGTGCAAACTGCCATGAATTTTCTCGGCGCAAAAAAGGACCAGTCAGACAAGGACAAATTGATAAACGATTTGGCTGCCTTCCTAAGCACAGAAGCAAACGGTCTACAGCTTGAGGGTATTCACTGGAAAAATAGGCTGAAATACCGGATGAGAGAACTGGAGAAGCAATCGAATCTGATCCAAGCCCACACCCTAACGACGTCATCACGTTCTAGTTCAGTGAGAGATCCGGAACAGGAGAGTTATATATCGACAAGGCACTTTTCTGAAAACAAAATGCGACTACCGCAGCTTGAAGTTCCCACGTTTGATGGCAGCTATAAGGAGTATCCAACTTTCTGGACAATATTTAACTCGCTGATCCATAGCAACCCGCAACTCAGCAACGTGGACAAGTTCCTTTTCTTGAGGCAAGCACTGAAAGGAACAGCAGCTTCGCTTCTTGGCAATATGCCATTGGAGAAAACTACGATAAAGCCATACAACTTTTCGATAAACGCTTCAACAAGTCTGGATGCATAGCAGATCTGCTTATCACAGAGCTTGAAAGGCTTCCACGAGCAGAAGAAGATGCCTACAGCTGCAGACAAGCTCTGATTAGTGTGACCGAAAAGCTCACTCACATCGAATGTGCAGGAGTTCCCTTGGACAACAACCGAATGTGGAGGCGACTAATACTTTCAAAGTTTCCAAACTCGTTGAACGAGAAAGTACTTTGCAAAGAGCAGAATGAAGAAAAATCATTCACAACAGAGGAGATCTTAGATGTTCTGGAAGATGCAGTCGCTTTGAAGGAAACCCTCGCCTTTGCAACATCTGCATTTGGACAGTGCGATGTCGCGGGACGTTCCGATTCCGATCAAGCTATTGATGAGAGGCAGAACTGCGAAGAAGACTCAATCGCATACAATTATAAACAACATAACCAAGGAAGTACATCTTCGAGAAATTCGAGTGCTCAATGCATCTGCGGAAGTTATCAACATGATGCGACGCGATGCACAACATTCCAAACAGCGGCAGAGCGACGTGATGAAGCCAGGAAACAAAGGCTGTGCTTCAGATGTCTTCAAACAGATCACAGGATTAGTGATTGCACCAGCTCACAGTCATGCTACAAGTGTCACGGAAACCATCACACTGCCGTATGCATGGGTAGCTACTCAGCATCAAGAGGCACCCCAGTCAGGCGATCGCAGCAACGATCTGCTCGCGATCAACATCTTACGAGAGACCCTGAATTTGTGCAAAATTCTGAAATTCTCCACAACAAGAGCACGAAGCGAGGAGAATTGCAGCACGTACTGATGACGGCAACTGCACTCGCATACGATTACACATCGACCAGCTATAAGCCCGTGACTGTCTTCTTTGATGGAGGTGCACAAAAGAGCTTCATCAATGCAAAGAAGACCCAAGCTCTTGGCTTACCAGTGCTGCAAAACACCACTTTCAAGATTGGCGGCTTCGGAGGATCTAGCGCACATTTCACATCCAGTGAAGTCCCGCTTACACTGAGAACAACGTCTGCTGGAGTCGCTATCAAAGCCGTGAAGATACACACAAAGTCAACCCTCACTTCCGCGATGAATACAGCTTTTCTAAGCGCAGAGGATAGAAGGTTGATTCGAAAAAGAAAGAATCGAGTAGCACAACCGGATCTGAAGACGCGACGGTTCACACCGGACATTCTCATTGGTCAAGATCTGATCGATCAATTCATCTTGAGGGATCGTCCATGTAGAATTCTTCCGTCAGGACTTATTCTCACCCCTACTGTTTTCGGTCATGCAATCTCCGGAAGCAGTCCGATATATGGAATCAAGATGGAGGAGCATTTGCAGAACACCGCAATCACCATGGTCTCCTACAATCATCTAGTGAGTAAAGGAAACTCAATGAAGCAGAAGCCAGTTAGAAGCGTCGAACAAGCTGAGCGCAAAACTTCCAAACGCCGAGCAAAGAAGCTCAGTCGTCCGTATCCGATGAATATGTTCGCACAACCTGAGAAGTCATCTACGAAACACGAAAGCTGCCAACGTAACAGCGCATCTCGTGGACAACAATTCGATCGCAAACGCCGAAAACCAAGGGCTCAAGGACAATTTATGAAGATGATTACTGATGCTCAACCGGGATGTCTCGCTTCAGCGTCGCGCCTGGCCCCGAAGGCCGACCACGACATGATGGCCGACCACCTTACGAATCCCAGACGAAGACAACGAACCCGTTACAGAAATCATGTGATATACGTGACTTAGCTAATGTTGTGATGAACTTTTGTAACCTACGTGTAAGTTTTGTGATTTATATTTTCTTGCTTACGCGCCTTCCGTCGCGCGCCCCACTGTCGTAGATTATCCAAGTAATCTACAACCTTTAGCATTGTAGATCTACCGTGTATGTTATATTTAGCACTAGCTGGCTTACCCGGCTCCGCCGTATCCGGACCAAACTTGGCACACATACACTTCGGGCCCCGGCGGGTGTCACAGTCCACTTTTCGTTATCGATCGATGTCGATTTTACCGATTTTTATCGATTTTTTTGCAGAGTTCACCTACAGGGCTAGGAGTTGGCACAGGGGGGGGGGAAGTGAGCATGGGGATTCCGAATACAATATTAGTTTTCAGAATTATCGATTACTTTTATTGATTTTATCGATTTTTTGTAAATTTTGACATGCGAGGCTGGGATTTTGCACAGGGGGTAATCGAGCATGCAGATTACGAATACAATATTAGTTTTCAAGATCGTCCATTACTTTTATCGATTTTATCGATTTTTTGAAAATTTGCTCGATTACCCCCCTGTGCCAACTCCCAGCCCCCTAGCTCAAACTTTGCAAAAAATCGATAAAATCGATAAAAGTAATCGATAATCCCGAAAACCAATATTGTATTCGGAATCCCCATGCTCGATTACCCCCCTGTGCGAACTCCCAGCCCCGTAGCTCAAACTTTGCAAAAAAATCGATAAAATCGATAAAAGTAATCGATAATCCTGAAAACCAATATTGTATTCGGAATCCCCATGCTCGATTACCCCCCTGTGCCAACTCCCAGCCTCGCATGTCAAAATTTACAAAAAATCGATAAAATCAATAAAAGTAATCGATAATTCTGAAAACTAATATTGTATTCGGAGTCCCCATGCTCACTTCCCCCCCTGTGCCAACTCCTAGCCCCGTAGGTGAACTCAGCAAAAAAATCGATAAAAATCGGTAAAATCGACATCGATCGATAACGAAAAGTGGACTGTGACACCCGCCGGAGCCCGAAGTGTATGTGTGCCAAGTTTGGTCTGGATACGGCGGAGCCGGGTAAGCCAGCTAGTTATATATAAGATATCTGTTAGCTTGTCGTTGACAAACCCTATTGTTCACTGACCACTTAAGCCGCCGGGTCACCCCTCAGCTGTGCTTGATAGTCTACTTGGCGGCGCCTACTTTCATGTAGGCAATCCTTCATGCTGTATGATACTATTGTTTACCAGAGGTGAGCATTCAGGTTATCCACGCCCAAAATAGTGGCATAAAAGGGCCTGAATACTCAGTTCTGGTGTTGGTTCGATTAATGCCACTATCGTCAGCGGCTGTTCCGCATATTCACTGTTGATAATCAGCGGCTGCTCCGCTACTATCGAATAAACAGTTATACAACGTAGTGGTACCAGCTTGGTGTATACCAAAGGGGTGAGGACGACTATAGCATAGAGCAAGTTTGAACTAACCTTGACACTTCGTACAAACATAAAGCGATCTCTTGATGCACCACTCAGACCTGACGATAGTTTTGACAACCTCAGGTTTTCTATGGGCTTTTTTCGTCTTTTTGTTTGATTTTATCATTTTATGTATGTATTTGTTGTCGAAACAGTAAGCTAGGACTGAGTGGTGCATCGAGAGGTCTTATGTTGTACTTAGGGTTAGGGTAAGTTCCTTGCTCTATGCTAGGGTTATTATCTTGATGATTATTTATGCCTGTGAATATGGGTTAATCGCTTCCTGGGGTAAGGTTTACCCTCAAGGGTAGGGTTTATCCTCAATGGCATGCTTTACGGTTCGTTGATGTATACGGGCAGGAGCTGGCTCTTCTCAAAAATCAAGCCCCTTTTGATTGCTTACTCAACGCGAAATCTAAGCCTAAGTCATAGGGTCTTTTCAACCCATACGGTGCTAGGTTTTCGGGAACGGGTTTCTCACCCATAGATGCACAATTTGCGCTGCCCCTTGGGCAGTGCATTAGTAAGGACCCCTCACATCAATTTCCGAAAAACTCATGCGCCAAGATTTGCCTGGGCACTGCCCTGACCATTCGCTCAGGTGTCTTTCTGTTTTTTTTTCGCTTGGGAGTGATAACTCAAAGGTCATTCACACCGTTGCAGCATGACCGTTTATCCTTTTTCTCTCATACTCTCTATACACCAAGTAAGCTGGCTCTAACTTTAACAACATAAAGCGTGCAAGAAACTAGGTCATCGTTTTTATATCGATGCCATTGAATGTATTAGCAACTGGAGAAAACGGAGCGAAATTAGACAGTTAGGATTCTCAAAATTTTAACGGTAATTTTGTAAGGGTGAGCTAGCTGGATGGATTTATTAATATTTCGAAGTTTAGGACATAGTAAGTTGGTCCTTGCTTTTGATGCTTCCTTGTGCGATTTCCACTTTAGTCAAAGTCAACATAAAATTTATGGACGAAAATTACAACTGCTTGGAGGCTTCTAATGTCATTTACGCGGGTAATATGAGACCTGCATAGGCACGCAGCCTTCTCAGCAATTCTCTAATTTCAGCAATCGAATCATTTACACTGGAAGGGTTAGGCCCTTCATTCAAACAACTGTGCACTACTTACCGCAAAATTCCCAATTTTTGGGCTTTTTTCGTTTTTCTGTACACTCTGAGGTCATTTTTGGAAGGATCTTAAAAAGCAGCTCATGCTTATGAAGCAGAGCATCATATTCGAAGCATAATCTTTTTTGGCAGGAGCAGTCGCAATGACAGCTGAATAGGCTCGTCTCAGTTTTCATTCAGTTTTATTCCGCGCATCGTTGGCTCCATTGCTTATCTGCCAAATTGATTTTTGCTCATTATGCCTCCAAATAGATGATTAAATTAGTAAAGCCCGCGGTGAGAGAATTGTGACTCGGCTGCTAATACAAAACTCCATTTAGGACCCTGAGATAGCTACCTTTTTTTTTCTCAATTTTCGCTCAAATAGGATTGTCAACGTGAGCAATAAATATTCTTTTACTAGCAAAAACTAATTTCCTGTCGAAATATGCTTTTTTTGCAGAATTTCCTCCATGATTTTTTGCTTTTTTCGCCGAATTCGATTCGAGAATCAGTCTTTTCTATTAGGGTGTCCCACAATTTTCTACCGTTTTTATACAATCTTCGCCTCTTTATAATCTTCCTTCAAATGATGTGGCTTGAGTAATTATTCGACAGGGCAAAGCAAGCTCTACAAGATGGCTATGAAGAATCGTTCCAAATCGTATTTCACCGGAAGTTATGAGCTGAAATCTGATAGCAGTCGAATTTTCCTTCGAAATCGTATCTCCGCCCCAAATGTCTCAAAAATTCTCCATCTATCCTGGGGTATGAATGACATATCGCACATACAATTGTACTATTTCCGTATTTTTCCATGGCTAGAAATAAAGAAAAAATGAATGAGGTAAAATGGCAAACTCCACTCCTAGACATCTTCAGCTCCTTCCACGCACGTGATCATACAGCTCATACATACAGAAGTACGACCTTGTACTCCTAAACTTTGAAGGTCTCCCAGTTCTCGCGAAATGCCGATGTTGAGTAAAAATGGTAAAAAATTGGGACACCCTAATATTTGGCAATAACTGTCTTTGTTTATGCGTACTTTTTCTCGTTTCCGCTCCTCCTTTCAAAATAAAGTGTTTTTTCACTTTCTTCCCTTAGTATTTTGCTACTTTGGAGAAGGAAGCCCAAATACGTGAAACTTGCTATAACTAGGAACATTCCCAAATGAAAGAAATATAATTTGTTTACTCGTAGGTATTTTCGCACTTAGAAATAAAAAAATGCTAGTTTGCACCTCTATGATGGCCGGCTATAATAGTCTTGATTGGCTGAATGATATAAAAGTCGGATCAGGTGTGAAGAAAACGAATAATAATTTCAGTTCCTGCCGCTGTAAATCCGACTTTCAACAATCTATCAAGGGCTGATTTTATTCCATCCAAGTTGTGCAGTTTCTGGAAGAGATCTATAACTTCTAAGCCCTCCAGCACGGATTTGGAATTTGTGCTTTGAGCGCGTGCATCTTATTCGTAAAGTCATCAAGTTTCTTTCGTTGTTGAATAACAAAATCCACCATATTTATAGCTTCAGGCCGTGCTCTTGTGCTCAGTCATGCAATCTTGCACAGATTTTGTGTTGCTTTTCGGATTTTGATTTGAAACCTTTAAGATGTGCTTTTTATCATTGTCGTTGCTAGGAAATATAACGTCATTCAAGTTTGAAGTACAAGTGAAGAAACAAGAACAGTTACGTAATCTATTATACATAGATTTCTGGTACTGCCAGATCGAAGTCACAATAAACGCAGGGATAAGGATGTGATATCCCTTTATTTTTTAAGCTTCAGTGGGAGCAGTGCAGATTGTTTCTTCTTTCTTTTTGACTTTGAACTGAAACTCAGCTTAAAACGAATCTTTTTTATCATCACCAATTTGGCATATGTGATTTAATTGAGATGCACACTACATTTTTGAATATAATGGATTAGTCTATGAGCACAAACAGTAGGTTTAAAATAGAAAAGTAGATTTTATCGTAACTTTCTACAATTTTAGCGAGCAAAACTCAAGAAACGATTCTAGTTATTTTTTCTTTACAATTTAAATCGTGGTATGCATGATTTTCAATGATCTGCTGATTTGCATGATTTTTGCGACAATAGCAAAAAGCACGATTTTTTTTCTCTGAGCATTCGAATTGATTCGTCACCAAAGGATTTTAAGCATGGTTTGTGAACTCACTAAGTTTAATTTCTTGATATCATTTATTGGACTCAAAAAAGACTCAGCAGCGGTATTGCAAACTGTGATTTTTGTTTTTGTTTTATTTTCGGACTGGTTTCATAGTGACTTGAAAGCTTTGTTTCTCTGTTTGATGTCAAACTTCCTCTTGAAATGCGTAAAATTTTATATCTGGCAGTGTAAACTGCTTTTTGCACTTGAAACCCATTTCATCGGTTTTTAGTGTTACAATACATTTACATTCTGACCTGAGCACTAACACATAAGTTGCTGACATCTGTTGAGAAAGTAAGACTAAGAAAGGGAGCAAATAGGTATCGTAACAGGGAGAGTATCCAAAGAGTAAGTTGCGTTAGCTTTTCTCCAGTTTGCTTTTTGCATCCGTCCCTACGAAAGCTGTTTTCACACGGTGGATAAGTTGACAAAAAATCGTGACCCACAAGTAAGGGCAAGTAGCAAGATAAGCTTGAGGTAATCAGGCAGTCACATCAACGCGGAAACCTTTGCAAGCCCTACAGTTGTGACAGTGGAATGTGAAAAATCAGCGTTCGATTCGCCGAATTCGGCGAATTTGCCGAAATTTTTCACATTCCACTGTCACAACTGTAGTCTTTGACTTATTATCAGTTTTAAAATTCGACGCATGATCTCGCTTTATTCCTTCTGCAAGAACCGTTACAGTCTCTAGGCAGCGGGTATCTCAAACTTATTTGAGGCTAAATACGCTGGTTACTATACATGATGAACTTATGTGATCGTGTTATGATGCGGTCGAAAATCGCATACCTTTCGCATCCAACATTGAAAATAGGGGTCGGCGTCGTATGTAAGAGACGGGACTTCGTTTTTGAGGCGAAAAAGCAAAGGCGACATCGTTTTTGTGGTCAAAAATTGCGACGTTTCTTTTAGTCAACGTCTCGTTAAAAAACCCTCGTTTTGAGGGTTTTTCACTTTTAGGACTGAGAGTCAAAGGGGACTTTGTAAAATTTTGCGAAAGTCAGAGGATTTTTAAGAAGCCTAGAAACGAGCTCATGTGGGACCCTGATTGAAACCAGCAGCTGATTGGTACGGTAAATGCTATCGCATAGTCAACAAGAACCAAATTTCGCACACAATCACAACGGTTCACGGAGTTCCAGTGTAGTTCCCCAGTTTTTGTGAAAACGGGAAATAATTTCATGCTGCATTTTCAATAATCTGTATATCAAAGTGCCGTGATGCTGAGAAATTCATTTAGGCTTCGTACTTGTAGCGAATAAGTTTGACTTCGACTACTCCTTTTTTATCTTTTGAGGCTTTCCAGATAATTCACTTCATAAACTGTGACGAATTAGCACATTTCACAATCCCAATAATACAAAGTTTTTTTTTCATTCTGCTTTAAAAATAATGAGTAAGTTGCACTGTCTGTCTTCATTTTACAATCAAGAAATGCGCTCCGATATGACTGCATCAGTCAATATGCGGAGATGTTCTCCATTTACATTGCATAATTGGCCATTTATCCTACAATCTTCTATTAATGGAGAAGTTTAAGGGCAAAAGTTTGGTTGCCAACTTATCTTTTTGCTATCTCCTGAAAAAGCCTGTGCGTCTATGTGCTGTCTTGGACTAAGCTCCGGGAACACCGTTTGATGTCTACAAGTGCTCGACTTTCGCCCAGGGGCAAAGAAAACTATGGTTAGGCCATAAAGATCTATTATATGAGTTGATGGAGCCATTGCGTCAAAAAAAAAACATGTCCCATTTATTTTTTATAAAAGTCGGTCATTTAGTTTATGCATTCCATGCCTCTGAAGGAAGTTACCCAAGACTCAGCATTTCTTGCAGAACTTCGAGTTTTCTTAGTGTCGAATAAATTATCGGGAAGGACTGATGGATCGGCACCCAATTGTTGTATTTTTATCACTTTGAGAAGATGACTGCTACGATTGTGTATGGATGTAGTGCAGGTTCCATATTTTTCGAAGGTTCTTCTTCTGCACTACATCCATACACAATCACAATTCCATATTTTTGGGCTGATCAGGGCTCGTGGTGAGCGTCATCCCAGATCAGCTGAGGGACTCAGGTTAAGGGTGAGGTCGTTGTTGTTATCGCTGACAAGCGAAGGATGGTCAGTCGAAGTGGCCTTTCTAAAGTATACTATATTGAAGGGCATGAAACGCTGATTCCAATTCTGTCCTCCTTATCGCGGAGCTTTCCTGGACGAGGAGTTATGAGCGTTTAAATGAGCAAAAAAATGAATGTTTTTCTGGGATAAAAAAGTTGCAAAAATTTTTTCAGCGTTTGAATGAGACAGCAGGATTGCGGATGTATCTCATCTAGGAGTATTTATTTTATAGAGTGCTGAACAGATACCACTGGTCCATTCAAGCGTTAGGAAAAATGTTACCTCTGTTTTCATATTATTTGCACATTCACTTTTCCTCTAATAGCTCATAACTTCTCGCGCAGGAAGGCGCCACGAATAACGAAGACAGATTTGGAATCAGCGTTTTATGCCCTCCAATATGGTACACAAGTCATCTCAAAAGGCCACTTCGCCCAAGCATTCATCCTTTGTGAGGCACCTAATCCCCATAGTGCATCAGCCAAGAAATCTCGATGCTGATTGCTCAAAAAATTGACAAAAATTGCATTCTCAGAGACAGAAACATTTGCGCACGTTTTGATTGAATAGTTAGATCATTGCATTTTCAGATTTCACCCAGCTATTATGTCACATTCTGCGCAGGTTTCGATTGAATATTTAGATCATTGCATTTTCAGATTTCACCCAGCTATTATGTCACATTCTGGTGCTGATAGTTTGTTATTGAAGAATTTGAGGGCGTTGATTGTACTCTTTATAGGTGTGGACCAGTGGCGTACCGAGGGGAGGGGGGGCGGGGGGGGGGGGCGCCCCCCCCCCAAGAATGGGTCGCGAAATTTTTGAAAGTTACTTATATGGGTTATAAAAATGTGCAAGTGAATTGTTTATTTTTGTAAATAATTAAAACAATTTTTAAAAATTCAAATTAGCTTTGTAAAAAAATTTTTTCAGGGGCGTGGCTGACGCCACGCCCCCTTTTCCGGATTTTAGGGGTTAGAGACCCGCAAAAATTCTGAAAAGCACCCCTAAAATTCTTCGGAGTACGTGGCTAACGCCACGCACCTTCATTCGAAAAAAATTTTTGTCGCCCCCCCCCCCCCGAGCGGAAATCCTGGGTACGCCACTGGTGTGGACTTTTTGACTCCGTTTGCTTGAAGGTAACGATAAAAAAATAACCATTGACTAGCTGCGTTGTTAATTCGTACCTCCAACTACTTTTGATGTGTGTGTGTGTAATTTTCATCTCATCCCGTTCAGTTAAGTAACATCATCAGAATTACCTGCCGTGTATCCTAAGCAAAAAGAGCTTCCTTTTGTACCAAAGTTTCTTTTCCTTTTCTTTTCATGCCGTTACAGTCGCGTTTTCCTCAATGAAGAATACAAGACGTTTTTAAACTAACGGCTTAAGTTATCTGATTGCAGTACGCAAGAGAAACAATCTGGCTTGCGTAGAAGTTATAAAAATAGTCACTCATTCAATAAATGGTTTCTTTATGACTAGTCGTATGCATAACACCAGGTGGAACAGCAAGCAGGTGCGATTTTGCAGTTATCTATATACTTCTCGTGGTACTGTAACAGATTTCGTCACAACTTCTGGAAAAGCATATATTTTGAGTTAGCAAGCGCTCTGCATTCTTGAATTTTTGGTGATTGCAAAGAGAAGGGATAATTGGTTAAACATTTTTCCGAAAAGTTTTTGCAAAGTTTTTTTAATTTATAAAATTATTCCCAACTTAACTACAACAAAAACGTACATAATTCTATAGATGATGTAAACAACTTTGAATCAACAATTAGGCTAAATGGGAAGGGAAGGAAGGCGCCATGGACACGTGCATTTAAGGATAGTCTTCAAAAATGGGCAAATATTTGAAAATGTGTGTGAGTGAAATTGGAAAATTCGATTTACACAGTAAATTAATTTTAATTTCCAGTATACATTGATAATTTCTACATTATGGAGAATGAAAGGAGCCATGTAAGAAAATTTTACGAAGCGGCTTTTCTAGAGCTGAAACAATTTATAGTTATGGTTTATGACCTAGCTAAGACCTCAGAAAACCATCTGAAAGTTTGAAAACATTAGCTAACGCTATAATTCTTGATAGAGAAAAACTTCTAGCTTTCCCTACGCCACCCGGGAATCTCGGACCATCACCAAGAGTTTATCACAAGGAAAGAATTGGTCAAACTTCTGAAGGTTGGTTGGAAATTTATCGCTTACGGAAATTTTGGTAAGACTCATGGTTTTTCGCTTCACTTCAAAACTCTGATCAGTTGAACTGGATTTCAAGTATGCAGATAGTTTTGCCTTTCCCTTAATCTACAACCCTTTATGATCCACAATTTTTCACAGCCGAGGTCTTGCACCTCTTTCGAGTGTTTCCTGGCAGAAAACGTAATCAAGGCGATCTCGAGCGGAACTGCTGGAGTGGACGAAGACGACGTCGGACGACGCCGCAACGACGTTGTATCGACTTTGAAGAACTGCGACGTGCTCACTTCAACGGCGGCCCGCCCCTGTTCGCTCCATTGCTCCATGTGGGCTTTTAGTACTCCATCCCCACTCGGCTCCTTCCATTTCTCTTCCTCCTCTATGGCCAATTTCGCATGCATTGTCATGCTTGCTTCGGGCGACAAATCGGCTCGCAAAAACGACGACGGCGGATTTGCTAATGTCGCCCCTGCGTTTGCAATTTTTTCTCCTCGCAGTAACGTTTTTTACCCTCTCTACTCTGCTCTTCAACGCTATCCAGGCTCGTATAGTCGACTATAGCTTCTAGTAGTTCCCAAAAATTGTGGAATAATTGTTGTTCCTCTGTCCATAATGCTAGGAGACCTACAATAATCTGGAAAAGAAACAACGAATCTTGCCTTTTGGCTAGACAAGATGGCACAAATGGGTCTCTTATGACTCATAGTGCTTATACTTACGTAAAGCTGAAAAAACGAAGAACTACCTTGATTTTTTGTGAATGACTTTTCTAAGTTTAAAAGAATGTAAAAAAATTTTACTTGGCCAGTTTGACGTGATTCTGCCTGATAATTCAAAATCATGCAAAATTGTTCTACAAATTTTGTACGTTAGTTTATCATTTATGGACTCCGATATTTTTAACCCACATCGCAGAAATTATCTGAACTACTGAGGCAAAAGCACTATCCAAGCTAAGAGATAAACGATCCCGAGCAACTTTGTACTCACCGTTATAATCATAAATTTTCGAGTATACCCTAATTCGTATCGTCCCTTCATTCATGTTAAATTCGTGCAGCAGAGTAATCACATTCTTTACTAAAGGTACTAGATAAGCACCAATGCTGAAATGACTACCGTAAACCCACATTGATACTGCAGTGCAGTTCAAATGATCGGATGATTACCTGAAATTGGAAAATTCGTGCGTAGTCTATAAAGGAGTTTAAGCACTGTGAACTATCGTGACTTGTTGCTACATAGCAAGCTTTCACAATATTTGATTAATTTATATTTTGCTTTTCAAGAAGCGGGTCTACACGAAAAAATTTGAAGTTGCTTCAGGAAGAAGTAGGAATGTTCCAGGGAAACATTTTTCGGTCGGTAACTCTCCACTAATAAAAATTTGCAGCTTCTTAATTCCTCAATGGATTGCGTAACTTCAGTCATTCAAGGAAATCATGCACTCCGTATCGACACCCGAGCGGTTTTCTATTAGACGTATAGTACAGGGATGAACGGTGTAGGAGAATTCTCAAATCTCGATTTCCTTGTATTTGACGGAGTACTCGGTTCTTATAACATGCTCTCGAAACCATAATTTGTGCTGACTGAACATTTTTACAAGATGTGATTTTTGAAGAAAAATGCTAGGATTTGGACTTTTTTCTGTAATGCTTACATCAAATCGTAATTATTTATAGAGACGTTTTCAAACCACAGGCTTTACTCATATTGCGCGCACTGTAATAAGCGGCTTGAGTGCCTTTAGAGACGCGTTACCCTTTTCAGCCGTCATGGTCGTGACAATCCATTTAGAAGCAGCTGTAGAAGTTGTAGAAGTGTGCTATAGAACTTCCGTGCCAACCTGTTATGAGATTAAGATTTTATTTTTTGAATTTGTAAGTATCCTTCATTCATTTTTATTCTTTCATCAGTCTCCGCTTTCATTTCTTACCGAATTACTACTACTGCTATGCTTGACATAGTTGTAGACAGTTATTTACGACATGGTTGACGTTACGACAAATGGAGCTCTCTATTGAGTATAATTTGTCTCCCATACTTTTTGATCCTTCGCTGTATTAGCTTGAAATATTCAATCCGAAATAGTCTTAACATCTTATTGAAAAGAATGCCCTAACCGCTCTCATTCCATTTTATACCTTCTGGAAATTTCTCTTCACCATCTTTTCCAATTTTCTGTATTTGCCGAATTTCCTGCATAACCGTTTAGGTTAACATAATTTGCACTTGCCACTTTCTCGCAATAGTGCATCTCCGTTTTAGGCAATGTGATATGGTCCCAGCGGAATGGCAAGAACAGTCGATGTCGAACACGTCTCGGTTAGTTCTTCAACCTTATTTGCATTCGCAACCAAGCCATTTAGAGCAGATGCAAGCTAACAAAACGGTAAATTATTTTTTTGGCTAACTGGGGGTATAACGAGATGTACACAAAGACGCAAAAATGGACAAAAAACCCGCTAAAATTAGCATTTGCAGTTAATTTATGGGAAGCAGTGAAAACGGGTTTATAAGACTTGCTTAGAGCAGATATCTTTTTTGTTTTGCAAGCCGCCAAACAGGATCAACAACTTTACATGAATCCTAGAAATATCAATCTTTTCTTGCAAATTTTCGTTTCAGAAACCTCGTCGTCCAGGGCTATGTCGAGTGTTGCGAAGGTCCGGCTACTGGAAATGCCTGTCCTGCTCGCTGCTGCTGGTCGGCTGCGGGTTTTACGCCGCTTGGTGCCATTTCAAGCACATGGCTTACTCCGGTCTTCAACCACTTCTGATGTAAGAAATAATTCAATAATTTTTTGAATTCATGAACCACATGGTGGTCATTATCAAACGAAAAAAAAGGGGAAGATTTGCAGTAAAAGATTTATTAATGAAGCTCTTTACCAAAAGATGATGACTTTGATTTTTGACTGAATGTTTCAAACTCAGCTAACCATTATTTTATCTGTTTCTCATCATAGCAAAATTCCTCTTTTCTTTCTCCTTACATATACTTGGAAAAAAATTCTGTTATTTTGATTTTCTCGTTCCTTTCGGCCTATTCATCATCTAATCTCGTCCATCTAAAATGCTCATAACATGTCATGCATTCTGTCAGCCATTGAGACAGCATAGTTTATCTTATATGACGTCGAACATAGACATTTGCTTTTCGATGACGCTGAAATATGACATCTGCGGGGTACATAGCTGCGGAAAAACTAGGAGATGAAATTTTTAGTTGCACTACAGAGCATATATTTCTTGTACTTGACTGAAAATACCGAGGTTGTTCTTTTGCAAGCATTCCACTTCAAAAGTCTCGCCAGGTTTCAAGTGGAAAATGGAATAGGAATTGCTGGAATATTTATGAGTTCTGCTTTCTTGCAAAAATGATCAGGATTTTTCTCACTATATGTTCATCTTTATAAGCGACTTACTGCTTTGCATCACATTTTTGATCTTCTTCAAATAGACTTTCCTTTTTCATTTAAGCACAATCGTCTCCCATTCTCATTCGAAAATTGCTTCTTTCAACTAACGTGATCTGTTCTCAAAAAGCTATAGCTTTTCGGCATTCGAAAGGCCTAAGTCGATTGAAAATTGTCGAGTTTGTTCTTTCGCAAATATTTCAGTTCAGTGTCTCGCCAGATTCCAAGTGAAGATTTGAAAAGAAAATGCTGATAAAGTTACACATTTGCCAAATCTTCCACAAAACGATAATCTACTCTCGCTTCATATATTTTTATTGTATTGCATCATCGAAGGTGAGAATTCAGTGGGGGGAAAGGGGAGTGGCGGTTCCCAGGGCATATTTGAGCTTGTAACACAATAGCAGATGATGTAAATTGTGGTTTTATGTTTCGTGTCAATGTGTTTCTGGCAGTTCTTGACCGCATAGCACATTTCGTCTGCCATTCCATTCTCTGCTTCGTCCATTTTCGAGGGGAGAAAGCGGCTATCATTTGCCAAGGTTTTTCCAAAGGAGGCTCGTTGCAGACAGACACAATCCAAAATTGACACTTTTTTCGAGAGGATGCCTCGCTCTCCCCTTTCTTGTTCGTATAAAGCTGAGATAGGGCTCCGGCATTGCACTCCCTAGGGGCAGCTGATTCGCTGTTTGTCGGTCAATTCCTCGTCGTAGGGGCCCCCGCCAGGGTCCCTACTATCGCCCAGCGCAAAACAACATTAGCGCGTTTCGAGAGCGGCGATTTGTGCCATTATGCTGCATGCGATTAGCCACTGATTCTGCTCGCCAATTGCCGTGGATTCGCAGCCAAGGTGCTGCAGCCATGCCCATTACTCTCCAGCGACGTTCATTTTCTTCTTGATTGGTTCCAAGGCATAGTCCAAGCGCGCGATTGATGGCTGGGGCTTAGTCGCCGTCGCTTCATCTCGCGCAGGATGATTTCTTACTTGTCAAAAGCGCCAGTATGGAGATGAAGAGGGTGAAAAAAGAAGAATAACGGGAGAGATCTGCTTCGAAGAACATTAGTTTTGAGTCATAAAAAATGGCTTAAGAAGGGCGTGGGATGGAAGAGGAAACACTTAGAATAGGCAGGAGACGCCGCTTAAGGACAGGAGTTTCCATAGGCAACAAAATCTGCTTTACTGTAAAGGAAAAATAAAGTTCGGTAAAGTTAATAGCTGCGTCTCATGTTCTAACTCCCCACTCATGGAAAATTTTTGCCTCTCAAACGTGATCAGCAGTACAGCACTCTAATACAGGGTGTCCCAAAAGTAAGTACACACTTTTCAATCGTCAATATCTTTCTTCACATTGTCTTTTTTTCCGCCATTTAAGCACCATTCTGTAGAGGAGGCTTTAACTTAGATTTATAGTATCGAGCGAATCATCGATCTTTCATCGCTACTGTAGGATTACGATGGAAAGTTCGACAAGGATTTTTAGGCCATTGGAGGCCATGTCTGCCTCGAAACAAAACCAAACAAGCCGTAAACTCTCATAACTATGGTAATCGAAGCCGCCGATTCCGATTATGAAACTTCTAGTTTACTGTGATGCTTCTTTCCCAAGTTATCCCAGGTAAACCGTAATAACAGAATCCCCAATTTTGTGAGAAATGTGATTACACCGTCAAAAAAGCTGAAAACACTCGTAAAAAGTTATGTACTGGAATCAGCGTGTGCGAAAACTCCAATAGACGATTTTTCAGACTTTTTGAAAAAAATTTCGTCAGATGGCATATTTCATGGTTCCACATGCTGGAAGTTCTTACCGTAATCCTACAGTAACGAAGAGCGATCGGTGATTCTTTCAATACTGTAAATCTAAGTTGAAGCCTCCTCTACAAAATGGCGCTTAAATCACAAAAAAAGACCCATTGGGACGAGAGATTTTCACGATTGAAAAGTGTGTACTTACTTTTGGGACACCCTGTATATAAACTTCAATCAAATCAAAATCGTAATTCTATAAATGCAACACAAATACCCGAAGGAAATGCCCCAATCTATGCCAAAGAAGAATGTTACAGCGTTTAGAGTGAATGCACTTTAGTAACAAAATTTGGGAGCCTTGTCAGTCAAAGTTCAACAATATTTGTGTTCTTCGCACTGCGTACTTTCAACAGAAGACATTTTGTCTGCAAAAATAATAAGAACGAACCGCTCATTGGCGATGATATTGATATGCTTACTGTAATTCTGAATCGCAGCTCATCAGGACTTATGCAGATCACTTTGGACTTGCTTCATTAATTCATTTATGTGCTCCTCCGCCAATCGTAATGTTTCCAAGAAGCTCATTTGCTTTTGCAAGGCGCATCCTTGCACGATTCGCTAGCGATTGTGCAAAACAACGCTATTTAGGCTCGTTAAAGGATAAAACGAAGCAGTGATGTCGCCATTGAGGGCAAGTGAGCGGAAAAAACTGCAAGAGAATCGAGCAACGAGCACGCGAAATTATGAGTTGCTAAGCTTGCGAGTCAAGCTATTTTCAGAAAGTCAATAGACTAGAGCAGCCAATCCTCTTTTTGAGCTTGAGAAAGTTGCGCATTGAAATTCTGCTTTTGGATACGTATCCATGCTCAAATGCAACTCTAAACGAAGCAAAGTAGAATAATAAGCTTAAAACTGAAGAAAAAGTGGGCAAAATATGCAAGCACAAGTTTCGATTTGGAACTTCGATTGAAAGCAAAGACTTGTTAAGCATATGGCAAGAGGGTACCCAAAAATATTGTGCATTGATGTTGTTTTTCCAGATACCACCATGGGCCATGCGCCCAGGGTTATAACTTCGTACCAATCGTGTTCGGGCTGATGTTGTACATTGTCTATGTGATGGAATGCTGGCATAGTCGATCGAAACTTAACTCTATGAAAAAGGTACCATCTTTATTTCTTGCTTGCAAGAGAGGTATGTCAGCCGAAGTTGCTTGACAGCAAAGTGCATATCTATTGAAAAGAACTTCAACAATCAAACCATCCTTTCGTATTTGCTAGACGGCTCACTGAAGAAAGCTAGAGGCATTTTTGTGCCATCATATGCATGGTCAAATTTTCTTTGGGTAAGCTGATATATCAGTAAATGCAAAGTTGGTCCAAAATTACTTCCACTGTTCCTGAGATGTATTCTTTTATGGAAAAAAGGCAAACACTAAAGGTTTGGAAACTGGTCTCACATCAAACTACCAAGCTTGGTGTCATCTCACAAGGGAATCATGTTTAGTCGAAGCGGCTTTTTTCACATGTAGAAGACGACGTAGAAGGGCATGAAACGCTGATTCCAAATCTTTCTTGTTTATCTAGGGACATTCGTGGACGAGGAGCTATAAGCGTTCACCGGAGAAACTAAAAGTGCATTTAGGATGAAAATGCTAAACACTTACTAGCCTTCAAAAACGCTACCAAGTGCGGTATATTTTTTATCTTAGAGTATTTATTGAATAGTTACCTTCACTAGGCGCTACATAGAATGCAACGATTATTTTTGTCTTACTTGCACGTTTAATTTTTTGCCAGAATAATCAAAACTCCTCGTCTATAATCGTTCCACAAATTGACAAGATTTAAATCAGCGTTTTATAAGCGTTTTATACCCAATATGGTATCCAACCCATCTCAAAAGGCTTCTTCGACTAAAGCTCTCATCGCGCGCAAACGAATGCCTGCTTCACCAGAGGGACCGTTTGGAGATAAGGGAGACTGTTTATCAAGTCCCAAGGCCTCTCAATTGAAAATAAAGGCCGTTTCGAGTCAAACTCCCTTGTAAGGTATAAAAAATAGTTAGATGGGAGTTAAGTCCGTTAATTTGCGCTCGGATCGGCTGGATTTAGCAGCTTTTTATGTAAGATTATAATACGTACTTGTAGTTTTCAATTGCTATCTATACTGCCTTTGATTCCAGCGCTGATTACAGCCCTTATTCAATGCATTGATGCATGCGAATCTCATATCAAAAGCATGATGACATTTGAGATGTGGTGTTTTTTGAACGATTCTTGATGGTTTCAAATAGCACCGGAAAAGGTTAGATAAAATACTCTCCCAGAAAGAGGTATTTGGATACCATATAACAGGATATCTGAGTGCATCTATAATGCTGAGGAACGTTTGTATGGTTTTCCTGGTATGTCACGAGTACTGGTGGTCTTCTTTTGCTATCTAAAATCAAGGAAAAAAACAAAGTAAATTCTCGCTATTGGAAGAGGGTAAGGGAAGGATATTTTGCAGATTCGAGTGGAGGATGCTCTACAGTATCTGAAATCACTGCGAAATGCTCTTCCGATTGTTTGGTGGAAGAGCGTCTGCTATCACTATGTACGGAAAACGCGACAAGTGACGCGGTGGGTCCTGAATTACTTTATTTCTAACCTAATCTTGGAAACTCATTTGAAAGCTTTCCTACCTAGGTATCGCAATGGAGATGCCATTCCAGCTACTCAGGTGTACTACGAACGAGTAGATTCGCATACTGCTGGCAATGTTTTCATCTACGACGTATGCGGTGTCAAGGCAGGTATTTTAGATTACTAAAAAAATTCTTTGGCCGTATCTGTTCGGCACGTTTCAAAATGAATAATTTGAAGTTAAGTTCCAAATGCGTTCATTCTGCTTGACAGCCTATCTTATTCACCAAAATCTCTCCAAATTCAGTCCTTGCGAAATCATGAGAAGTTATCAACATTGTTATTGAGTAGAGCGATATGTTGTAGAGTATCTCTTCTCTCCAAAGTTCAGCACCCCATGCAGGGCCGTCGACTAGGTTTTCTAAAGTGCTTGTTTGTAAAAAAAAATTGAATAGTAGTTTGGAAAATCAACGCTAAGTACTTAGCGTACAAATGCTCTTTTTTGAAGTAGAATAACCTTGATCTCTTATTTTCGAGCAATTTACTAACGTTTAGTGTTTTTCCCACGATTGATGCGACCAAAAACTCGTTGCTCTTGATGCTGATCTCATAATGGAATTTTGATAGTGCTAATTTTTTTCGCTGTGTGTGAGCTTGGAACTGTGAAAGAGAGTAGTAAAAAATGACGAGAGTAAGGGCCTAGGAACCTCTTTTCGCGATAATTCAATATTATTCGTATGCCAATTGGGCGAGCCCATGCAGCATAATTTCTTTCTGCTAAACAATTAAATGACCAGATGCATATCTCTAAGCATTCTCAAGCGAATAGCTGGCATAATTACAACATACAAATTCAAAAAATTGAGCCTCTGGTTTTCTTGTTGAACGGTGAGAGTTCCAAGTAGGCAATGGTGGGAGAACAAACATCGATTGAGCAGAAGCACAAATTTCAAAAATACAGTTTACGTAGAAAACGGTGTTTTGTTCAAGCTTACCAACTCATTATTTTTGCTTGAAATGCCTAAGCGCTTTGCTAAACATTGGATATCACTTGTGCGGCCGAGCTTGAAAGCTAAATGCCCATAGTTAAGGGATTTCGACCCTATTAAGTCATGGTCAAAAATCATACCATCAGTCAGAATTTCAATACTCTGTCATATTTAAACTAAAAAGTCAGTTGATCTCTTTTCAACATCTGAAGAGTGCTGGACGACGTTCAAATAGCATTACTTTGTACTTACACTAAAGAAACTTTTCTCTCTCTGTCAGTCATCTGTCAGCAATGACCTTGAACATTCTGTCAGAGCTGTACTCTTCTACCTTAAGTCTTGTGGCTGTTATAGACATGACGTGAGGAATATGATGAGATGGTGTCTACGTGAAAGATGTTGCCATAGATGATGCATGTTGAAAAACGAAACTTCATTGCTGGATTTGGTATCCAAGCAAAAACAAAGAACTTTCTACTCCCAAACTTGATAATGGTGCCTCAACTTTTTCTGAAAACTCAAGGATTTCTTCAAGCACGTAATTCTTATCACCAAATAGAACAATCCCTAGATATTGCAGGACATCTCGAAGAGCGTTCTCGAACTGGAACGATTTCCACTGACTCGAATACGAGTAAATCGAGGATTTGTGTTCGCCTGTATGCAGGCGGCGAGGGAGTTCGAACAGCAGAGGACGAGGTTCTTTAACGAGAACGAGTCCAGAGACGACTACATGGAGGTAAATAGAACCTGGCTTAGTCAAACTGGGAATATCATCAGAGTTTTGCTGACCGACGATGAGTAAACTAGGTCACTGTGTATTATTACCCAGTCCATGTTGACGGTCGTAAGATGAGGATTTTCTGTTTTGTGGTTGAAAAAAAAAGAAAATTCAAAAGCTTCAAAAACTTCAATAATCCAAAAAAAATTTTAACTTCTCGTTCACAGTTCGAAATATTGTTCGCTTCATAACGTCACCTATAGCCCCTTCAGTCACACTGCTCAAGCTGAAGAAGAAACCTCGAATTTTTCATTTCAAATTTCAAAGCTCATCTAACCATAACGATTACCGCCATACCTTCGATAGTCTAGAGACAGGGCGCCAAAAGTGAAGGTTGTTTGAACATCTGACGTCATAAATAGTGAAGGTTGTTTGAAGAAGATCAGAGAAGAAAAAATGACGTAAAATAGATATAAAAAGCAAGAGAAACTGCTGAAAACCAGATAAAATGCTGCAATAAGGTTTGAAATCTTTCGTTTGGCGGTTTTTTAAAGTGCAAGTTTTCGCTTCAAGACCAGCAATTCGCAACACGGGGTTTTGATTTTTGATGCGTCCTTTGAATTTTTACCCTCGCGCCGTCCCTCTTGTACCCTGCGACGTTGTCTGGATTCTTCCGCTCATCATTCTGAGCAAGTATCGTCCAAGCTGGAGAAAATTCGTTGCGAAACCACTGAAAAAGAATAAGGTAAAGAAAAACGCATTTTTTTGTAATTTTCACAAAAAAACCGGCATAAGCAGAGAAATAAGCTCGGCGACGTTGTCTACATTATAGACAGAAACAAGACCTATCGACTACACAAAAAAACTGCGTGAAAAGAGTCAAACTAGGAGAAAAACGAGAGATTTTCGAAAACAAGGTTTTTGCCGGATTTCTCGCTTAAATCATAAAAAGGAGTCTTGCGACGTTGTCAGCGTGAAAATAGAGATCAAGAGCTTCAAAATGATATATAGCTTGCTGAAATTGGGTTCGAAACAGCGAAGAAAAGGGTACCAGAGCTAAATGCCCCGCGCCCCGCGTTCGGGGTAGCGAGGTAGCGCGCAGCGCGCGGAGACGCAGACGAGCAGCGGAGACAGACCAGAGCCGGCGGGGCATTTGGCTCTGGTCATTGATCTCCGCGGGGTCATAACAAAACCCTATAATATCATATATCGTTGTGATCCTCATGAGACGGCCAGGAGCACTGACAACGTCGCAGGTCTTGAAAATCACTCCATAACGAGATAGACCAGCATTTATGTGGCGACTCTCTGCGCAAGATTTCAGCGCAGTTTCTCGTTTTTATTGAATTCCAGCGGCTTTCATAAACCTCCAACGCTCAATCGCAGTCTACAGAAAGGTTGATTGATAAGTTTCATCCTAATTTCTAATTGAATTTTTGAAGAAAAACCTTCTTTTCAGCAAAAAAAGGCCATAAAAACGCGATCCTTCGGTTTTTTGAGCTTTTTCTGGATGTCACTACTATATTTGCCTCATTCACATTCATCCTTACATAGTTAGTCATTAGTTATATCATAATATCCGGGCTTCGCCCCGGATGAGTTCTGTATTCCTCTCCAGGTGAAGGTTGTGTCCTCTCATGACACTCAAAGTGAAGGTTACCAGAGTACGTGGCTCTATGTATCGAAGGTATGATTACCGCTATCCGTGCCTTAACATCTACTCCCTATTTTGTGCAGCAAATATGCTGATTGCCTCTGACCTTATTGTTAGCAAAATTTGTGGGTGCTAGTGGAGCTTAATTTTTTTATCGAGCAACTGCTTACTCAGACGAGCAGAAACAAAACCAACAATTAGCTTCCAGTTACAAACAAGAACCAAAAACGAGATGTCTTCGATACTTCCCTTTTAGTCATTCTAAACTGCACGCATAATGCGAAGCCTGCATAGGCAGTAAGCATAAGTAATGCACAAGCACTTTCCTTGACTCTTTGCTCAGAAAAAAAAATGAACGGAAATTGGGAGTATCATGTCTCATACCAATTTTTGGAACATCTTGATATCCTTGCAATTTTGCATAAACTATCTTACATTTGCAAAAAAAGCATCGATAGTGGAATACATTCTTTTGTTTTCGACTGAAGAATGGAATGGTAGAAAACGCTTTCGTTTTTTTTCTGCACTAGTGATTCAGATAAACTGAATGCTTTAAGGCTTAGTGATCTCATATAATTGACAACTACTATCGGACAATATATTTTGTCCTTGTAGTGAAACTAAAAATGATAGAAACGATCCCAGCGACAATATGCATGTGAAAAACTGTCTCCTTTTTCACTTACTCTGTTTGCTACAAATGTTGAAGAGTTACTTTTTTCAAAGGACATAAACTACAACAAGCAAGCATGTTTGCCCAGGTCTTGCACTTTCTTGATAATTGTCTCAGCATGGCTAATGCAATTTCCATACAGTTTTTTGGGTGCGAAAATCCAATTGCCGGATTGTGTGTGCGTGCTGCATTATGCAGCTTCCGCTCACGTCAGCTTCCGAAACACGAAACAGGCTTCCACCCCCATAAATCAAATTTTCAATGCAAGAAAAGTAATATGGACTTCCGCAGATGCGAAAAAGCTTGGATTTTGCGAACATTCCTGTTCATATTCCTGTGCTAGAGAAAACCAAATTCTGAAGGTATCGCGTGTTTCCACGTGCTCCAATGGTGATTCACCTGACCTTGAAAAGAACTTCATTTTCAATGCGCATATGTGTACATAGAAAAAGTGCTACAAAGACTACAAATCAAATCAAATCACATCGAATTGAACATTCTTCATATCGCTCCGTCAGTGGAAGAAATTTGGACGCAGCATAAGACGACAAAATATGGATAGCAGAACATTGGATAATATTAGGTTGCTGCATAAGTTCTGTCCGAATTTTTTGCCTTATGTTTGAAGCAGCTGTTCTAAGAGAATTTCAACTCTAATGCAGTGTTGTTATATAATTAGAAAGTGCTTTTCTTGCTCTTTCTAACGCATATCAAATTTCATTAAGTTTCTTAGTGTACGGAGATTTCAGTCCTAAAAGCTGTAAGTGGGCGAGGTACGTTATCACCCTAAAAATATGTTCTTGCGAGGAAATCTCCACAGTGCGCCCTTCGAGTCAAGTTCTTTTATTGGCTACGGAATAAGGGTGTAGAAGGCTAGTATATGCAGAAGTTCGGTTCCAGAAGAAAACGTCTTGCTGGTAAAATTTATTGTCGAACATTAATTTTTTGTACAAATATTCTAAGCTAGCAGAGCCCATCCACCAATTTCTTTTCGGCGCTCACGTCAGTTCTGAAATCTTCATAATTCGTATACAGGCATGCACACATGTGCTGAAGCGAGGTCAAAAAGTGGCTTTTTTTTTGCTCGGTAAAAAAAAATCTCTTGGCAGCGCGCACCTTATGGGCTCTTTCATGCTGCATGATAATCTACGGAAATTTCTCTATTTATCCGTCTTTGAATAAGATGTTTATCCATTCTCATAAGGGAGCGTTGCCATGTCAAAAAAGACAGGTTTGAAGAAAAATGCTGTGAAGTTTTCGCATTCTTGCTTCTTCCTTAACAAGGATTTGCGCAGTTCTGAATATGCATCTGATAGCGAAGGAACGGCTCAACACATAGAAGCTAAGATCTTGGGAAAAAGTTGACTTTGAAAGAAGTTATGACATTTTGAACTCAAAAAATTCAAATCGGACAGAAGTTATGCAGCAACCTAATAAAGTATTTATCGTCGAAAGGTCTTTATCATGTAGATCACGCTATAATTTCTTTCTATACCTCAGCAATGCATACTTTTAGGTATATTTTTTCAAATTTTAACTTTTGCGCGCTAAAAAAGACACTTGCACATTTAATAGAGAAAAATGATTTGTATCAAACGGCTAGTAACTATTCTACGTGATAATTGTTCCTCGCTATTCCTCGCTGGAAATAAGTCAAATAAGCAATAGCTTTACAACCTAAAAACATTCTAGGTGCGAGAAGGAATGGATTTAACCGACGTGTGCCTTTTGGAGGATATGCTCGTTTTTCGCGGATCACCTCCTTGGTTTCTTCGAGCATCAGTGTTCTGGTCAGTGCTTATCAGTTATTTTTAACAACGAATTCAATGATTCGTATTCTAGCGCTCGTATTTTGGTATGTTGAAGCTATTTTGAAATATCATCCTAAAAAGTATTGGAGACCTACAACATAACTATTAATAGAATTACACGTGTTCAAGAAATTTAGAAAAGTGTCCCGAAAAAAAAAATCTCTCAAAACCGCTTTTCAATCTGGAACGCTTGTACATGCTGAGCTGTTGCTCGGAACAATTTAAAACCATAAATTCCTGGCAAGTACCCAGCGGCTATCTCTCTCGAAGATGAAGTGCTTAGCGAGCCAATCCGAAGTAGGGATCCCCACAAACTCTGTCATTTACGAGAAATGGGAGCTAAAAGCAAGTCATAAACAGGGGAGACAGTGCTTTTTGATATGTGCTCAAAAATATACTCTGAGCGAAGCAAACTCAACATTATATGACTTTAAGCAACCGATAAGTTTTGAGCGCTACTGAGCCAAGTTGTCAATGAACAATGATGAGTCGCTTTTGTTTTTATCCGAGTGAAACTGAAGAACTGAGGTTGTGAGAAGAATTTGGCCTCTTTTTACCGCAAATGTTTTTTGTCTAGATTGCCTGATCGTGTTTTAATAATGCATCAAATCTGTTTTTTTTTAAATCGAGCCGTATCGAATAAACACCTTGAATATATGATATCTTACAAGGAATAATTGAAATCAAAGCAACATCGCCAACAAGCACTGCGAGCAACAAGCACAGTATATAGCTGAGTGCTTCACTGCTGGGAAAGAATGCCTCGAGACCAAATCAACCGAACCGATTATTTTTAGGGTATTCTCTGTATTACTTCTTTCATGGCCTCTACGAATCTACGCCGAATGCAGAACAGCCATGCTGAACTACCAAGTCACTAAGCTCTTTGGAACCTGCTATTTAAGGTAAAATTTCGCAATTTGATTTGTCTAGGCTTACTTGCAGTGAATTTGTCTGAATGCAAACCCCTTTCTTCTGTGACATGTGGAATTCTTTAAGAAACCTATGAAATCCTGCCCAATTTCTTTTCGTCTCAGCTATAGCAGCAGCAAACGGTGTTTTTGTTGTGAAGCGCTGTTCAGATAGTGGTTTCTCATCAGTCATCTCACACGCTGCTGGTTCCATTGGGAACGGCGATTCGTAGTGTAGCTTCAAAAGTTTTGGGAAGGGGGAGGGGGGGGGGGGGAGGAATCAGATTGAAAGTAGACCGGCTTAGAACCTTGGTATCAAAGTGTTCTAATTGAGAAAAGGCAAAACTGCAATTTTCTTTCAGTCCATCATCAGTAAATTATACTGGCCCTCTCACAAGGACCTCAACGATGGAAACGGTGGAGCTGGAGGCAGCATTGGGAAGAGAGCAATATTTCGTGGTCCCATCCTATTCCGAAGCGATGTTGATGCCTCATGCTACTGTGGTAAGCGAAATACCTTATGAGAGGCCACCTTCGAACAAATGCAATATTTCAGACCCTCGTGGACCCTTCGGAAGCCCGTATTTACTCACGACCAGTGCCAGTAAACAATGAGCAGGTCGTTTTGCGAAATTACGGCGCACTTGACGATGATTTGGGCCATTTACCCGCCATTCGCCCTCCACGACCATTGATGAGAGGCAGTAGAAGCATGAATTTTTTGCAAGCCATGAGGAGGTGGGGACTTCTATGGTCTGCTTTGATGGGTTATTACTCACTTTTTAGGGAATCAGTGCCTCGAAGTTCGCGGCCCATTCCTCTGCGATCGTCGCGGAATGGTCCCCCTCGCTCATTGTCAATAGGGGGCTTGTCTGCATGGTCCAATGGATACCATCCTATAGGTAGCAGCCCCTTGAGCGACAGAACACCTCTTCTTGACCCACCTGACGAGCCACCACCCAGCTACGAGGTAACTTACAGAAAAAAGCTTGCAAAGTTGATTCAGATATGCATCTATTAGCTGATTAATTGAATACAGGTTTATCGCAGTTTTCTTTTATTGAAGTTAGATTTTTGATCCTTCATTTTTAGATTTTCACAATGCTATCTTTACAAGGTAATCGAAATGAAAACAAAATACAAAAAGGAAACCCCGCTAAGAATTTGCTTCGAAATATGATCTACTCGAAACGCTTTTCTATCGCAAGCCGTGCTTCCGTTTAGCTGGGGGCTTGCACGTCTGCGCAATTTGGGAATCTTTTGCACCCAGACTTGAAAGTTCCCAAGAGGAAGGCAAAGTTGCTCCACTTGATCTCAAGATTTAGATGCTTTCGTGTTATGGCAAAACATCTACAAAGCAAGATCAAAATTCATTTCCTGGCAAGCGGACGTTGAGTTACGATTTTGTTTGCTATAAATGGAATGAAGTCTATTAAAGTGGTGCCTGGAATAGCCAAAACTAAGATTCTTGCATTTTACGAAAGTTTGATGAGGACAAACTTCTAATTATAAAAACTGCCGTACCATGTTCATATCAATACTATTCATGAAAACCATTTGTCAGAATGAAATTCTTTTCTCCATAAAGATCAAAAAATTCTGCCGTTCTACGGTATAAGTGTACGATCACCAATTTTGATTTTAGCATAGTTTATGATTGAAATGCCACCCAAATAATAGTGAAGCTCATTTGATCTTGGAGCAAAAAATTTTTTTTAATGTTTTGATGTTGCCTTGACGATTGACGTAGTGCGCTCCCTTCGCTAGCAATATTCGCGTGGAAAAACTAGCGAGAACACTTTTTTGAATTTTACGGCTCTTACACAGCTATTTTTATTTGTGCAAGGTGCACCGAAAAAATATGGATTGAAAACAAAAGACGTTTTTCCAGAACCTTGTTTTCGACAATTCATAACTCTCCCTTCAAAGTTTGCTAATGTAAATGATATTTTGCCTATTTTGTAATTGCAAGCAAGTAGTGCAAAAGAAGATGAAAAGGGCATGGGCAAAGAAGATTTGAGAAAATGAAAAAATCAAAATCTGAAGGTCGTGCTCAACAATTTTCGTGGGCCTAAGTCCCGATTTATAGAACTTTCCGAATTTTGAGGACTGAACGACTAAACTTTACAAAACCACCTGGATGGCCTACCTTTACGCTTATAGAACAGCAAAGCTTTAGCGATTGGCTTTTTCATACGAAATTTATAGGTAATAGAATGACCGCAACTGTTACCCATGTTGAGACGCCTATATCTCATTTTAGTAATTTCAAACTAAATATTTGAGTGCGCAATGTATGCAAACAATTTATACATAAAGTAGCTAAATTTTCGGGGAAGCGCTCTTGTTCGCGCTCGAATTCAGGCCAGAAAAGTGAATGCAACGAAATTCTAATTTTGATTGCGGTTATTTGAAGCTCTGTAAGTTTCCCAACAGAAGAAAATATAAGCTTGCTCCAACCATCATTAGATGAAGCATGAAAAGAGATTCTCGATGGTATTCTGCATTCGTTTCGAAAGACATGACAAGGGAAGGAAGTTTTCCTGGGAAAGGCTTGGAAAAACGGCCATTGTTTTTGCATCAACCTAAATAGGGGTTTTTTAGCAAGCTGTTGTTCAGGTCGCCTTGCGCATGTGCGCTCCGCTCTACAATCGTTTGCGACGGTCGATCTCGTCCCGGCTGAACTCTCTCTCGCATTCGAGCTCCAAAGAGATGAAACCGTCGGTTGCTTACAGCAGCTCGACCGTAACCGAAAGTCGACACAACAGCCGTCACAGCAGCAGGGACCATGACGATCGCACGCCCAATGTCTGAACTACCGTCCTCATCCAACTTTCACTTCCTCCAAAGACCACCACATTGCTCAAATCTGATTCTCTTCCAATATTCAAGCAATTTCTTTCTGACGTTGGCTTGTTTTGTTGACTCTATGGTGCCATGTATTTTTTTAGTGAAAGCCTTTGTTGGTTTGCTTCAATAAATTTAATCTATAATCGTTTGGCTATATGAAATGTGATTACATCTTCGAAAGTAAGAAAAACGCACACTACATCCGAACAACAAAAAACAGTATTGAATTATAAGATCCAAGAAGACAGGAAACGCGAAAATTGAGGGAGCGCATCTGCATTGTTCATTTTATTCTCATATTACATGCATGTTTTTCTTTGTTATAGGGCATTCGAAAAATTGCGACGATGGCGGGACCTCGCGCGGCACATAATCCCTACTCGACTATTTTCTGCTTACAAGGGAAGGATACCAACATTAGTCGGCGATTAATGATGAAATATACATCAGTAAACGCGAATTTGAACGCTAACTCTAATTCTGCTTTTCTTTTTTGCGGAATAGATTTCCGGAAGAAGTTATAGGCATTTGAATGCTCAAATATGCCAAGGAGTGGCTTAAAATCAGCGAAAAGCTCTAAAACAACACTTATGCAATTTCCACTGGCTTTGCTCATTCCTTGCAAACAATATACTCGACATAAAACTGACTTTCCAGTAGCGGTGTTTTTGTACATCATTCAACAATTTTAGGCCATCCAAACCTTGACAAATTTGAACATTCAAACGCTCACAACTTCTTTTAGAAACTTATTCCGCAAAAAATGAAAGCAGATTTGGAATCAGCGTTCAAAGGCGCGTCTATCGATATACATCTCATCTTCAATCGCCGACTAATGTTGGTATCCTTCCCTTGTTAGGTATGATAGTACTCGGACATTGAAGTGACTGATTGAGCTTTGAGGTGATGCCTTTCTGTATGAGGGTGACACGCTCCTGTGGGCGCGAAGATGCAGTCAAATCCGTCGCTACGATTTTATAACCTTAGCTAGTCTGCAGATGCCTGCCCTCTAATCATATGCATACCTGTGTCCAATAAATTCCCTCAAAGTATTCTTCTCAATTGCTTTTCAGCAAGGGAGTTGAGTGGAATGAAGGAACAGAAACAAGCGTTCAATGTAACTTCCACTGGAACAATCGTAACGAAGAGAAGGATATTTGTAAGAGTAAGAGCAGTAGCTCCAAAAATCCTCCCTTTCTCGAACAAGAACGGTTGAGGTTCTCCACTGGACGCGATCATTTTTTCTGAAGGTAAGATGTTGGATGCGCGCATGTATCTCGTGTAGAAAGTGACAGAAAGGAACTGACCCTGGAGCCATGGGTTTAGCAGATTGATGGTACTTCTTCAGTGGGATAACGTGCGTTGTCGTGGAAGTTATAAGCGGAGGATGTTTTTCGCAATTTCATTTTATATCGGAAAGAGGTCGGAGCCCCTTTTGGTCAAGTAGTGCTGCCGTAAGTAACAGTCACAGAGGCACTATGACACTTCTACTTCTGCTTTCTTCGGCTGCTTCAGATGGCATTGGTTACCAGTGGCTTGAAATTTGACGTCTGGTTCACTTCTCAACACCATACTTTATGTGGCTTCGACAGCGTCGAAACCAACGCCATCCTGTCAGCGCTGGTCGATCAAGGAGTGGATCCAGCCTACGTGAGGACACTAGCCGACTGCTACAAGGACTGTACAACGATGCAGATGTTCCATCGTCCCCTGACCATTCCAATCGGGAACGGGGTTCGACAAGGTGATACTATTTCGCCGAAGCTGTTCACCGCGGCCTTGCAGTGGGTGATGAAGTCACTGGACTGGGACGAGAGAGGCATACGAGTTGATAGGAGATTCCTGTCTAACCTTCGTTTTGCGGACGACATCGTTTTCTTCTCGAGCAGTATCACAAGCAGAGACGATGCTGAAGGAACTAAACGAAGTAGGGAAGAAGATCGGATTGCGAATAAATCGGAAGAAGACTCAGTTCATGAAGAACGCCCTTTGCGAAGATGCAGAAATGGAAATGGAAAGCACCCCTATTATGGAGACTCTTCTTACGTGTATCTCGCTGCACGTTCGATGAACATGGAGAACGACTTGAGGGAAGAACTTAACAGGAGAAGAAGAGCAGCCTGGGCCGCCTTCGGGCTCTCTGAAGGAAGCCACCGACCAACCGACGGACCCGGAGCTTCGTGCCCACCTGTTCGACTCAACCGTTCTCCCGGCGCTCTGCTACGCAGCTGAGACTTGGGCTGACACAGCCATGTCGAAAGCCTTACGGACCACCCACAGCGCGCTCGAGCGCAGTCTTCCGAAGATGACCCGACACAAGCAACATCTAGTCGGATTCCGCAGTACGGATATGAGAAGAATGTCCCGTCTTCGTGATCCAGCGAAATACGTTGCGAAAGCGAAACACCGATGGGCCGGTCACATCATGAGAAGAACAACGACAGATGGACACTAAGAACATCTGAGTGGATTCCTCGCGAAGCCAAACGTCCCCGAGGAAGACCACCAACGAGATGGGCAGACGTGTCCGTGGAACGGATGGACCAGCTGAGAAATCAGCTGGATACGACCTTTGCCCCTGGAACTCGTGGACGCAGCCACCGACGACGGCCAAGAAGATCGTGGATGTTTGAAGCGAGGTGCAGGGACAAATCGCAACTTTTGAGCTGGGGTCCGCACGCCACGTGAAGACGGGCCATCTAAGTATCTGAGTATACTTTATATGGGAGATCTCTTGTTCTTCGAGTTGCGTTTCAAGTTCTTCGCGCGAGTTACTGAGGCCGCTTGCGGCACTGGCAGATCTTCTTTTTGAGCTTCTGACTAAATCGCACATTCGCTTGTGATGCGGTTATACAAGCCAATGCAGAAGGCTGGAACTACTAGATTGCCGATCGCGCATGATGCACCGTAAGTGGATTCCATGTTGCCGGCATTGTTCTTGACAGAAAAATTGGATAAATCTACACAGTTCATTACAAATAACGAGGCAGTGCTGATGATCCTTGAAATCCTTAAATAAGCAAGCAGAACACATGTTATTGACCAGCACTTCATACACTTCTTACCGCATACTAGAAAAATTTCGTGTTTAGCATGTTTGCAGGAAAATTGGATAAAGTCTGACTAGCTATTATTCTTAGATTGATTCTTACACCAGCACTTCAAGACTTCAAAACGTATACCACCTTATCAGCTTTGAAGAAGAAGAAAATTACGCAGAAGTGCGCTTAGGCTTTACCTTATTTGTGTTCATAAACGCCATTTTAGCCAAGCTTACTTAGCAGCCGATGTTTCAAAATCTGTCTCATTGTATGTAGCTCACAATTTGTGCCACGAACTAAACTAGATGCGTTTACTCATAAAGCTGCTAATCTGATTATCTGCTGCGTTGAAAACATTGTTAAAAAATCGCTTACCTATGACAAGGTTTATCTGTAAACTCGACGAAATCTCTAACTTTCAATAGAGCATTCTGGGCTCTAGAAAATGGTAAGCTAAGTATGTTGATATTACGTTTTGAAAGGAAGCTATGAAATGACTGAAAACGAACTTCTAGTGTGCAAGAAAAGAGTATGGAGGAAGAAAAATCAGAAAATTTCTACCGGGCTTACCAAAAAATTGATTAAGAGTTCGTGTTAAAAACTAAAAGAGCTATAGTAAAGCACCGCCTCTATATTCAAATGTTTTACAAAGGCTGCTTTCGCAATGCTGCGAAATACGATTAGAGAGATCCAGTGCCCAGCTGAAAAAGTGGAGAAACACAGTAGACATACACATATGCCAAGAGACCAAAATAGACCACCTATATTTTATAGGTTTCCATTTCCAGTATTTCTGGTTCCGTTTCGTGATAAGCAGCCATTGCGTTATCAATAGCCAGGCAACGCCTGGCACAATGCTGCTCGCTGACCATTGTTTGTTTGCGTTTTTTCTATTCACAAAGCTCGCATATGGTTTTTTTCCCTGTAATCGATTTTGTAGAATTGGAAATGTCAGCAGGTTTGCCAGAAGCAAAAAGGCTGCTATTTCATTGACAAACCTCAAATGTTGCACCTATCCATCACACATATCCTGTTTTATCTCCGAGACCATCTTTGCTTTATGGTGCTTCTATTTCTCACGTTTCCGAAATTTCTTAGCCATGTCGAATGCAAAGCAGCAAGATTGGGCGGTTGCAGAAAAAGCAATGGATCAGATTTGTTAAGATATATCGGTTCAAGGCTTCGATACAATGGGTTTTTTTTTGCAAATGTTATAGTATTGACGCCACATTGATAACACACATCGAAACTATGGCAATGAGCTGTACTACATAATGCTTGGAAAGACAACAGATTTACGAGTTTTGTGTCAACTAGGAATCTTAAGTCAAAATTTATGGGCTGACTTTTACGACAAAATATATTGTAACGTAAGACTCAGTAAGTTAGCTTGCATTCTTTGTATGACCAGCTTATCTTATTGTAGGAGACCTGGTATTCATTTTACTTAGTCAGAACCAAGCAAAAGAGCTCTGTTTTTGAACCATGACGCCTAATGGGCTAGTGAAAAATTTATGGTAGAATTTGATGTGAATGTCAGAAATCTTTTCTCACGCAGCCATAAATAAATCAAAAAAAAATCGGTAAAGTAAAATTGCGATACAGTAATTGCTATCTCTTTCCCCTAGTAGATGGCATAGACTAAGTGTTGAATTTGTGTCTCTTTTGTGGAGTTACGACAGTAAAAGAAACTCGTAGGAAAAAACTTTCTTGCTGGTGTTCTTATGACTTATATACTTTCGGGACAACCTAATATCTTATATTAGGTTGTCCCGAAAGTTTTGTCGGTATTTTCAAACCACTATAAAACCAGCACAATGAAGACCTGAATGAGTTTCAACGTGCATTGGATGCAGCTTTTCCTTCTCTTTCTTATGGTTACATTTAGGAGCCAAGATCCTGTATGGTTTTTTTTTTGATAATTGCCAAAAATCTTCACTCGTCGTTTTTATCTGCTCAAAGTTGGGATAATTTTTAAAAATTTTATTCCAAAGTTTTGGAAAGGACTAGCATGACACAAATAGAACAGTTCTCGGGCTATACGGTAATGTTTTTAGATTACCCTAAGTTGCTGTTTCTGGCATCAAATAATTTTTTTTTGAGGTCTCGATTTCTGGCAAAACCATGGAACACGCAACTGCGGCAAAAACATGAAAGCTTCTGGAATTTTGCGAATTGAAACTTGATTGCTAATAAACATTATTTATGAAACACATCCAAGTTTGATTTGTTTGAAAAAGCTTTTGGAATTTTCGGTGATTTTACGAGGTAAACGTAATCAAAAAGCGGTGATTTTTTTAAATAAATAATTATTTAGGACTTGATAAGCGTGACCCATGCAATCTAAAATAAGTTGTAGCCGAAGAATGGCTCGACATGACAGTTATTAGCGCTTTTCGAAAGTTGCAGGAGAAAATTTTAAAACTCAGAAAGGATTTGGGGTTATTGCTGAGCTGCTCAAAAAGCCATGGCGATAACATTGCGAAGACAGGGTAGATCAGAAAGCGAATACAGCTGTAAGAAAAGAGGATGAAAATCTGTTTCAAATGATACCTAGATCTTCCATGAATTGGTGTTCTGTGGGTTTTAGTGAGCGATGGAAAAAACCGACAAAACTTTCGGGACAACCTAATATTTATTCATTCTCGACGCATTACAATACAAAAACCGTGATGATCTTCATAAGGCATTTTTCATAGCGAGCTTTACGTACTTCGAAATCGTTTTGAAAAGAGGACCATCACTTCATTTTGCCAGGAATTGCTTGAGAGGTGCGGGTTCGGCTGACAACGCTGGATCCTCTTTGACTTCCTCATAAGGGGCACCCTGGTGAACCAGCCACGACTCTTCCACAGGTTCTCATTTTCTTCTCCCCTTCGTCGTTGGATGGCCTTTGCAAACAGCGGCAATCCTGAGATCTGTACTTTTTACTAGTAGACTACAGAACACTTCTGCCTTCAGTCCTCCTGCGAACGGCCGGCTTAATCTCTGGCTGGGATTAAGCCGGCCGTTCGCAGAAGGACTGAAGGCAGAAGTGTTCTGTAGTTTACTAGTAAAAAGTACAGATCTCAGGATTGCCGCTGTTTGCAAAGGGTTGTGAAAAGAACGCGGTGCCCTTTGAACACACATAGTTCAAACATATACTATGATGCAGGCGTTGAGCAGTCGCAATATTGATACTCATCCCATTGGCTGGGCTTATACAGCTTATGCGCGCTGTGAAGCGCAAAGTAAGCATAATACTTTGTTTGTCGAAGGTTGTCATCGCACATCAGCCGTATCGTTCGCCCCAACATGTGCAGGGCTTAGTGCGCGTTGAGCCGTAAATTGGATGCGGTTGACTGATGTGTCTTTAGATCTCAGCGCCATCGCAAAGCAAACAGACATAGCCTAGATGCGTTACATTGTAACCTAACAATCAAATCCTTTCTTCAAAATTTAGAGACCCAGAACCAAATAAAAATCATAGAATTTACCCAATAGCAACTTTTGCTAACTACAAACTATGCTGTCAAATTTGTCCTAGGTGATTCCCTAGAATTCTCAGTCAAGATGCGGTTTTCTGTACCGTGTATTTAGGGCACCCAGATGATTTTTTTATAAGTATGAGTAAATGGCGAGCCAAAAATAGAAATATCACTTTACAAAATAAGAGCATAAAAATTTTAGAAAAGTTGGATTCAGTGTATCCGTGTAATACCAAAAGATGTTGGTTGGCTAGTAAAAATGTTGGCTTTGTAGTAGTGCTCAAAGCAGAAGTTATGTCTTCATATCGGAATGCATTTTTCAATTTCGATAATTTATAGAAAAAACTCCAATAACTTCACTTTGATTCCGGTTTGATGACTTTGTTTTATCAACCGATTTTCATTTACTGGATGTCTTTAAAAAGAAGTTGTAATTTTCGAATTCTAAATTATTTGATAGAAAGGTTACCTTATTATGTTATAGTAAAATACACACATCTTATACTATAAAAAATATCACAAATCGAAGTGGTTGGCTAAGTTCGGAAAAATTTTGAAATTTTCGTTGAAGACTTTTGTTCTCACCTAAGAGCAAAACGTTCAGGACGTATCCGATAAAGCTTTGCTACGTCCTTCTCACAAGTCAATTTAGAGCGATGTTTGATTAGCTCCTTAAGCAGCACCAAAAATTTGAATGATTTCCTCACTGCTCATTCCCAATTTTATTTTGCGTCAACATTAGCGGACCCGTCAGACGGAGCGATTCTGCCTAAAGATGCAATGCCAGAAATTGGTAGAAAGTTCCTTCACTACCCAGATACATTTGTAGCGGAGGAACTCAATTTTTTTATAATCGCAAGAAATTCATTGTTTTTCAAGATAAAAAAAAACTCGATCGCTTCGCTCAGATTGTAATTTGTAGTTTCAAGTACAACTTTTTACTGCTTTTGTGCTAATGTTGCCAATCATGGTGGGCTACATGAATATATAACATCTTGAACAATCGACTTTACAACAGACTTATTGCTGAGAAAATAATAGCGTTGGAAGCTTCTCTCACCATCTTTGGAAATCTCAGAATCTCCTTTTTTTCTATTGAGTACATATTATCTTTTATCTCTTATATTTGTGTAACGCTTTGAAGTGAAAAAAATATCAGTACTTTCGGGGAGACTTAATTACTCCTTTGTTGCGGTAAAACTCAAAAACTTGATAGCACCTCATTGGAAAGGCCTTTCTGAGACGTCAGTGCATCTCAAGGAAATGACCACTAGGCCTTCCGAAGTAATTTACGAGCAATTAATAGGACAATTATCTCTCTGGCGCTGCATTATAACCCTTCCCCAGGACTGTCAGTTTCAACGAAATGTATGCAGAGGCTAATGAAAAAGAAAATTCGGGCACAGTTCCGTAAATACGCGATTTATTATTTTAACGTTTTGTATCGCAACTCAATACTTATTGTTAGAAACACTCTTTTCATCCCGCTTGCAAAAATTAATCCGCTACATTTTCTTCATTTAGAATGATTGAGATTCGATAAATCTCGTTTCCGCTCCACAAACGTCTGAACTTCAAACAAATTTCTTTCTCGTCTTCGTCTTTTTCTTAACATGATGAACTTCTTGTATATCCAGTGTTGAATCAAGTTTCAAATGGCTTCAGTTCAGCAAGTTCTTCACTCCATTGCTCGCAATTTTTCACACTGAAGACATAATTGATTATCGTCTGGGTAGAAGGAAATCGGTGAGACAGTGAACCAAATGAGCCTGTTGAGAGAGGGGACTAACAACGCAAAAAAACTTTGTGCTTTAGTCCTCTCGGCATTGCGACCTTCGCAGCTGAGAGTGTTACTCCCTTTGGCCGCTACCTTTCATGTTGAACGAACACTGTAAGGAAATGGCATACTTTCTTTTTGTGCTTTCTGCCTATTTTCAAACCATCAGGTAATTTTTGGAAGAGATCTGACTATTGTAAGCGCATTTTTAGTAGTTATCAACCCTAAAACCTGTTTAAGGTGTTTAAGGTCTACAACCATCTAGTAGCAGGAATAAATTTTCGAATAAGACCTTTGCTTTAAATACAACCTTCTTCAATTGTATTTTGTAATTTTGACATGCTCACAACATGTTATCTCCTACAACTGGTGATGGGTTAGGTGTTGTTCGTATTTACTTCAGCGTCCTATTCACAGTATACTGTAGTCGTCCTCCTACAAGTAATGTCCTGCGTCCACCTTCAGCAGCAGCTGCTGTGACCGATTTGTGGTCATCTCCCGGCTGGGTTCGTTCAGTTCGTGCCGTGTCGTTGACAGATCCGCGATCAATGGCCGCTGGCCCCGGGTCCTTTGAATGGACGGGGCCAGGCCGCACGGCACACGGTATTCTCGATTAATCTTCTGCTGTCGTTGTTTACGGCGCGCGTTCGCTGTCAACGAAATCGCACGTTCGGCGACGACGCCGAGCCAGGGTTGCCCTCCCACGCCGTCGCACACCGTGCGTGCGCGCGCCCGGGGAAACCCCCGCGGTAACGTACCGTAGTCCAGCCCCGACTTCACGCCAATCGCTCTGTTTGTTTGCAATCGTTGCACCAATCGTCTGTTGTCGGTTCATATTGTCCTGCATTCACTATTCGTTAGCATCTGTGACGGGGGTCTCTGTTTACTCAAGCAGGAGAAGTACTGAATTTCGCACCATAAACGTACTTGATCTAGACTTTCTAATTTGAGCCACAGAGGTGAGGGGCATCTTTTGGACAACAAAATATGGAGATATCCCTTGTTTGTCGTATTTCCGGCCTTTTCCCCTGTTGACATAATTTGACATAATCATGGGGTAATTATGAAAGCCGTTTTTTCCCATGCATTCATTGTAGGAAATTCAAAGCGAAGATGATCAAGAACCGAACCGCTTGAACGCCATAGTAACCTAATAATAGCCTGTAAAGTACATTGGAACTGTTCCCATCTGAAACTTCGGACAATTTGATACTTTCCTACAGTAACTGATATTGTGTTTCCCCTTGCACTAGGCTTTTAAGTTTTGCTCTCCTTCGCTATCCCACTCTCATCGAATAATTTAGCAAATTCGTTGCAGCCCTGCCAAACAGAAATCTTTTATTCCATTCTGCTAGTTATAAGCATTGTTCTTCTTGGAGATTCCGAAGCCAGAGAGTTAGAAGAAGTACATGCCAACTCAAAAAGCTTCACGCGCCGCAATAACAATCACGCTTCTGGAAAAAGAAGCTTCGTTTGGGGTTTTAAATGTCTGTGAGTGGAATGTGAGGCGGCAGAGTTTCATCTGTTTCAGCTTAACAGAACGAAACCATATTTCCTTTTCTGATGTAACCTAATAAATAAAGCCTCTGTTCCCACTAAAAGTTTTACCATCGTTACAGGAACGGAGATTTGGATGAGCGGGTGAGCTGCTGCTTAGCGGCACTCAGAATATGAACCAATAGTATTCATAATCTCACATTTAGTACAGAAGCGCGTTGGTGATCAGTTAATTCATGATACTTCGCAAAAAAAAGGGACCTTTTTGGGATGGACCATGAGTGCAGTCTAATCTTGACAGTCAGTGTCGTGGTACAGAAAACTCTCGCATACAAAAATGGATAGACGCAAAACTCGAAAATGCGCGCATGTGGGTCATATTACTTACAAGTGCTGACAGCAGCCTCAAATGTACTGGCCATACTTCCAAAAACGTACATTTCATCGTTTTATAAAACGTAGCGCAGCAGGCATCAGTGATAGAGATGTATCACAAGAATTCCTCCGCACACTACCGCGCCTCCCTTACAGTAGGAAAATAAGAAATGCAAGAAGTGAATGCCGCTTAATTGCAAAGCGTCCCACAAATTTTGGAAGTGAGGAGTCATCGAGAAAGTGCGCGCCCATTATCCAGTTTGACCCGGTAGGGCAGTGTCCGGGCAAAAACTCGATTTCTAGAAAACGCACTTACCGGGAGTTATCCGCAACGCTGAAACCGAAAATCCACATTTGAAGGCGCGAAAACGGCGAGAACATGCCTTTTTCCAAAGCCTTACAATTTGAAATTCAGCGGCCCGCCAAGGCTGAGACGCAGGTCGCTGCGGGACCCTATGATTTTGACGGCAGATTGTGGCGGCATGCATACTCTGCCGCATAGCAATAATTCGGACAGCACGGAGGCCGCCCCAAGGCGTAAGTTTCTCCCCTTCTCGATGGTTTTTCTTGCTTTAGGTCGAGCGTTATGACGTCGCACTTGCGTGATGTTGTGTCCGGGGGTCACTCTCGCATGGCACTGAAATCCCAAAACCCCCATCTTGCCCGGACACTGCCTCTGAGCGACATTCCAGTTTTGGGCCTCAAACAAACGCTCTTCACATTTTGTAGGATTTGTCGCCTAATGCTTGCCCTCCGTCTGACCCGCCCATATCGTTACACAACCGCGCCTGAGACAGTTTGCACTACAGTATGCTACACGCAGGGACCGTAGCAAGCGCTATAGCTGAAAGATGTTTCATAGAGGAAATGTATGATAATATGACATTTGTAATTGCGCAGTCTCCACATATTTACAGTTAAAATGGAGATAATGAAGATCTTGAAGGTTTTACTCTGAAAGGGAGGGGGGGAGGGCACGGGGAAGGCGACAATCGGTGCAAAATGGAGGCAGTGTATCATCCGTCTCAATGACTTCCACGGATTTTTTATTTCTGACATCGAGTAGTGTATCTGCCTCCACTCCCCTTCCCCCCTCCCCCTCCCCACCCTCGTAGTCCCCCTCCGTGTCACTTTGACACAGGAGAGATTTTCTGATAGGCACAAAATTGGGGATTGTCGCCTTCCGCACCACATCCCTCTGAAAGTACTAGATACAGTCGAGTAGATTTTCCGCTCAACATAGTGTGCTTGCACTGCAGGGCAAAAGCGGTGGAATTTTCGCTGAACAAATAGCTTCGACTGTGACGCCGGTCAAATGCGCGAGCAAAATGCCGGCAGTAATGGTGCGGCTACTTCTTCACGCGCAAATTTTACCGCATTTCACCTTTAGTGCAAGCACACCATATTAAGCGGAAAATCTACTCGACCGTAGCTTATTTGGTAGTACTGTGTAGCGTTCGCGCGAAGACCATTTCTTCGTATTAGTGCTGCCCTCTCAATGTAAATATTTGAGCGGCCATCACTGCAAAATTACTACGGTAACCCTCGTTCAGCCACGTTCCGTAGTCATCCAATTTTTATAAATCTGCACAGATATGCATTTTCCAAGTAGAGGACCTCTTTCAGTTACTTTATATTGTCTTCTTGTTACTTTTCGTTTTATACTGTCTCCTCAGTCATAATGCTCTATCTACAGATATGGCACAGGTCTAGGAATCGTACATCTCTGAGCATTTTTGGATTGCCCTAGTTTGTTATCTTTTCTACAGATGGTCCAAATGTGATAAGCCTTTCCTTGAAAGGAAAATGCTTTACATCTCAATCAGTACAAAGCATTATTATCACCGTTATCACCGCCTACCAATTTCTTGATCTTTGATAGCTAAATTACCTGAACTCTTATCTCTTTCCATGTATCTGTCTATATTGATATTGTACCGAGGTCACGACACGTCGGTCAACTCTTTGCATGCGCTGACCTTATCCCACATTTGTTTGGCTTGATACTCCTACTCTAGTTTTCTGACTTTATCAGCAGTTTCTTTTATCCATCGATTTCATCGTATAAATACTATCACCTATTGACCCATAGAGCCAAAGCGTTGATATATCTCGATGGCGCTGTAACGAAATTGACTACCAGTGTAATGCGAGGACTAACCCTCATTCATACATTACATCAGCTGCGAATACTGATTAGATTATTTCACTCTATGGTTTTACGACGAAGGAGAAGATGCAAACTGTTCAAAAACCCAAAAATCTTATGATATGAAGTTCTGGAAGCATTATTGCGTGTTGTTGCAAAATCCAGCACGATTCGTAAGGTTATCTCGCATTATCAAAATAGTTTGATTTCTTATTCAGTCCTTTATCTATTTCATTTTTGCTCTGATTGATGATTTGCTTCCGCGTTCTCTTCGATGGTCGATGTGGCAAAATTCTATGATTTGATTTAAATTTCTTTTCTTCCTTTGCCACGCCTTTTTTCGGTGTTGGTTCATTGCAACCATCCATGCTTTTATAATTCATTATCGGAACAATGAGGATCTATCTTATCGCAGTTTCAAATTTCTTCGCACTTTTTCTCCAGCCTCAACTTCGTGTTACACAACGACATACTCTTGCGCCATTAATATTCAGTTGTGTGATAATTGACATAAAAGTGACTATTGGCGAAATGAAGGCTCTTTATGGCATTTTAAGTTTCTTGTATTTGCATGAATCCCACAATTTATCGTTTAGCGCATTCATCAGCAATAATAAAGTCAGCACTTTTGTAAATATACACTGCGAGTGCTATTGACTCATCTTCCTAGGCCTGCTGAGTTGGTCGTTTGTTATCTTATTCCGTCTGTCAATGACAGCTTAATCAGTTCAAAACATGATCGTATGCATGGGTGCATAAAGCTGCGCTTTTTGACATCGCGAAACTAATTGTACTGTTGGAACGGCTGGGTGAACATTCTCACTTTCCAGTTCTTTGCTGGAATGGCCGTTGAAGTCTGCCCAAAGTCCATTTATGCATACGAAAAAGTCCGCTCAGCAATCCGTGATCACGAAGCCGATGTATCAATTTCAATTCCGAAAACTCGCGCCAAAATCGTTGTTGTTGGCTCATCAGGTTTGCTTTGCTGTATCTAGAAATTTTTTAAAAAATTGTTTTTTTCTTTTGATGGAGGCAGTAAATAAGAATTATAAGCCTAGTTGTTTCCTTCACAGTGTCCTTTTAGGTGTTGGTAAGACATCGGTAATCTATCGCCATCGTTTTGGAAACCGTTTAGCTCCTTTCACAGCAACAATTGGAGCTTCGTTCGTTGAATGCGAAGTGTAGGTGACTCACGTACGTTGCACTATTTACATTCAATACCTGTTTTCAGGGAGACCAGCTACGAAAATATTAGCCTTCAGATATGGGACACTGCTGGGCAAGAGCGTTTTCGTTGCATGGTCAGTTATGTAGTAATGATTCTTTTCAAACGTAGCGCTTATCCGTTTATATTCCAATTTTTATATGGAAGTCTATATCCTGCTGTCTTTAGTGCGCCCATATGCATGCATAGTAGCGCACATTGTGACGTGCCGCGTCGGTTTTGGATCGCACGCGACAAAGTATTGTAAACCCTCCAAATTGCATGCACATCGGCACACTACAACAATAGTGTTGATATCTCAAACCCGGGCATGAGGTTTGCTGAAACCTGATTTATTACAGGTCCCTATGTACATGCGCAATTCTGCTGCTGCAATCATCATGTATGACATAACTAACAGACAGTCTTTTGAGGACGTAGATAAGTGGAGCGAAGGTAAGTTCAGTCTTGATTTTTAACCACGTCTTGAGGTGAGTTGCGACAGTTCCTTTGGAATTGACATCCCCATTCAGAAGAAAAACTGGTCTGTATTTTCGAGAATGTACGTGATTTATGCCACAACTTATCAGCGTTTCGTTGACTTTAAAGCTGCGATTAGGCTGTTTTAGTCGTGTCTACAATCTGATCAACAACTTCTCGTTTAAATCATCAACGCCTTTTCTTTTCAGAGTTGCGCAAGTGCTGCGGCATGTCAGACCCATTAGTTGTACTTATAGGAAATAAGGTCAGAAAATTGCTCTTGTTTGTCACCAAACATCACTTATCTAATCATTGTAGTGCGACTTATACGATAAACGGCGTGTTTCAACAGCTGAAGGTCAAGCGAAAGCACAAGAACTCGATGCAAGATTCTACGAGATATCTGCAGAAAAACCTATAAGTATGCCTTTCCTTCCTAAGCTTCATGCCTTCGAAGCCAATTTACTATCTAATTGGGTATTTTTCTTCATAATGTCATGTATACCACATTGCATTCAGCCTTCGCTTTAATGTTAGAAGACCTCTGCCATGATCTCTTGTCTGGTCCTTGTGCTGATGAATTATCGTCTGCAACGTCCTCGTCACGAACTAGCATCATCAATCTATCATCTGCTGCATCCACCACTACAAGCAAGAAGAACAAAACGAGATGTTGCGGCTTTTTGTAATGTTGTGTTTTCAGTAGTGCGATAAGTTCGAACATTCTTGTCAAGCTAGCCTGTTAGCCACATTGGCTATATGTCTATCTAACCTTAATTTTTTTACATGATTCAACTACTGTAATATTATAGTTTTTGAGATCTCATGCTTGTTCTTTCTTCCTTTGTTTAGATGATAGTTTTTTTTATTAATATTCCTGTGCTTTGATGTGGTGATGATTATAGTGTAGTAACCCCCTCTCCCCTAACATAAGTTTCTGCCTTAATTTATTTTATCTACTATCCCTATATCTTTCTTATATTGATAGTGCAGCGTCTGTGATCCTTAGCTTGAATTTTTTGTGGGCTGATATTGCCGTGACTTGTTCCGTTTGATATGGGTATTCTATTCAAAATTATTTTATGGAAGTCCGAGTTTGAACATTACTGGTTTATGTTGAGAATTTTGTAATAAACGATGTAGTGCTATCTACGCAGTAATTTTTTGATTGTGTATGTTGCTGCGTATGATCGGCTTTCACAGTCGTCTGGAGGAGGGTTGCGGGCTAAAGTTATTGAGATACGAAAAATACTGCTGTAGCATGGAGATCTAACAAGTTTATTCTCTTACCCTAATTTCACGCGTACAAGGCGCACCTTTTTCGGTTTTCAACCAAGCCTCTCAGCCGCTTCAAAGTATTTCGGAAAGCAATCCTTATGCCGTACGATTGGGTGGAGGAACGAACACCTCAATTAGGCACCGCCTCCGCGGACCTTTGGTCCCAACACGATGACAAAAGTAGGACGAAAGGACCAGCAGCCCGCGGAGGCGATGCCTAATTGAGGCGTTCGTTCCTCTACCCCGTATGATTCTCTTAAGCAATATACAACACGGCATAGGGTCCTTTGGTTGCGAAGTTCTTAGGCGTATTCGTGCTAGTTAATTTTGGGAAAAAATCCCCCGCGCCTTGTACGCATGAAATTAGGGTAATTAAAGAAAGTCCGCAACCCGCCTCCGCACGAATTTGAGGGCCGATGATATGTTGAGTGCTGTTGTATATCCAGTTCCGTGGCTGTCTTATCCTGTCCGATAGGGGTTCGGAGGCATTATCATCTTATCCGGCAAGTTGGACTGCTAATGATGTAGTTATGAACAAATCACAAGGATCGGACGTAATTTTTTCACGGAGGTTTGACTTTGCAACGGCATCTGGAATTATTTGATAATTTTGTTGAGTATCTAGCCCGACTTTCACATCGTAGAACCATCAAGTTACTTACAGAGAGCATGCTTGCAAAGTTTTACTTTTTTACTTTTTCATACTGCAATCGCTGCAACGGCAGTCAATCGATCGACATCTTTTGCCCGCGCCGATTTGACTGCACTCGGTGCTGCGACTGCAGTATGAAACAACCCATAGGTCACTATCTCTATTCCCGTACTAACCTTTCCCTGCTCACTTCTACTTGCTTTCCATATCGCCGTTTTGTTTTCGTAATCAGCACGCCTCCCCACTTACCCTCCTGTAACTCCCGGCCTCGAGGTAACTTGCAGAAAAATCGGTAAAATGTACAAAAGATGCAGATAGTTTTGGAAACTAATATTGCATTCGTAATCAGCGTGCTCGATTACTCCCTGTATCGACTCCCAGCTCCGTAGGTCAAACTTTGTAAAGATACTGATAAAATCAATAAAATTGATGATAAATGAAGAAAACTACAGGGCTCCTGAATTGCAGAGTCGTTTGCACCAGCGGTCGCGCGACCGCGTCGCACCCGGGCAGTTGCCGGCGCCGGCGCCATCGATCGAGGCGGCGCCATTGATGCCCCGGCGCGACGCGGTCGCGCGACCGCTGGTGCAAACGACTCTGCAATTTAGGAGCTCTGTAGCCTACGACACTCGCCGCGCCCCGAAGTGTATGTAGTTTTCCGGATCAGTTCAGAAATAAAAATTTCTATTCGGACCATACATACAGACAGACACACAGGCACACAAGCAAACAGACATTCAGCCAACGAGACTCCGGGTCTGCTGGACTTGGAGATTCCAAGTAGAGTCTGAACAGATGATCACGGAAACAGTATCATCATATCATCACACGTTGATATGTAGGCGCTAGGAGCCTGGGTTCTGAGGCTGTTTGCCCTACGGGGTTTAGAGTGATTGTCAATAAGTGGTGTACGACTATAATATGACTTCGGTACAGATGATTATTTGAAAATCATGAACATCAGGGTCGTAGTAATCCCCCTTAGAGGTGACGTACGAAGTCGCGAACTGAGATCGAGCTCAATCTCAATAGCCGGCAAATCAATTAGTGGTCCGCAGACCACTAATTGATTTGCCGGCTATCTTTTGACATACCCGTCAATCGCGCCAACATAGGTCGCGCCGTTGCTCCAGCTAGAGCTCGTGTTCTTAGACGTGACGTATATCACGAGTTATGTACCTCCACTTTCCTGCAGAGTTACTGCGCTGCGATGAGAAAAACAGAAAAGTGGCTTGAGCTTGAAGTTCATAAGACTACAAGTACTGGATTGGAAGGTTTTTTTTTGTCGCATTGTCCTTGAAGGATCATTTTTTTACCCAGTTGAATTTCCAAAAATGGTTATTGTACTTTTTTGAAGCTTTGTGGCTTTTTATCAAGCATAGGTTGCAGCAAGACTGGAAGAAGGGGGAAAACTCAGTTGTCGGCAGAATTGAGCAAGTTCACCACAACTTTAAAATTATGGAATAAAGTTCGTGTCCCCATATGATTTTATGAGCTATCGATATGATCGATAATTTGTGCTGAAAGGCCGTCTCTGCAAATAGCAATATTTTCAGGAAGAAGCAGCGGTAAAATTAATGATTTGGAGCTTTTTACAAAACAACTTTTCTTTTTGGTTATAGAGACTTTTTATCAGCGCAGATTACGACAAACTGAAAAAAAAGGTTAACAAACGTACTATTACTAATATGAACTTGACGAGTTAGCTATTCTCATAACTTGATCCCTCTACCCTTAGTTTCTTCCCTTTGTAATAACATAACAGTTTCTGACTAGATCTTTATCGTTATATCATTATACGATAAATGTGGGGGAACATAACTGGGGAAGGGACCACCGAGTACCCGGGGAGCGCCAGCTCATATGAAGTTGGTGGCACCGCCCGGTCGGCGAGGAGACTGTCGGACTCTAATTAGTCTGCGCCTCGACATGTTCATTCCATGGCAAAGCTCGTCCTCGAGCTTTTGTAGTGGACCAACCATGGTTGCAGTGGAGGTGTCATCATTAGATCTGGACGTTGCCCATATGTATAGTTGAGATATCATCATTGATTTGACGTTGCCCATATGCACATTTGATGTTGCCCATATACCATTTGCTGCCTTGGTTGAGGGAGAATTGCTTCAGGCGTTAGTCGCTGGATTTTTCTTCACGAGGACAAGGGGAAAGGGATGAGAAATCACGCTTTCGCACGCTTTGTCAGAACAAGGAGCTCGTCTCGAGTTGAGGATAAATGAAGCAACATGAAGTTTGAATGATGAGTAAACTGAGATACGGATGAGGCTTCCGTAATCATTTCGGGAGGCGGATAAGGACTTCCGCATGGTGGTAAAATGTGACATAGGGTATAGGGAGACGGATAAAGACCGCACTGTTGACGAAATGTGACACGGGTATATGATCCGCAAGGAAATAGTGAGCAGTGTTGTAGAAAATGATACTGACATGGGAAAACAATAAATTGACAGCAGATAGCAGAATAAAGTATGTTCGAAGACGACGAAGGAGTGAAAATTCCGAACATTTGTCGTTACAGATCATGGTAAGCTATGATATGGCCATATAATTCTACAACATAATTTGACAAATTTTGAACAACTTGCAGGCAACTCAGGACGGGACAAACGTTCCCTAACGTTGATAACGAGGGAGTTGGTGAAAAGTAATTAAATAAAAGCCTTTTCCAAGCCGCCGAACAGAAAAGTCTTTCTTTTCATAGTGCGGTTGTCAAGTTGACGAGTTAGCTATTCTCGTAACTTGATCCCTCTATCCTGAATCTTTTCCTTTGTAATAACATGACAGTTTCTGACTAGATCATTATCGTTATACCATTATACGATAAATGTCGGGGAACATAATTGGGGAGGGGACCACCGAGCACTCGGGAAGTGTCAGCTCATATGAAGTTGTTGGCACCGCCCAGTCAGCGAGGGGACTGTCGTACTCTAATTAGTCTGCTTCTCGACAACTAACTGCTTCGCATTATACCGCAATGATTACAGATTTTTGGCAGCTGTGATTAGGGAAGCTTGTTTAGGTCGAAGCGGCTTTTTTAAACGTGATTGCATATCATATTGAAGAGCATAAAATGTTGATTACAAATCTGCCTTCCTGGCCTGCAGAACGTTTAGGCTGGGTTCATACTAATTCCCATGTCCCGGAACTGTTCCCGCACAGTTCCCGCAAGTTCTCACACTGTGCTGGAATTGTTCCAGAACCGTGCTGCATGCGCTGCAGCCCTTCACCGTTATGAACGGTGGGAGTTGGAGAATTTTGGCCGTTCTCAACGGTGTTTCTTCCAGATTTCTTTCATTTTGGCCTTATTCCTCCACCCTGGGGCGGCTGCAGCGCATGCAGCACAGTTCCGGAACATTCCCAGCACAGTGCGAGAACTGTGTGAGAAGTGTGGAACAGTTCCGGAGCATGGAAATCGGAATGAACCCAGCCTTATGGGCGAGAAGTTATGAGCGTTTTTTGTAGCGCAAAATTCAAAGTGCATTTTGGATAAAAGGAGAAAACCTGCGAAAACCTTCCCAACCCCCAAAAAGTGCAATTAAATGTGGTATATTTTTTATTATAAAGTATTTTCTGAAAAAAGTGCTTTGATAATCATCACTGCTTCAATGAGGAGCTAGAAAAAGTATTACGGCTATTTTTGTCCTACTTGCGCATTCAATTTTTACTTTAGTACTCAGACAACTGCATCGGGAAGTTCGCGGGTGCTTGCTCGGCCACCAATCATCCATGCCGCGAGCTGCCCGGTATAAACCGACATTGGACCCGATAAGTGACCGCGGCGCATCCTGTAAGTGTCCGATAGTTGACCCGATTAGCATGCTTGTGAGGCCTAGGAAGAGTGAAAAAATTTTTGGGGTGTATTTCATGACAACGACTTGAGTGCAAATTGAGCAACTTGTTAGCTCATCTGTCGACATCATCTAGTGTCGTCGATAATACTCATCCAACTGCTGGAGTTTGTTTCGTAAGCATGAAAACTCAACTACACACAGGAAAATCTGAGAAGCGATTGTCCAGACTCACAAACACTTAGGGTAGCCCCATCGCTGCGGCGTACCTCACGCAGGTTGCGCCTTAACCTGGAGCGTGTAAGAAGTGCGGCCTTCAATAAGGCTTGCGGCGCGCCGAGTGAGGTGATTGGGCCGCGACTCTCCCGATAATCTCTTCCCTATTTCAACTTTGGCCGCGGCATTTCCGGTAAAATATACATGGGCCGCGGCGTGCGCGGCTGAGATTTTAAGGGCCGCGGCGCACCATGGAACGCGCTTTGAGGCCGCGAACTTACCGATGCAATTCTCTGAGTAAGTGGTCATAACTCCTCGTCTGTAAACGTTCTGCAGATAACAAAGGCAGATTTGGAATCAAAATTTTATGCCTTTTAATATGGTATACATCTTCTTATATATAAAGCTGAATGTGTGTATGTCTGTCTGTCTGTCTGTGTGTACGTATGTGCGGAATAGAAATTTTTATTCCTGAATCGACTTGGACCAAACTTGGCACACATACACTTCGGTGCTAGCCTATTACACCCTTATTCCGCAACCAATTGGAAAACTTGACCGGAACGCAAGAACATATCTAGGGTAAGAACGTAACTCGACCACTTGGAGAATTTAGGCCTGAAATCTTCGGTACTTTTCCGTTATCCGGACCCATTTTTTCAAGAGGCTCTCATATTATACGTTCTTTAGTTTAAAGGCAGTGTCCGGGCAAAAACTCGATTTTGAGATTTTGTGCTTACCCGGGCCTATTTGCTATGCTGAATCCGAAAATCCGCATTGGAGAGCGCAAAAACGCCGAAAAAGGGCTCTAATACTGGAGGGAAATCAGCAGGTGGGCGGGGTCTTCCCCACGGTGAATTCACGCTCCCAGCTTCGGGAACGATCTTTTTGATTCCGGTTTCAAGTCATTCGTTTGCACTTGATCGGTAGTGATGTCAGGGCGGCTAATGGATTCGAGAAAATTTCTCTGGATGCTGGAAGCGTGAATTCACAGTGGGGAAGACCCCGCCCACTTGCTAATTTCCCTCCAGTGTTAGAGCCGTTTTTCGTCGTTTTCGCGCTCTCCAATATGGATTTTCGGATTCAGCATAGCGAATAGGCCCGGGTAAGCACAAAATCTCAAAATCGAGTTTTTGCCCGGACACTGCCTTTAAGAACAATTTTTCATAGATTCTACGATGACTGCCTGCTTGCCACGTGTCACGAAAAAATTAACACGTTTTGGTTTGTTTTGACATGTTTTTCTCGAAATTATTTCCGTGAGATAAAAGAGGATTCGTGATCACCTTAGAGCTGTTTAACTGTTTTACATAAGCACAGAACAATCATGAACGTATTTTAGAACATCTTGCTTGCTTTCAGCAGTGATTCAAAAATGTATTTCTCTTCAAACCCTTTCGCCATGCGTATTTAGCCAGAAAAGATTATAAATGGTAGCTTGAACTGCCCTGCTGCTGCTTATTTCGCCTCTTAACTAACGGAATCCTAGCGCACTTCTCTATTCTGAGCAAGTCTAAACTGTCATCGATGATAGTATGTCGTTAATATTATGACGATGTTCATTCGAAGCTGTTTGATCGAAATGAGGTCAAAATTACTAAATAATAAACTTACATTGCTAAGTAGGGTAACACAAACTCTTGGTGAAACCTGTTAAACAAGTAGATGACATGTCAAATTTTTTTGACACGTGGCAGAAGGTTGACGCTCCTTTCTGTGAAGCTGGGACAAAATATGGTACAAGGATAGAAGCAATCTCTTTCTTTGAAAGAATGGGTCCGGATAACGGAAAAGTACCAAATCTTCTTACACTTAGATATTTATTGAAATTTGATATGCTATAGAAAGCGCAAGAAAAGCACTTTTTGATGACACTAACAATATCGCATTAGAAATGAAATTCTCTTAGAAGCTGCTTCAAACATAAGGCAAAAAAAATCGGACAGAACTTATGCAACAACCTAATACACTGTATGCTGTTGCACACATGATCATGTGAAATGATTCGAGTGTACAGGTGGGCGGTGTGGTACCTACTTTTCATTATCGATCTATATCGATTTTATTTTTTTACAAAGTCTACGAGGCTGGGAGTTGGCGCAGGGGGTCGAACATGCTGAAATACTATATTAGATGCAAAAGCTATTCGTTATCTTTATCGATTTTATCGATTCGCAAAGCTCGACCTACGGGGCTGGTGTTCGGCACAGGGGGGGGTAAGTGAGCATGCTGATTACTAAGGCTCTCGCTAGAGTGCCGAAGCCACGCCAGCGCAGCGCCGGTGCCGAGCCAGCGTCGAGCTAGCGCCGAGCTGTCCCGGCACTGTTTCTAACCACACACGTGCATTACTTCGGGGCGGGGTTAGCTGACCCTGTGCCGACAAAGCGCCACCGGAGCTTTTTCAGAGATTTCGATCAATAGTCGGCGCATTTACCTGGCTGAGAACTAGGTCAGCTAGTCCCGCCCCGAATGAAATGCACCTGTATCGATCGAAAAAGCGTGAGGACAGCTCGGCGCTAACTCGACGCTGGCGCAGCGCTGGCATGGCTTCGGCATTCTGGCGGGAGCCTAATTCAGCGGGAGTAGGGTGGGCATGTAGAAGTGGACAAGGAAAGGCTGTACATGGATAGGGATGGGACCTTTATTATATTGTCTTGACAGGGCCGGGCGGAGCCGAGTAAGCCAGCTAGATGACCATAAAAAGGAAGATCCTCGCGGGCTGAAGAGGCTGGACTACGACAAGCACGACAAAAACATAAACATAAAAGCCCTTGAGTTGTGATAGAATCACATGTCTTGACAGAACTTTGCCTGTCCTAGCTCTATGAATTCGAAGGAATCATTCATGCAAAACCGCCAAGATAAGTGAAGTTCATTTGCTACTCGTAGCCAGCGTGCGGCACCTATGTTTGCAGTCATCCCCGGCCATCATAGCGGCTCATTGGTAATCGCCTCTTCTGCTTTCTCTGCAAGATCGCGACTCTTCTCTGACAACCATCCATCGAAGAATTGACTCCTGTGGTATGAATTACAGGTATAGGCATGTACTCAGACAATAACTCGGACGAGCGGCGGGCCTCTACCGGGCGGGCGATCATGCCTCCCGCCGCTCGTCCTTCAGAGACACACCGCCCACCCGCTAGAGATATTAAGCGGGCGAGCAGAGTACCTTTAGCGGGCGACCGTCACTTCCCTCCATTCTCCCGCTAATAATGCTCCGCTCGTCCGCTCGCACATCAAACGAGACGAGCGGAGTGCCCTTAGCGGGCTACTAATCGTGCTTCCCGCCTCCGGCCCTTTCTTTATAGGATTACAAGGTTCCGACAGCCTGCTGCCTAACGCTTATAGTCTGCAACTTTGGCTACAGACACACAATCTGATTCCTACAACGCATTCTAATGGTCACATTAGGACGCGTAAGCAACAACACAAAACGCAGAAAATGACAAGTGATATTCCATCCACCATATATGAAAAAGACAATGGTAGTTGATGTGGATCTCCTTTTACGTGATGAAGGGAACCAGGGCCGGTATGTATCAATCGCCCATCCGGGTAAGTTACCCGGACAGGTAGTTTCCGCTTCATAGCTCGGTGCTCTGGAGATCTGTGTTCTTCCTTATTTGTTCATCTATAGGAGGCTCTACTACCCTAATATTGTAGCACAATGAGTAGCAGCACTTTACTTTGTAAGCTGAGATATTTTGTTTTTTGTATGATCCCGAACGGGATCTCCCACTGATCACGCTCACTTTCAAAGTTATTTATATCTGCAAAAACTCAATGAAAACGTCATAGTCGATCTATTACGACAGTGCTACGCATGTTTTTAGTATAACAGATGAAATGTGCAAGTTTTGAGTTCTTCGATAAAGCCCAACTCGCGAGCACAGGTTCATCGAAGATTTTGTCAACTTGATTTTCCACTTATTTCTTTCACAAACATGCGTAGCACTGTCGTAATAGATCGACAGCAAAACTCTATGACGTTTTCATTGAGTTTTTGCGGATATAAATAACTTTGAAAATGAGCGTGATCAGTGGGAGATCCCGCTCGGGATCATAGAAATAACGAATTATCTCAGCTTATACAGCAAAGTGCTGCTACTCATTGTGCTACAGTATTAGGGTAGTAGAGCCTTCGAAAGATGAACAAACATGGAAGAGCACAGATCCCCAAAGCACCGAGCTATGAAGCGGAAACTATCTGTCCGGGTAACTTACCCGGACGGGCGATTGATACATACCAGCCCAGATGTCGCAGAGTCCCTAAAAGAAACTGAATAGTAAGTGGAAATTCCTGAATTTTCAAGAAGAGCAAACCATGTAAAAGAGGCCGCGGATTCAGCTTCAAAATTCACTCGGATAACCCTTTACTTGCGATCTGTGCAGATACACATTAAATAGACTCTGAAACATCGTGATGCACTTGCTTTCAACACGATCAAACTAGACCTACTTCTAACTTCGTCCATCTCAGACTTATCTTCACTTTTGGTTACCTCTTTAGCTTTGCAGAAGAACCAAAAACCTCTTGTTATCGAAAATTCTCCTAAAATTCTTCGGCTTTCTGCATATGCCAGAAATCAGTCGTTGTCATAGTTAAAATTCACTTCTTTATATCCGCTTCTTTCCTCATTTCCGCTTTCAAGGGTGTAATGAATGCAGAGAGAATTCATCGGCAACGGCTAACCTCGAATCATTTTAGTGGCTCAAATAGCCATCAGGCCATGAAAACAGCATTTTGAGAAAATGAACACTGCAGTGAGAGAACTTCAAGATGATGTAAGATAAGGAGTATGATAATGATGGTACGCCGCCCACCCGCTTGAAAGGATGGGCCGCCGTTGATCAAATCAAGGTCCGCCGCTCGTCCGAGTTATTGTCTGAGTATATTTTAAAGTGGTTTGAGCTACAAACTATAGTTGCCATTTCGGTTGCTTCGTCTGCCTACCAGCAGTCATCTTTACTTGATAATAATACGCTAACCCTGTTCTGTTTCTGAACGCGTGTAATTCGCCTGTCGCGAGTAGAGCAGAACAAGTTGAAGCAGAGTTTGATGGTCTGGCTATAAACTTTTTGGACCACACATTGAGCGTTTAGACGCTTGTGTACTTTTTACTCTATCGAGTAATCTTAACTTAGGTAGTGAAGAAAATATGATTTTTTTGCAAACGTTAGAAACTTTTGGGACAAGCTGATGATAGTTTTTCAGGGTATCATCGAAATTATTTTTCTCGTAACGACAGTGGTTCTAATCATAATAATGCTGATATACTGTTGTGTAGTGATACGAATGCACTTCATGCAAAGAAATCTTCCTAGGGGTGGGTTTTTGGTACGACATACTTTTTAATCAGGCTACCCCAAAAAGGCAAAGAAAAAAGATTTTTGCTCACGAATCCGCAGCGGCAGAAGCAATACATGAAAAACATTACACGGAAGTACTCAGGGTGGGTTATGCACGTCTCACGTGGATAGCATTGCTGTAATTCATGCTCTGACAATTTTTGTACTGATTCACCTCTCAGACACTGATGGCAGCCTTCACCGTGTGCGGGCGCTCATGCCTCACGCCACCCTTACGTTGAGTACGCGTAGCTCCCTGAAGTCGCCTTAAGGTGCGCACCCGACTGCTCCTCCAAAAGCGCTGTAAACCTCAGCGCTTCGATAACAAATTTCTCATTTATGCTATAACTAGTTGGCTTACCCGGCTCCGCCGTATGTTCCGAATAGAAAATTCCATTTCTTAACCGATCCGGACCAAACTTGGCACACATACACCTCGGGCCCCGGCGGGTGTCACAGTCCACTTTTCGTTATCGATCGATGTCGATTTTAGCGATTTTTTGCAAAATTTGAGCTACGGGGCTGGGAGTTGGCACAGGGGTGTAATCGAGCATGCTGATCACCCCAACTCCCAGCCCCGTAGCTCAAATTTTGCAAAAAATCGCTAAAATCGACATCGATCGATAACGAAAAGTGACTGTGACACCCGCCGGGGCCCGAGGTGTATGTGTGCCAAGTTTGGTCCGGATCGGTTAAGAAATGGAATTTTCTATTCGGAACATACGTACAGACAGACAGACAGACATACATACAGACATACAGACATACAAACAGACATTCAGCTTTATATATAAGATAAAGCATTATAATCGAGATCTTTTGGAGAAACAAGACCCAAGATGCAAACTTTTTACTTTGACATGCATCTGACGAACGCTGAGATAGTGTGTCATATGTCCTACTGTCTTGAAACCTGGGCATAATGTGGCAACTGATTTCAATACTTTTATTCTGCCGTACAGGTTGTCATAGGTGACACTTTATTGCCTAACGTTTCGGCACAAGTCATCGTTGGAGGCTTGAAAGAAGTCAGTCACTTCGATTTTTTTAGACGCCAAACATCTCCTCCCACTCGACCATTCGAATGGTCTTCAGAGGAAGCAGGAAGTCACGAGTAGAGTTTGACTCACCAGAATGTGCCATTGTAATTTGTAGCAGTAACAACTGCTTCAGATGTATTCGAGCCAATTGCGGCGTTGAGAAGAGACAGTCATGTCAACTGACTGCGATGTTAAGAATAACAGTCGCGATACGAACTGCATAAATAGAGCAAATGATCTTATAGTTTGCAATATGTCAGATTCGGCATTATCTCCAGTTACAAATAATTGTTTATTCTTGTTTTTGGGGTCAAGGACAAGAACGGGATGCCTCGAGGGCCTTTCTAGCGGAGATATGATTTTCGTAGGCCAAGATTATGCACTTGATGTCGAAATCGGTACCGCTATGATCTATCTTTTGCTTTCCTAGCGGTCTCATTACGTCCTGCCGCTTTTTGCTAGCCAAATGCCCTTTTACGCGCACGCACAATGGTCTACCTGTTTCACCATGTATATGGCGGAGCACGCCAAACATTTTATTTAATACACAACGCCAGACTCTGAACAATCTCCAGCTTTTCCATAAGGGCAGCTACGCAATTTCGCATGATACAAGTCTTGTTATAAATTCGGTTAGGTACCGGTCGTGTTTTGATCTTGTCTCGGGTAATATTCACTAGGACAACTTTGTTTTTCAACTGTGCTCGTACCTGCTGAGATAATGGCCAAAGCTTAGATCCCTTCATTTTGACTATGTCCAAACTAATTATGAGAATTTTGACTTGATTCCAAAGGAACTTTAATAGCTAGCAGATAGAGCAAAGGTTTGCAATTTGACGCAGTTTGGATTATTTCAAAAGCGGGGTTTACTGGAAAAATCCAAAACTTGATTATTGTTACCACCGCGACCTTAGAAAGTAAATGAGCGATTACTCTTGTGAAGATGTTGAAATTTCGCGCGTAACAGTACGCACTTAAAAAAGGAAAGGAGAATTGCGGTTCTTTTGTCTCTAATTTTGCACCTGAAAGGAGAACAAGCGAGAATAAGAAATACTCAGCATGATTTGTAAAATAGTTTGAATCATCTGTTGGCTGCAGAACTTTTTCAGAAACAAGTAGGTCCTGGAGATTAGGAAAAAGATGTGGAAAAAATAAAGTCGCAGGCTTTGGCGACTATCCCGCTTCTCGGAAGATTCCCAAGTGCAGAGCACATGAAACTAGGACGAAATTTTGCATTGAATGCTGCTTTGAATATTTGTTTCGCTTTACTTTACGGGATTTGCTAATAGGTTGAAAACTGACGAAACTTTATACCGACCTAATAATTTACTGACAAGGAAACGGTGTCGAGTCGAAGTGGCCTTTCCAGATGAGACCCATACTGCTTTGAAGAGCATTGATCGGTGATTCCAAGTCTGCTTTCCAAATCTGCCAAGCGCCTCTGGACGCCGAGTGCTCGTTTTTCAGGTCAAAAAATAGAACGCAAAACTGAAGCAAAATCGCCCAAATTTGCTCAAATGGTCCAGTGTCAAGTATCAGAGCTGTTTACGCAATGGATACATTTTATTTAACATGCTAATACTTAACATTGCTTTATCTGAGCTCTGGAAAGATTGTAACAATCAATTTTACGTAAGTTCTGCATTTATTTTTCGTTCCGAAGAACGGTCATAACTCGGCGTTCAGAGGCGCTTGGCAGATTTGGAAGTCAAAGCGGTATGGGTCTCATCTGGAAAGACCACTTCGACTCGACACGGTTCCCTTGTGAGTTGACTCACAACTTAACATGTCACTGAGAATCTGTGCCTAATGAGCGTATATAATAGATCATTCTACAAGCAACCTGAGCCTTTTAGATTATTAGATGTTCAATTTCGCATCAGACTTGCCTCTTTCAAGACAGACATTTTTGATGTCGAAAACTGCAATTCTAGCACATACGTGGCTGCATTTGAGCCCTTGGCTAATCCTTGAGCAGAGATTAAAGAAAGTTGTTCATGAGTGCGGTAGGGAATAGATAGCTATTGCTAAGTGCGAGGTAGCAGATCGCGCTAAGTTTCAAGGGAACAGCTTACTATTGTGCAGTCGCTTGAGCGAGGCAGTATCGCTATTATTTGGTCGATGCACTAGTCAAATGAGGTGGCTTAGGCGATTATGTCTTGAAGGGTAGCGATTAATTGCGGAGTATGGTGGCTCCTTTGTGCCATTAGAACACATCAGCTGATAGAGTTAACACTATAGTTGCAACGACCGAAAAATTTCGTCGAACGAACGAATATGAGTAATCGGCCTTTGAAAAATATTCGAACGAATGAATAATATTCGATAAGTGATTCGATAATTCGAATTCGAAAGAATAATGCTACATTTCAGAATTCAAATGAACGTGTTCGAATAAATGGGGTAGGTCGAATATTCGATTATTCGAACAATCGAGTAATTACATATGGTTGAATATTCGACTATTCGATTATTCGAATAATCAAACCTGTCCGAATGTTCGACTATTCGAACAAGTCGAATAATCTAGTGGCTCAAGCATCGCTGGTTTTTTCTTTGTTGCAGTTTTCAGCAGAAAAAAATATTACTATATTTGATCAGATTTGTACCTGGTGATTATATGCATAGCAAGTGGTAAGGATGACTGGGTTATTATCGCTTGGAGGGTTCTACCTAGGAAACAGAAGAATTTCACTCAAACATGTACTGTAATGTATTCATTGTCCACGGTTATTGAGCCTCACTTTGTAACCATTTCAAGTCGCATTAACTCTTTCTCAAAGAAATTTTCCCGAAGCTACACGGAACTTCCTCCCAAAACTAGAAATTCAACATGGAAAACCTTTTGGAAAAGGTAGTTGTTTGTAATTTATTCGTGATGGTCAGCATTGCGTGAGCTTTGAGACTAGCACTGGGAGAGCACGAGAATGGCCTACAGTAATGGAATCAGTGAAGCTCTGCAGCAGAGGTGACGCACTGTTGTCTACATAATACTTTTGTGCGCATCTAAACCCAGAGGAAGAAAAATTATGGAAATATCTGTATATTGGCTGCTAATCTAATACTTGTCGGAAATTATTAGCTGAGTTTCGCAGTTTCTGTCGTATTATTGAATTTTCACAAAGTTGTTTTAGCTTTATTTTTGAGGTTTGTACTTTTGTTGTAAGATACCTTCCACATCTTTTACTCAGCTTCAAAATATTCATTGTTCAATTACACGCCTATTCAAAGTATTACTCCTCTATGAACTTTGTAACATTTGAACACTAGTTTTTTACGCCTCCTGACTATAAAGACAGCCGATTTGAGCATGGTGACTGACATACAGGTTGCCGCCACAAGTTGAAGCGGCTTAAGACCTCGCGACCGTGCTCTGGCCTTGCGCTGGTTAACGTATCATTCAGGCATTTTGACATGCGGGTGGTAGGCTGGCAAGGCAAGTGGAGATCTCTGGATGAATGAATGAATGTTGTCAATTCGTGCTGCCTTAAAGGGCTGTTAGTCTCTCACATGCTTATGTAAGCCGTTTGAGGACCAGTATTCCGCTAAAGTAGAGCCTAACCTAACGACGGCTTTGCTTCATCACCAATTTAGAGCTTGGAAGTATTTGCGCATGATATCGCATCTCAACTACTGCAGACGCAATTTCGAGAAGATAGTTCACCACTCCAAAGAATTATGCACAAGACTTGTCATCACTATGCTCCATGACTCGCGATTGCCTTGAAACGGAACCTCGCTAGCCACTCTGTCATATGATCATTCATTTGTATGATGGGCCGAGGGGGGACATGTCTGCACTCAATGTAGAACAGCTGAAGTTTTCTTTTGACATCGGATGTTCGAGTGAATGATCTTTAATATTCGAATATTCGAAGAATTGTCTTTTAAGTTGGCTCGAATATTCAAATAACTGTCTTTTGAAACTCCTCGAATGAACGAATATTCGAGTGACTCATTTTTCCAAATCGTCGAACGAACGAATTATTCAGATACAGGCCTTTTTCAATTATTCGACTATTTGCATAATCGACTAATTGGACTTCCTCAAATAGTCGACATTTCGACTATTTGAATAGTCGAATGTTTCGAATAAATTATTTGAACACAAATATTTGGTTTTAACTATAGCTGGAACAATGACTTGCACCCAGTGTGGTACAATGTTGTGGGTTATAGGCGTGGGAAGTGACATTACAAACATCGCGGTAATAAGATACTGACATGCAAAGTCATGCTTATGGCACGACCTGTACGGTACGCAGCAAAAACAATGAAATGATGAGAAAGTGCCGTCGGTGTTGAATCAATCAGCAATAACACAACACCAAATATAAATAACATAATAATTGAATGGTGCGACTTTCAATAAATCTCGGCATGATGACAATACTTTGTTCTTTCTTTCTGAGCCATACACGAGATTGGTAACTTATTTATTCACTCCACGGCTAACGTTTCGGCAAATCGCCTTCGTCAGAGCCTGTAAGGGACAAAACGATTTGCAGCCGATTCGAACAAGTATCTTTACAGCTGAACAGACGAAGCGCTAAACCTTGCTTTCGATCACTAATTCAGCTGCACGCACAAGCACGTACCCTCTGGATTACGACGATACTTCCCTATTAGAGAGAAAGTCGGAGGTTGACGTCGTCCACTGCAGGAGAAAGTTGGACTTGTTAGACGAGTATGCAGACTGCTCTTTATATACTGTTAGATCAAAATAACTGATCTAGATAAGGTGAGAGTTCATGCGTAATTGCTAGGTTTTCCTCTTTTCGATTCATTTTTGGGTTCTTTGCGTGAATCCAAAATGCTTCCAGACACTTACGTGCCTGTGTTTGGGATTCATGTGCTAAGATTCTCACCGAAATTCCAAAGTTTGAGCCTGCATGTTGCAGCACTCTGTGGGTGCCTAGGGGTGTTTGATTTGATTTGATTTGATTTGATTTGATTGATATTATTATTTATATTATTATTTATATTTATATTATTTATATTTATATTATACGATTTGCGGCGACGAATACATAGGTGAAACGGCACGACCACTATGTATCCGCATTAAAGAACATTTAGATGGCAGAGATAAAGCACGTACAACGACACCCCTAGGCACCCACAGAGTGCTGCAACATGCAGGCTCAAACTTTGGAATTTCGGTGAGAATCTTAGCACATGAATCCCAAACACAGGCACGTAAGTGTCTGGAAGCATTTTGGATTCACGCAAAGAACCCAAAAATGAATCGAAAAGAGGAAAACCTAGCAATTACGCATGAACTCTCACCTTATCTAGATCAGTTATTTTGATCTAACAGTATATAAAGAGCAGTCTGCATACTCGTCTAACAAGTCCAACTTTCTCCTGCAGTGGACGACGTCAACCTCCGACTTTCTCTCTAATAGGGAAGTATCGTCGTAATCCAGAGGGTACGTGCTTGTGCGTGCAGCTGAATTAGTGATCGAAAGCAAGGTTTAGCGCTTCGTCTGTTCAGCTGTAAAGATACTTGTTCGAATCGGCTGCAAATCGTTTTGTCCCTTACAGGCTCTGACGAAGGCGATTTGCCGAAACGTTAGCCGTGGAGTGAATAAATAAGTTACCAATCTCGTGTATGGCTCAGAAAGAAAGAACAAAGTATAAATAACATATATGCAGAAAGCAGTGGCGCACCCAGGATTTCCGATTAAGGGTGTATGTCAAGAGGCGCGATTTTTATTGCCAGATGGACACCAAATAGCACATAATAAGTGTTTTATGACTTTCTAAAAGTATTCAAGTTTTAAGAGGAGATGTATCAGATTGTTGCATGGGTTGCTCAATCTTAATACCTTGGAATCGGTTCAAAACAGCAACTTTGAAGGTCAAAAACCCATGAAAATGCAGTTGAGAACAAATTCGTTAGTATTTCGGTCCATATTCCGGCAAAAGCCGCCAAACTCAGCAATTAGTAATGTCAGACAGATAGTAAGCTAATGCACTTTATCTGGTACTTTTTGAGGACTCGCATAGCACTAAACGGGACTTTTGAGCTAGTGACAGCCGGAGAAATCGCGCCTCTTGACCGTCTCCCGGATTTCCGTTCGGAGGGGGGGGGGAAGAACGATAAAAATTTTTCTCTGATAAATGTACGTGGCCACGTCAGCCACGCACTCCCAAATTTTTTTGATATGCTTCCTGAGATTTTTGCGGGCTCATAACCCAGAAATTGCAGAAAAGGGGTGTGGCGATAGCGCTGCCCCCAAATTTTTTTTACAAGGCTAAACTACACTTTCAGAAGTTTTTAAAAATTATGCCAATTATGTACAGTATAAAACAAGTTTGCACATGTTTATAGCCCATATAAGAAAAATATCGCGATCAATTTCAGAGGGGAGGGGGGAAAGCCGCTGTAAAGTGCGCGGTTCGAAATCCATTCTCAGCACAGTTGCCTCTCAAGAAGCCACCATAAAGAACGGGTTGTAACAAGCCTATCTTGCCAACATTATTCGAACATAATTTTGATTTCTCTGTTGCACTTTATGTGCGGTGGTAGGAACCTTTCAGTGAGGAGGTCAATGCGAAGCGTTGTTTCTACAATTTTGTAGCTTGAGCTTGAAATAAGCGTCATTAGATATCGCGACTTACTATAGCAATGGTTGGGGCATTGCTTTGTTCCCGCCACCATTCAAGTATCACCTCTCCATTTGTTCACTAGTTTTTCCATCTGCTCTTCCTTAACGCTATTTAAACTTTGACATTGTTTGGATTTGTTCCAGTGTATGGTCTTTATTTGGACTTCAATCGAAAATAATTTGAAGACGAAATTTCGAAACGAATACTTACATCATGCGCCACACTTCATCCAAATCCCCTTGATCCGCTTCATCTTTGGCTATTGATCGAATCAGTGAACTGAGCGATAGCGAAGTGGATGAAGTGGATCAAGTTGATCAAGCATACAACCGCTCTGTCATTGGGCATTTCACTGCTTTGACCGGCAAATGGTTGGAGAGAATAGAATGTGGTGCGTGTTTGAAGGCAGCGTCCCGGCTAAAAGATGGATGCCGAATTTTTGTGGCGATGTTAAAGTAGACTCCCTACCGAAGCGATGATGAAGTTCGGAGCGAAAATGGGGATCTACCAAGCCTGAAATTTGCTATGAAAGCTGCCCGGATCTTACGGTAGGCCTGGACGTCGCCCACACAGCGATTTCGAACTGCAGGGCCGGAGTGCGCATAGCGCACACAGTCATGAGCGCAGGATGTCGCAACGACTCTGCGTCCCTACCTTGCATGCCTCTCGTACTCGTTCGAGCCTACTGTAACCGCCACCGGGCCACTTGGTGGGGGGAGGGGGGAGGCGATTTGTAGACTTCGTAGATCCCTTTCGCGCTGCAAACTTCTGTCGTCGCTTATTTAGGGGATCTACTATTAGATTACTACCAGAGCCACATACTTCCCAGTCTAGTGGGACGCTGCCTTCAACGTGTCTTCATAAACTCGATTGTCACATGGCACCAGCTGTTTTTGTACTCAAGAAAGAATTATTGATAAGATCAATGAAAACATAGCTAAAAGGTGTTGATAATATCTATATCTTTGGTAGAAATAATGAACTGTTAGATATCAAAACTTTCGTTGAACCTCCGCTCATGCGGGTACCACAAAAAGGGTGAGGGACTATATGTCGAAGATAGGCTCCACGCCGCGCGGACAGGTGGTGCGAATATGTATTGTCCTTAAAGGCAGTGGACAGGCAAAATGGACCCCTGTCAGATTTTGGTAGTTTCGGGTAGTGGACCCCCCAAGTACACCATAGTCCAACCTCACCCTGCAAATGATGTGCTAAGTTCCGAAAAGAAGCTTCAAACTTCCACCAATAACGCCCACTTAATGGAAGTGGGCGGGGCTGGTGGAGTTTTGAAGCGCTTCTTTCAAGACTCAGCGCATGAATTGGAATGTGGGGTTGGGGCTACGGTGTACTTGGGGGGTCCACTACCCGAAACTACCAAAATCTGACAGGGGTCCATTTTGCCTGTCCGCTGCCTTTAAGGCCTCGAGCAGAGTTCAAGTGACTTCATCGCGACTTTCTCCCAACGAGACAGAGTTACGAGCCCATAGCATGAATATCATCTTGTATTTCGCTTGTGGTGGTTTTCCGACACGACTAATTGTGAAGAACTATCACAACTGAAATGCAAGATGACTGGCATGCAATGAACTCGTAACAGTGTCTTTTCGGGAGAATTGTGAGGCAATGAAATCGCGCTTCTGCCCGAGGCTCAACATGTATAAGTGCTGTTTGTCGCAGATGTCCGCGTGGAACCAACTTTTTTGGCGACATATAGTTTCCTACCCCCTTTACACTTCGAACTTAAAGGCACCGTCCACGCAAAATTTCGACCTCCATGTTTTTGCCGTTCCAGGGCCTTCTCATACCCCTGATTCCGAATATTGAGTTGAAGGTCCGCGAAAAGCATGAAAAACCCCCGTTTTCAGAGCCCGCAAAGCGATTTCTTCGGTACGGTGATTGGTTGGACGCGCACGGATGGGCGGGACGAACGTCACGCCCACTCCGAAAGGGGAGGAGCCAGCGTCGCGAACGCGGCCTGAAGCGATTTCCGAAGCAATTTTCTCGGTTCGGAAGCAACTTCAGGCAGCGCGAGTTGGGCAATCATACAGTTGGGGGCCCCGCATCTGCTAGGTAATATAATCTTACCAACCCCAATTTGGGTGGACGGTGCCTTCAACTCCCATTTTGTCTCAAAGGCCTTCTTGCGCTGTTTGTTTGCATCCCTAGTATAACTAAACTAAGTCTCTGTGAGCTTGTGGAAGTAAAACGATTTTTAAAATGAACGGCAGTTTTATAGCGGTTTACACTGAACAATGAAAACTGCAGCTTAGAGCTGCATACATGAGCGTCGGTGTTAGGAAGGAAACCTTGAAAGCTTCATATCTTAAAGGCAGCGTCCGGGCAAGAACGAAAGTGTAGAGTATAGGGGGGCCCGTCCTGGTAAGACTTTTGTCCAACTGGCAATGCACCAATTTGCTTCTGAAGCGAGAAGACCGCTTCAGAAGACCGGAGCGACCGGAACGCCCCGGCGACCGGGGACGAGTTAGTTCGACAAGCCAGAGTGCGCATACCGCACACAGTCAAGACGTAGGGTCCTACAAAGACTCTGCGTCTTAACCTTGGTGGTAGGCAACAAAATTCAAATTAAGAGCTTCTGGAAAAGCCCGTTCTCGACGTTTTCGTGCTCTCCGAGCTGCATTTTGCTGAAAGTCAGCGGGAAGCATAAGCCCAGGTAAGCGAAAAAATCTATCCGAAATCTTGGCCGGACGCTGCCTTTAAAGTTCCGGAGATTCGGAGACCTGCTTACCTAGCTCAAGTTTTATAATTTTAAATTTTAAAATTTTAATTTAAAACCCAAGCACAATGCATTACTGTATATGCCGCGTTTTGAATGTGTTGTTTGATCGTCGAGAACCCTACTGGTCACTCGTCTTTCCTTTAGAGTCATTTTTCTTTTTAGACGCTAATGAGTGACACTGCAGAGTCCGTTTATCTAATCAAAATTGTGAGCCGTATGACAATGAATTACAGTCGTTTATCAAAAAATCTCTACGTTTTAGTAAGTAGTCTGTTCTTGTCGAAGATATGCTTGACACTGTCGGATTAGATAGATAGGCAATCTCATTCTTTTCTCGACTTTTCACCCCCCCCCCCCCCCCCTCCTCCCTCCCTCCATAGAAAGAGGGAACTGGCTTTGAAGACAAGACTGTGGGCCGTTAGAGATTATCGAAATCATACTAGAAATGAAAAAAGCGGCTCACACTACAGAACGCTTTGGTCCAATCTTCAGGTGAAAAAATTGGAAATTTGCAAACGTTAGGCATTATAAAGTCAAGATCTACGATGCTTCCGGATAGGAAGCTTCCATTTAAGCTGGCTTCACGTTTCGCCCGAAATGTTTATACGGTCTCTATATGATAATAGGTTTGTGCGCACTGCATTGACCTAGAGGTAATGAAGGTTCTTGGAGATGGATGATCGGAGAAAAACACAGATATATTACTGCTCTCTTCCGGCGAGGATGTACTTGCATACGAACGTAATGTTTCACATCCATCCCTGGGCCAACCAAACCTTCCCCTGTGGAAGCGAAAATGCTCAAGCAAACAAAAAGAACGAAGCCGTGACTTCGTAATAAGTTGACCGCTCAAATCATTGTGAAAGTTTCCCGAAAGTACCGTAACATCAGTAAGTCGATGAACAAGCGAATTTTGCGCAGAAAAGAGACCATAACTCACTTTTTCTTACGCCTGAATTAATGATTGGTAGGAACCGCTATGACCCCTGCAAGAGGAATAAGATTCAGAGACATGGATAAATGGTGTCAAATCGTAGCTCATTCTATCCTTTTTAGGTCAAGTTGTGGTCATGGCTCCTCCTTATCCTGCACAAACACCGCATGCTATCGTATATAGTACAACTCCTGTGACTGCCATGCCTTCGGTGGAGAGAGAAGATGACACGGATGCTCCGGAAGCTCCAGTCTATCCTGCTGCATATGTAGTGCCGATGAATGCAGCTGGATCCTACCCGCAACAAATCCTTGTTCCTGCACCTGTAGCTCTAACTCGCTAGGAAAAATTTTTGCATACTTGTATGCAGCTCTTTATGTGATACTTGCAGAAATCCAATAATACACTTTCATTGCGAAAGGTGCAGGAACAAGGATTTGTTGCGGGTAGGATCCAGCTGCATTCATCGGCACTACATATGCAGCAGGATAGACTGGAGCTTCCGGAGCATCCGTGTCATCTTCTCTCTCCACCGAAGGCATGGCAGTCACAGGAGTTGTACTATATACGATAGCATGCGGTGTTTGTGCAGGATAAGGAGGAGCCATGACCACAACTTGACCTAAAAAGGATAGAATGAGCTACGATTTGACACCATTTATCCATGTCTCTGAATCTTATTCCTCTTGCAGGGGTCATAGCGGTTCCTACCAATCATTAATTCAGGCGTAAGAAAAAGTGAGTTATGGTCTCTTTTCTGCGCAAAATTCGCTTGTTCATCGACTTACTGATGTTACGGTACTTTCGGGAAACTTTCACAATGATTTGAGCGGTCAACTTATTACGAAGTCACGGCTTCGTTCTTTTTGTTTGCTTGAGCATTTTCGCTTCCACAGGGGAAGGTTTGGTTGGCCCAGGGATGGATGTGAAACATTACGTTCGTATGCAAGTACATCCTCGCCGGAAGAGAGCAGTAATATATCTGTGTTTTTCTCCGATCATCCATCTCCAAGAACCTTCATTACCTCTAGGTCAATGCAGTGCGCACAAACCTATTATCATATAGAGACCGTATAAACATTTCGGGCGAAACGTGAAGCCAGCTTAAATGGAAGCTTCCTATCCGGAAGCATCGTAGATCTTGACTTTATAATGCCTAACGTTTGCAAATTTCCAATTTTTTCACCTGAAGATTGGACCAAAGCGTTCTGTAGTGTGAGCCGCTTTTTTCATTTCTAGTATGATTTCGATAATCTCTAACGGCCCACAGTCTTGTCTTCAAAGCCAGTTCCCTCTTTCTATGGAGGGAGGGAGGAGGGGGGGGGGGGGGGGGGGGTGAAAAGTCGAGAAAAGAATGAGATTGCCTATCTATCTAATCCGACAGTGTCAAGCATATCTTCGACAAGAACAGACTACTTACTAAAACGTAGAGATTTTTTGATAAACGACTGTAATTCATTGTCATACGGCTCACAATTTTGATTAGATAAACGGACTCTGCAGTGTCACTCATTAGCGTCTAAAAAGAAAAATGACTCTAAAGGAAAGACGAGTGACCAGTAGGGTTCTCGACGATCAAACAACACATTCAAAACGCGGCATATACAGTAATGCATTGTGCTTGGGTTTTAAATTAAAATTTTAAAATTTAAAATTATAAAACTTGAGCTAGGTAAGCAGGTCTCCGAATCTCCGGAACTTTAAAGGCAGCGTCCGGCCAAGATTTCGGATAGATTTTTTCGCTTACCTGGGCTTATGCTTCCCGCTGACTTTCAGCAAAATGCAGCTCGGAGAGCACGAAAACGTCGAGAACGGGCTTTTCCAGAAGCTCTTAATTTGAATTTTGTTGCCTACCACCAAGGTTAAGACGCAGAGTCTTTGTAGGACCCTACGTCTTGACTGTGTGCGGTATGCGCACTCTGGCTTGTCGAACTAACTCGTCCCCGGTCGCCGGGGCGTTCCGGTCGCTCCGGTCTTCTGAAGCGGTCTTCTCGCTTCAGAAGCAAATTGGTGCATTGCCAGTTGGACAAAAGTCTTACCAGGACGGGCCCCCCCTATACTCTACACTTTCGTTCTTGCCCGGACGCTGCCTTTAAGATATGAAGCTTTCAAGGTTTCCTTCCTAACACCGACGCTCATGTATGCAGCTCTAAGCTGCAGTTTTCATTGTTCAGTGTAAACCGCTATAAAACTGCCGTTCATTTTAAAAATCGTTTTACTTCCACAAGCTCACAGAGACTTAGTTTAGTTATACTAGGGATGCAAACAAACAGCGCAAGAAGGCCTTTGAGACAAAATGGGAGTTGAAGGCACCGTCCACCCAAATTGGGGTTGGTAAGATTATATTACCTAGCAGATGCGGGGCCCCCAACTGTATGATTGCCCAACTCGCGCTGCCTGAAGTTGCTTCCGAACCGAGAAAATTGCTTCGGAAATCGCTTCAGGCCGCGTTCGCGACGCTGGCTCCTCCCCTTTCGGAGTGGGCGTGACGTTCGTCCCGCCCATCCGTGCGCGTCCAACCAATCACCGTACCGAAGAAATCGCTTTGCGGGCTCTGAAAACGGGGGTTTTTCATGCTTTTCGCGGACCTTCAACTCAATATTCGGAATCAGGGGTATGAGAAGGCCCTGGAACGGCAAAAACATGGAGGTCGAAATTTTGCGTGGACGGTGCCTTTAAGTTCGAAGTGTAAAGGGGGTAGGAAACTATATGTCGCCAAAAAAGTTGGTTCCACGCGGACATCTGCGACAAACAGCACTTATACATGTTGAGCCTCGGGCAGAAGCGCGATTTCATTGCCTCACAATTCTCCCGAAAAGACACTGTTACGAGTTCATTGCATGCCAGTCATCTTGCATTTCAGTTGTGATAGTTCTTCACAATTAGTCGTGTCGGAAAACCACCACAAGCGAAATACAAGATGATATTCATGCTATGGGCTCGTAACTCTGTCTCGTTGGGAGAAAGTCGCGATGAAGTCACTTGAACTCTGCTCGAGGCCTTAAAGGCAGCGGACAGGCAAAATGGACCCCTGTCAGATTTTGGTAGTTTCGGGTAGTGGACCCCCCAAGTACACCGTAGCCCCAACCCCACATTCCAATTCATGCGCTGAGTCTTGAAAGAAGCGCTTCAAAACTCCACCAGCCCCGCCCACTTCCATTAAGTGGGCGTTATTGGTGGAAGTTTGAAGCTTCTTTTCGGAACTTAGCACATCATTTGCAGGGTGAGGTTGGACTATGGTGTACTTGGGGGGTCCACTACCCGAAACTACCAAAATCTGACAGGGGTCCATTTTGCCTGTCCACTGCCTTTAAGGACAATACATATTCGCACCACCTGTCCGCGCGGCGTGGAGCCTATCTTCGACATATAGTCCCTCACCCTTTTTGTGGTACCCGCATGAGCGGAGGTTCAACGAAAGTTTTGATATCTAACAGTTCATTATTTCTACCAAAGATATAGATATTATCAACACCTTTTAGCTATGTTTTCATTGATCTTATCAATAATTCTTTCTTGAGTACAAAAACAGCTGGTGCCATGTGACAATCGAGTTTATGAAGACACGTTGAAGGCAGCGTCCCACTAGACTGGGAAGTATGTGGCTCTGGTAGTAATCTAATAGTAGATCCCCTAAATAAGCGACGACAGAAGTTTGCAGCGCGAAAGGGATCTACGAAGTCTACAAATCGCCTCCCCCCTCCCCCCACCAAGTGGCCCGGTGGCGGTTACAGTAGGCTCGAACGAGTACGAGAGGCATGCAAGGTAGGGACGCAGAGTCGTTGCGACATCCTGCGCTCATGACTGTGTGCGCTATGCGCACTCCGGCCCTGCAGTTCGAAATCGCTGTGTGGGCGACGTCCAGGCCTACCGTAAGATCCGGGCAGCTTTCATAGCAAATTTCAGGCTTGGTAGATCCCCATTTTCGCTCCGAACTTCATCATCGCTTCGGTAGGGAGTCTACTTTAACATCGCCACAAAAATTCGGCATCCATCTTTTAGCCGGGACGCTGCCTTCAAACACGCACCACATTCTATTCTCTCCAACCATTTGCCGGTCAAAGCAGTGAAATGCCCAATGACAGAGCGGTTGTATGCTTGATCAACTTGATCCACTTCATCCACTTCGCTATCGCTCAGTTCACTGATTCGATCAATAGCCAAAGATGAAGCGGATCAAGGGGATTTGGATGAAGTGTGGCGCATGATGTAAGTATTCGTTTCGAAATTTCGTCTTCAAATTATTTTCGATTGAAGTCCAAATAAAGACCATACACTGGAACAAATCCAAACAATGTCAAAGTTTAAATAGCGTTAAGGAAGAGCAGATGGAAAAACTAGTGAACAAATGGAGAGGTGATACTTGAATGGTGGCGGGAACAAAGCAATGCCCCAACCATTGCTATAGTAAGTCGCGATATCTAATGACGCTTATTTCAAGCTCAAGCTACAAAATTGTAGAAACAACGCTTCGCATTGACCTCCTCACTGAAAGGTTCCTACCACCGCACATAAAGTGCAACAGAGAAATCAAAATTATGTTCGAATAATGTTGGCAAGATAGGCTTGTTACAACCCGTTCTTTATGGTGGCTTCTTGAGAGGCAACTGTGCTGAGAATGGATTTCGAACCGCGCACTTTACAGCGGCTTTCCCCCCTCCCCTCTGAAATTGATCGCGATATTTTTCTTATATGGGCTATAAACATGTGCAAACTTGTTTTATACTGTACATAATTGGCATAATTTTTAAAAACTTCTGAAAGTGTAGTTTAGCCTTGTAAAAAAAAATTTGGGGGCAGCGCTATCGCCACACCCCTTTTCTGCAATTTCTGGGTTATGAGCCCGCAAAAATCTCAGGAAGCATATCAAAAAAAATTTGGGAGTGACGTGG